>CM060124.1:2130224-2407724 GCA_030522415.1 Channallabes apus
CACCTCCAATCCTCCAATCTTTACTGGTCTCCAGTTCTTGAGGTGCCCCAAGTGTTCTTTTTTGGGGATCAGTGATAGAACTGCCCTTGTGCAGCTCACCAGTAGTTTCCCGCTGTTAAAAGCACATTTAAAAACTTCATGTAGATCAGCACCTATTACGTCCCAGAAAAGTTTGTAAAATTCACTTGGCAGACCGTCTATTCCTGGTGAGCGCCCTGTTGCGAGCTGCTGTACAGCGTCAGTAAGTTCCTGCAGCTCGAGTTCTGCGTCCAGCACAGTGCTTTGCTCCAGGGAGAGTTGTGGAAGTTCTCTGAGTAGTTCCTCCCTGCAGGATGGATCACAGGGTTCTGCACTGTAGAGCTGAGTGTAGAAATTTGTAGCCGCTCTCCTCATCTCACTTGGGTCGGTTGTTGTTGTTCCATCTTCCCGTGTCAGATACACCATCTGATTTTGGGGTTTAGTATTTCTGGATAGGTTAAAAAAGAAAGCACTGGGAGCGTCCATGTCCTTGATACAGGAGATGCGATGTCTTATAAGGGCTGTTTTAGCTTGCTCATGAAGGAAGGAGCTTAGAGCTTTCCTTTTTCCTTCCAGATGACGACCTATTCCAACATCGTCTTTGCTGGTCACTTTGCTTTCTATTTGGGTGATTTCTGCCTCAAGATCTTTTATTGTGGTTTTAAGAGCATCTGAGGTGTGTTCAGTGTACTTTCTGCAGTAATTTTTTATCTGATTTTTTCCCACCTCCCACCAAGAGACCAAGCTGCTAAAATCCCCTTTTCTATTTTTCCATTCATTCCATAAAACTTAAAAATTTTCATAAAAGTTCTCATCCTGTAAAAGCTTTATGTTAAAACGCCAGTATGAGCTCTGCCTTTTTGTGTTTGGTATTTTTAATTCTATGCTGATCAGGTGATGATCAGAGAAACCAGTGGGGAAAATAGCTGTTTTGTGAAGATTGTTTTTGTGGGACTTAGTGATATAAAACCTGTCCAGTCTTGCTGCGGTAATCATTGTGTTGTTGACCTTGACCCATGTGTATTTTCTTATGTTTGGGTTTTTTTCCCTCCACACATCCACCAGACTACACTGCATGATAAGTTCTTCAAGTGCCTCAGCAGACTTTGGGTGTGGTTCCTCGCCGTTTCTGTCTAGGGTGAAGTCTACTGTACAGTTCCAGTCCCCTCCCATTACTATCGTGGATTTATTTCCACTTCGTTGTATTATGTTTTTGATTCTATTGAAGAGTTGTGTTCTTTCACTGCCACTGTTAGGGGCGTAAACATTTAAAAAAGTAAAGAGTTCTTTTTTTATTTCTGCCTTTATCATTAAAACTCAACCTTTTACCAGTTCTGTTATTTCAACCCCTTTTATGCTCACTGCTTTATTAAAAATTATTGCCACTCCAGCGCTGATGTTGGAGCCGTGACTTAGGAAAAGTTTCCCTTCCCACCACATGGCCCACTCAGACTCATTTGCTTGGTCACTGTGTGTCTCCTGTAGGAAGACTACATCAAGGTTCTTTTGTCTTATGAAATCCCCAACTACTGCTCTTTTTTTCCTATCTCTGCCACCATTCATGTTTAAGGACCCTATTTTTAGATTGTCCATTAAGAATAAGAGAAGGAGAAAGAAGAGGTAGCTGTGAAGTGCATTACAGAGACAAGAAAACACCCAGTGTGAGAAATTCATTTGTGTTTTGCATGTGACTGCCGCCATCGCGTTATGTGATCTTTTAAGCGCCATCTCTTTTTTTTACTCAGTTGATCATAGCCTGTAGTGCGCTGTAATTTTGCGACCGATGCTATAAATTTTTTGACATCTTTAAAATGTTTTTCAATATTTCAGTATGTTTTTTTCAGGTATTCATTTATGTCATCAAGTGTATATAGTTGTTGATCCCCTCCAAAACCTGACTCACTAATATCTGATATGTCGGAAAATCTGTCCTCCTCAAAGTCCTCATCCATTGAGTCTTCATCTTTCACCGTTGCACCTCCTTCCTGCACCACAATACATTCATCCTGCATTGCTACACCTCCATCCTGAACCATTACACCTCCATCCTGCACCATTACACCTCCATCCTGCACCATTACACCCCCACCCTGCACCGCTACACCCGCATCCTGCACCGCTACACCTCCATCATGCACCGCTACACTCGCATCCTGCACCGCTACACCCGCATCCTGCACCGCTACACCCGCATCCTGCACCATTACACCTCCATCCTGCACCATTACACCTGCATCCTGCACCGCTACACCCGCATCCTGCACCGCTACACCTCCACCCTGCACCGCTACACCCCCACCCTGCACCACTACACTCGCATCCTGCACCATTACACCCGCATCCTGCACCGCTACACCCGCATCCTGCACCGCTACACTCGCATCCTGCACCACTACACTCGCATCCTGCACCACTACACCCGCATCCTGCACCACTACACCCCTACTCTGTACTACATCACCATCACCCTGCACCACTACACCCGCATCCTGCACCGCTACACCCGCATCCTGCACCGCTACACCCGCATCCTGCACCATTACACCCGCATCCTGCACCGCTACACCCGCATCCTGCACCGCTACACCCGCATCCTGCACCACTACACTCGCATCCTGCACCACTACACCCCCACTCTGTACTACATCACCATCACCCTGCACCACTACACCCGCATCCTGCACCGCTACATCCGCATCCTGCACCGCTACAACCCCACCCTGCACTGCTACACCACCACCCTGCACCACTGCACCACCAGTCTGCTCCACACTGGAACCCGCTCCATCCTGCCCCACTGCCCTGACCCCACTAGGCCCCGCCTCCTCCCTGCCCTGTGCTCTATGTGGGCAGCTGAACTTTTTGTGCCCGATGTCCCCGCATTCGAAGCACCTCATGCTCCCAGTGCTGGCGTACAGCATGTACGATTTCCCCTCATGTGTGACCCTGAATGAGATGTCCAGAGTGGCCTCAGTCAGGAACATGAGCACTGTACGCCTGAAGGACACCACGTGCTTCAGCGCGGGGTTTTTACAGTTGAGTGACAACATCCTCATACTGCTCACGATCTTCCCGAATCGAGACAATTCCCTCTCTATATCCTCATCGGGGATAAAAGGAGGAATGTTCGACATGGTGACCTTCATTGTTGTAGCACCGAGCGGAGTAACGGAATAAAGTTCTCCACTTACCTTTACTCCGTGTTCAATCAGCTGGTGCACGAGTTCCCTCTCCTTCACAAACACCACCACGGCCTTGTTCATCCGCGACGCCGACATGATGTTCTCACACCCGACACACTCTCCTACCGCCAGTAACACCTGCTCCACCGACACCGCGGCGCTCACCTCACAGCGCACCCCGTGACGGAGCGAGAGAGGACGGACTGCACCGCTCGGGTGAGCCGCCATCCCTGCACCCCGCCACCGGATCAACAGCTACACACACCAGCGGGCTAGCGCTAATAACGCCGCGTGATCGCTGTTAGATGTTTAATATATTTATGTTATATGTTTGTGCTTTTTTGAAAAAAAGCTCAAAAGTGTTTGAAAGTTTTCAAAAGATCTTGAAAATGCTCATTCGCTCTCACACCACACTCCACTCTCACACACACCACCTCCCAGCATGCACCAGAGAGAGAGAGAGGGAGAGGGGGAGAGAGAGAGAGAGAGAGAGATCATCATCAGTGGTCTGAGGTCATTCAGAATCTTGCAGAATATTCACTTGGTTTTTATACACAGTAAACACTTTTCTTTTCTGTGTATCATTTATGAATATTAAGAGAAAGTTGTTTCAGTTCCGCATTCAGCAGTGATATTGTTTAATTTGTTCCCACTAATCACTGACCTCTACTGTTCCCAACGACCACTTACTGACTAATCACTGACCACGAATGTTCTAAACTAATAATCACTGACGTCTGTTGTTCACGACAGCTAATGCGTTTACTTTCTGATTCGATTGCCCCTTGATGTCGTTTGTGTTTTTAATAGAAACTATTTAATTTTAGACTGTAAATATTACACATAGAAACCCCATTAACATTATGATAACATTTATGCAACAAAACTGATAATAATGCAATTATAATGAATACTGTATGTTTTGTTGTTTTCAGATTCTCCAATCCTAGAAGGTCAGACGTCTGATTTCTAAAGGATGGGATTGTTGCTCAGTCTAAGTGCGGAATGTCCCAGAGACACACACAGTTCTAAGACCTAAAATGAAACCCGGAGTCACATGCTGCTCGGCCCCGGGGCCTTCTGAAACCTTCTGAAACACACGGTGAGATCTGTTGAGAAGGACAAGTGTACCAGTAAAGCACAGCACGCAAAGTGTTAGCCACACATTAATAACATGCATTAAACCTTTTTTTGTGTCGTCACCTCTGGAAGCTTCTGTACTTGGCAATAAATCTCTTTCTGATTCTGATTGATCACTCAAAACTTATACAAAAAGCTTAGTTCTTGCATTACTTGTACATATGCAAAGGAGTTTGGCTTTTCGAGCATGCACGGGATTACCCCTACCCCTGACCCCTACCCCTGACCCAGTTAGTCCCCCTGAGTCATGCGGGAGCTGTGGTTTGTGCTGCAGTGCGGGAGAGAAGAGCTAATATTAGAACCTCTCTCTCTCTCTCTCTCTCTCTCTCTCTCTCTCTCTCTCCACTCTGCATGCAGTAACACTGATCAGTTCATTATAAAACATCCACAGTCTGGATTAAACACTCAGCGGGTGCTGATGAATATTAAAGAGATCATGATGTTAAATCACTGGGTGCAAAAACTAACGCATGCACCAGCAGGTTATTTACTGATTAATCCTCTAAATATCTCAACATTTATATTACACATCTATAAAAAGCACACACACACACACACACACACACACAGGGTACAAGGCGGGGGATTAAAGCGCAACACCACGACATACTCACATGCTGTCACGTTCAGTGTAGTGATGAAGATGATGATGATGCAGTCAGGCTGAACCGGAGCCTGCTTTAAACCGTGTGCTTGAGGCTACGACACACACACATACACACACACCTGAATGAATGATGAGCAGTTAAAGACACAGATACTCCTCATGAAACTTAAACTATTATTTAATCATAAATAATAAGTGATATAAATTAAATAGAGGTTTAGTCTGTACGTTGGTCAGATCTCACTCCTACAGTGATGTCTTTACATTTCATACACTGGAGGACCAGAAACCAGTCACAGAAAATCTTCTGTCTGTCTGTCTGTCTGTCTGTCCAGTCAGATTTTGTCGCAGCATCACACTAAACCGTCGGGACAGAAATTAATTAAACTTGGGCTGTACTTAGATCTCTACCTGTAGTTTAATCTGCACCATCAGTTTAAATCTAAATGTGGAGTAAAAGTGATGTTATGAACAGTTATGTGGTGGATTTAATAATCTACTGTATAATAATCTACTAATGCGCTACTGTCTCAATGTAAACAAACACCTGCACCAATAGATATTAATTAGAAAAGATAAAGTGAATATTTTGACTGGGATTAGTTCATATTTTCACTTTGTGTTAATGTGATTTCTTTATATTAATAAGTTAGACAGAGAGTTCTGCTGTACAGAGAGACAGACACACGTACGTGGACTTCAACCTGAAATAATAATAATAATAATAATAATAATAATAATAATATCACTGATTACAATAATGATCACACACATATATTATTATTATATATATAATATATTATATTATATACAATATTATTTTTAGATTTAAACTTTTAACTGTTTATACAATCAAAGTGACACATACTAACGTTAGTGTCATATAATTTATTAAGGATGAATTTATCTCATTCGTAGCAAATTGTGAGGGTTGCCCACTAGAGGGCAATGTTTTGTTTGTAGTTTTTGGTTGTAGACTCGGATGCTCACCTGAACTGAGGATGCTCATTAGATTCCTTATAAATAGCTGTTAGTTCTGGGAAACTGGGTCAAGCATTAATGAGTTCTGTTAAGTGGGTTTTGTTTTGTCTGGTTCAGTTTGTTTAGTTGGCATTTGGTTTCTGGAGCTTTAAGTTTGCATTAGTATGTCTTTGTCTCTGTGTCTCCTAGCAGGATTAGCCTCTAGGAGAATTAGCCTTGTGTGTTTATCCTAATGTGTGAGTAACCTCCCTTGCATGTGTAGATCTTAGTCTGTATAAATACTAATCAGTGCACTACTAACCTGCTTAGATCTTAGTCGGTCTAGTCTCCTCGTCTATTTAGCCACTAACCTTTAGAGTTCTTAGTCTGTTTCATACCTAGTCTGCTGTGTACCTAGTCTGTTCATCCCTTGGGTCTCCGGCTACTAGCCTGTTTAGCAATTAGCCTGTTTAGCTACTAGCTAGTAGGCCTAGCCAAGTCTGTCTTGTGTGTTTATCCCCTGTATGTATAGTCCCTAGTGTTTAGTCCTCTAGTCTGTTTAGTGTGTCTTGTCTTGTTTGTATCCCATGTCTGTATTGTATTAGATTGTGTAATCCCTAGTCTGTGTATGTTTAAGTGTTTTTATGAGTTGTTCACAGCACGCTCCAAGTAAAGCCAACTTCCTTTGTTAATGTTTTGTTTGGTTTATTATTATTATTATTATTATTAAGACTTTTGTTACACCTCATCCCCTTCTGCGTGTATGCCCCAACACCTAGCAGTTCGTGACACAAATTCATTAATAAATAAATAAATGAAATGCTTTTTGAAATTTGAAATAAATTTGCTTTGATTAAGGCTTAGACACTGCGTCCATAAATTAAGTTTTATTTTGGAGAGCTGCTATGGGTTTAACCAGTGCAAAAATGACTAAACACTCATTGATAATTTATATAATTTGCATTAATTATCGTAAACAACCATTTGCCCTACACCTTCAGGTCATGAGTTTGATTCCCACCTCAGGGTCTGCGTGCATGGAGTTTGTATGTTCTCCCTGTCCTTGGTGGGTTTCCTCTCACAGACCAAACACATGCAGAATAGACTGATAGGAGTTCACAAATTGTGTGTGTGTCCTGTATACCACATAAAGCAGTATAGACGATGAGGGAGTGATAAAAAAAATTAACATTTGATGCAGTTAATGGTATTCTTTGCTGACAAACGTAAAGATGCTGATAACACATTCGACAGCTTTCATCACTAAAGGTTGTTCTGTTGTTGTGAGTTAAAGGTGTGAAATGTTTTAAACTACTGCAATTAATTAATTAATTAATTACACTTAACACAGTTTTTAATTTGATCAGTTTCATATAATATTATTTAGACTTCATTGAATTAGCATGTGCTCATGCTTAGCACAATTTCACAGCACATTGTTAAAAGACCTCTAAAAGGTGTTCCTTCAAAATTTAGGACAGCTTAGTGGTTAATGCATTGGACTACGGTCTGGAACGTACCAGGCTCAAACCCCACCACCATATTGCTCACCCTTGAACAGTCATTAACCCGTAAATGCTGAGATAAAGGTGCCTGCTAAATGACAGAAATGAGAGAAAATCCCAAATTAGTTCAATTAACTTTCAAACTGAAGTCGTAGTGTGAAATACTGAGGAGAGCAGAAATCAGACATTTTCTTCTGGGATTTGCTTAACAATGAAACGTCTCACTAACACTAAAGATCAGGGTCCGTATTCACAAAGCTTCTTAGAATTCTTTCAGAGAGCTCCTGTCTTAGCTTAAAAAGTCCTAGCTGGGAGTCTTGGACTAAAAGTGATTTAGGAAACTTCTCAGAGCAACACTGAGTAAGAAAAGTACAAAAGCCTTTATCTAACTGAGGAGGTGATGTAGCAATTCAAGGACTCTGATTGGTTGATGAAAAATAACCTCTGACCTCTGCAAAGATCTTGAAATGCGAACAGAACAGACAGTGAAATCATAATGTTTGTATATATTGCAGCGTTTTTCACCGCCGGAAATGATGTTGGAGAGACGAGTGAGCTTGCTTGCTGCCCAATGCAATGGCTGGGAGTATTTTATTACCACACAGCACTGTATAGCATAAGCAGCACATTCACTGTCACAGCACACACAGCACACACAGCAAAAGCGCACACGCATACACACAGGTCAAGCACACATTTGGCCGAAGCCACCAACCCAAACACCCTTCTGGTGGACACATAGAGAACCCCCGCAAGGCATGATGGTCATCAGCCGCCGCCCCGCCCACGCCACACTGCCCCCACCCGAGCTGTGACCATTCTCAGTCACCATGACTCCCAGTCTTGGAGGCGTGAAGGCGGTCGGCGCTGGCGCTGTGGCAAAAACGCCAGGGTCCTTTTGTGGAGAAGTGCAACATTGTCCCGGAGGCGGTCCGGCCTCCGCAGAGTTCGATGTTTTGCCGGCGCGCGGCTGGTAAGTCTCGGTGGAGCAAAACTCACGCCCGCCCCGCCAACCGCACCTGGTAGATGACATCGGAGAGCTGGGCAAGTACTGTACAGGGGCCCATCCAGTGAGACATGAGCTTGGGTGAAAGCCCTCTCTTCCTTCTGGAGGAACACGTACCAACGACGCGCTTTTGCTGCACGGCCGTCGGGATAAAGCGTCGGCGTTAGCGGGTAGTTGTCCCGCTCAGCGGGCTACCGGATATTCATCTGGCGCGACCACCGGCGCTAGTTCGACGGCTGCTGGGGTACACTGTCCCTCAGGCCTAAGAACGTTGCCACGTTAGTCTCGTGGTCCCGTGCCTCGGTATCGCTGCGAAACGCCGGAGACTAGTTCGTGGCCTAGCCGTGACGGGTAGCCCTGTCCACGGCTAGGTTCGCCTACCAAGCGCCCCCGAGCGGCGGTAGGTAGCTCGGCTCTTTCGCCGCGATGTTTGCCCAGGATGGGTTCAGCACGCTGTGCTGCACGTAGCACCTCAATAACGGAACGTGGTGCTGCTAACCTGATGTGCTTGCGGAGCTGCAGTGGTCAGAGGCCTCGGAGAAACGCGCAATGAGCTAACTCTTCTTGTTTATCGGGCTCAAGCTCTGGATAACCCCGGCGCGCGAACCGGAGGTGAAGCGACTCCCTGAGCTTTTCCCAGTCCTTCCGCTCATTGGCCCGGAGGTCTTCCAGCGCCCGGAGTGCATCACCCTCCAGCGAGAGTGCTACGGTTACGGCTGTTTCTGCCGGGGACCAGCCAGCGAAGTCGGCGGTTAGCTCCACTTGGGCGAAGAACGCGTAGGGTTCGACGGCGCTGTTGTAGGAGGGAAGGCGCAGCTGCAGCGCACATCGCCGGCACAGAGCTGTAGCTTGCTCCGGCACTTGCACAGCGTCAACGTTGGGCTCCGCCCTGAGATCCAGTGCAGAAATCCTCATCTCGCCGCTCCACTTTCGTCGTGCCGCCTTGTTGGCGCTGGTTCCGTCCGGAAGATGCTCCTTCTTCTGGCCCTCCTGGATCTTCCGCAGATCCTCCGCCGTTCGCTCCAACTCGAAATTCTCCATCCCACTTCTGACACCAATGTAGCGTTTTTCACCGCCGGAAAGGATGTTGGAGAGACGAGTGAGCTTGCTTGCTGCCCAATGCAATGGCTGGGAGTATTTTATTACCACACAGCACTGTATAGCATAAGCAGCACATTCACTGTCACAGCACACACAGCAAAAGTGCACACGCATACACACAGGTCAAGCACACATTTGGCCGAAGCCACTAACCCAAACACCCTTCTCTACCATGGTGAACACATAGAGAACCCCCGCAAAGCATGATGGTCGTCAGCCACCGCACCGCCCACGCCACTATATAATAATGTCTACAGGCTACTTTATGCAAAGTTTCTGTTATAGGCTAAATATCTTAAAGTTAATTAAAACAGCCAAATGTTGCAACGCGTCTACTTTTGAAGCAAACGATTTCCACACAGTAGCAATGATATTAAAGTTCTTACATTTATTTACCATACTTGTAAGAGCCATATCGTATTTGTTATGAATGTGGTGTTCTTTATTTGTTTTATTTGCCTCCTTGCCTCAGCGCGACCTTCCTCCTTTTTACAGAGACCCGCTCAAGTTCAAATCCTTCATGTTGTCCAAAACTGACAATGACATCGATAAGCTGTCATATCTTGAACTGTACACCAAAGGGGAACCCAAAGACCTTGTAACGAGCTGCATACACGTGACAGATGGTTATGCAAGAGCAAAGAAACTGCTATGCGACAGGTTCGGCAACGAGCTGAGAATTGCAGCGGCGTATAAGTAAAAGGCAACTAATTGGCCAAAAATAAAGACAGACGACAGAAGGGCGTTAAGTGCCCACTCGAAATTGAAACTGAAAATAAACCGCCAGCTATATTAAGTCACGAAATAAATGCCCCCACTTGGGCTGGAGATAATTGCATCCTCCCCATAGTACCTGTTAAAATAAAGTCCAAGAAAGGTGACAAAATGGCAGAAGTGTATGCATTTATAGACCAAGGTAGTTCCGCCACATTCTGTACAGAGTCATTAGCAAGGCAATTAAATGTACAAGGCAGAAGAGTTAAGATACAGCTGAGCACCATGAAATCCACAAAACTAGTAGAAAGTTACATGCTCAATGATTTGGAGATTAGTAGCCTGGAAGCAAACACCTTTATTGAACTTCCCACCGTGTTTACACAAAAGAATATCCCAGCTACAGTGGAAAGTATTCCACAACAGCACGACATCGACAAGTGGCCCTACCTTAGCGATGTAAAGTTGCCCCAGATTAACGTTGGAATCGAAATTCTCATAGGAAATAGAGAGCACAAACTCCTAGAACCACGGCGAGTAATTAATAGGGGGCCAGGGGTAGCTCAGTGGTTAAGGCATTGGACAATGGTTCGGAAGATCCCAGGTTCAAACCCCACAACCACCAAGTTGCCACTGTTGGGCCCTTGAGCAAGGCCCTTAACCTTCAACTGCTCAGATGTGTAATGAGATAAAAATGTAAGTCGCTCTGGATAAGAGCGTCTGCCAAATGCCTAAATGTAAATGTAATAGCAGGCATGAAGGGCCATACGCAGTACAGAATGCTCTCAGATGGACTGTGAACGGGCCGAGAGGTCACAGGAAGACTATCAGTTTTTAGACTTTATTTATGAACTGCAGAGAGTTATTCATAATCACTACCACATCGCCTTCCACTAAAAAAGGCAGTCATTCAAATGCCAAATAACCGAAGTGCAGCTATGCAGCGCGCATTAAACCTTAAAAGAAAAAGCCTCTGTGCAAGTGGAGGGTTCAACCTCACTAAGTGGGCAAGCAACAGCCATGCCCTACTGACTTCCATACCTGAAAAAGATGCAGTAAAGATGAGTAAAGATGCACTGCCCATTGAGAGAGCTCTGGGGGTGCTGTGGTGCATTGATTCAGACATGTTCAAGTTTAAGATTAGTTTGAATGACCTGTGACAAGACGAGGAATCCTGTCAATCACTAGCTCAATCTACGACCCCTTAAGTTTTCTCGCACCTGTCATACTGCCAGCTAAAATTCTAATGCAGCAGTTATGTAAAGAAAAACTAGCCTGGGATGACGACATTCCCGAGCAGTTTGCAAAGGCATGGAAAACCTGGCTGCAAGAGCTGCACCAACGGTCTGAGTTCAGCGTAGCAAGATGCATAAAACCAGCCGACTTCGGAGTTACAGCTACAGCGCAACTCCACCACTTCTCGGATGCGAGTGAAATGGGATACAGAGTTGTCTCATACCTCAGGTTAGTAAATGCTGATGGACTCACACATTGTCCATTCATGATGGGGAACTCTCGTGTAGCACCCGAACTGACTGCGGCAGTGGTCGCTGTAAAAAAATTACAATATGTTGAAAGAACAGCTAGAATTGAAATTGCTGGACTCTATGTTTTGGACTGAAAGCACATCTTTTGAGATACACTGACAATGAAACACTTTGTTTTAAAACCTTTGTGGCCAACAGAATTGCCATTATAAGAGAGTCAACCAAGTCACAGCAATGGAGGCACGTCAATACCCCAAAAAACCCAGCTGATTCTGCATCCAGGGGGGCATCCTGTGAAAAGTTCATGAAAAATGTTAACTGGATCCATGGCCCCTCCTTTCTCAAAGAAGCAGAGTGCAAATGGCCGGAGAACATTTATGACATGTCGAAAAAAAAAATGACAACGAAATTAAGCTCTCAGCTTTAGTGAACAATATGAGCATTACAGAAAGCACAGACGCAGTGAGTAAACTGATTAATCATCACTCTGATTGGCACAAGTTAAAAAGATCCGTTGCCTGGATCCTTCTCATCAAAGACATGCTCAAACAAAAAACAGAAAGGGTCAAAACACAAGTAGATAACCCAAAGACAGAGAATCACAAGTCTCTAACAGTTCAAGACCAAAACAAGAAAACGAAATCATTAAGTTCACTCAAAGACAAAATTTTAAGGAAGAAATTGTCACGTTGCAAAAGGGCACAGCAGCAGCAGGGAAACAAACAGGGAACAAACAGGGAATTCCCACACAGCCAAAACGCAAGGCATCTGTAAAAAGAAACAGTTGCTTGTCCAAACTGGACCAAGTACTACAAGATGGATTGCTGAGAGTCAGAGGACGTCTCGGCAGGTCCGCAATGCCAGAGCACATTAAACACCCAGTCATTATACCTAAAGACTCACATATCGCAACATTAATATTAAGAGATGTTCATGAAAAGATTGGACATTGGTAGAAATTACATGCTTTCAGAATTGCGGCAGAAATACTGGATTCCGACTGCTAACTCACTTGTAAGACAGTTTCTCTTCAGGTGTGTGATATGCAGAAAGTCTAGAGCTAAAACATGTGAGCAAAAAATGTCAGAACTGCCAAGTGATAGAATAATACCAGATCACCCACCCTTTACTAACGTGGGAGTAGATTATGTCGGACCCTTCGAGGTCAAACGTGGCAGAAGTAATGTTAAAAGATATGGCGTACTTTTCACTTGTCTGACCACAAGAGCCGTGCACATTGAAATTGCTCATTCGCTCGACACAGACTCTTGCGTGAATGCCATTCAACGTTTTATAAGCAGGAGAGGTCAAGTGTCAGTCATGAGAAGTGACAATGGAACAAACTTCATAGGCGCCGAGACTGAATTGCGTAATGCTATCCAGCAATGGAACCAGTCACAAATTGAAAGCTTCCTCACTCAAAGGAACATACAGTGGACATTCAATCCACCTTCTGGATCTCACTTTGGTGGAATATGGGAAAGGCAGATCAGATCAGTTAGAAAAATCTTGAGATCAGTACTGAAGAACAAACACTAACTGACGAGAGCCTGCATACATTCATGTGTGAGGTAGAAGCGATAATGAATAACCGACCCCTTACTACCGTCTCGGACGATCCCACAGATCTGGAACCCCTGATGCCTAACCATCTGCTGCTGATGAAAAAACAGCCAAACCTGCCCCCTGGACTTTTCAAAAAGGACGGCGCAGGTGGAAGCTGATTCAGTACCTATCAGACCTGTTCTGGAAGCGATGGGTGCGTGAATACTTGCCCTTGCTCCAGGAACGTCAAAAATGGTTTCAAGAGAGAAAAAAACTTTCAATTGGAGACATAGTTTTAATAATTGATGAGTCTTCTCCAAGAAATTCATGGGTCATGGGAAGAATCACGAAAGTGCTCCCTGACAAAAGGGGACTTGTGAGACATGTGCTAGTTAAAACTAAGACCAAAACTTTGGAAAGATCCATTGACAAGCTGTGTCTCATATGTGAAATGGACTGTTAAACGTGTGATAATGTTATGAAAGTTGATACGCAAATATAAACACCTGAGATAAATATTATACATTTAAAAGATTGAAAAGGCTCAAAAGGTTAAGAAAGTTTAATTGTATGTCGTTGCAAAAAAAATAAAATAAAATAAAAACACAAAAATGTAATTGTCAGTCGCCATGCCTGTCAATTAGGGCCTGGAATGTAAGAGCCATATCGTATTTGTTATGAATGTGGTGTTGTTTATTTGTTTCATTTTATTCTATCTTATTCTATTCATTAGTTAAGCATTAAGTTTATTACATAAGCCATAAGCTTTGAATTTGTCAGTTAAGCATTTATTTTGACAATCGTAAGTTGGTCTGTGATGTCATTCCACTATTACATGCATTTGTATGACTATCGTACGATAGAAAGTTCAGTTTAGATGCGGAAGGCTACGGAAACACAAGCTTTTGACCGTAAGCTAATCGTAATCCAAGATCTTAGTAAGTTACAGCAAATAGGTTGTTGTAAAAGTCAGAAATTTACAAGATACAGCAACTGGTGTTGTAACCACAGTGGATTTACTCAAGACGACTGTATGAAGTGTTGATTTTTTGATGCTGACAAAATAAACTACAAGAGACAAAGAGATCATCGGACTTCTGTTGTGTGAGTGAAGCATCAAATTAAAGATACGCGTCAAAACTAGTGGAATAATATGTCCGCATCTACAATATTGATGTTATTACTGATATGTTTAGATGCTGTCTTCCTCACTCATTTGATCACTCAGGTTTGTTGACGGTGAGGTGTTTGTTTGCTTTACATCTCAGTTCCCCCTCATGTTTGTGTTTCCTTCTGGCTCTCCCTTTTAGTTATTCTGTTATAGTTAGTCCTGCCGGAGTCTCTGCTTGCACTCCACACTAAATATACATTCACATTATACAACAGTGGCGGCTGCTCTAAGACTACAAGGGAAGCTCAGCTTCCTCTACTATGTCAGAAAATAAATGCTCATATATGCACTGTCGTATTTATATTGGTTTTAATAAAAGTGATTAGCTAAAAGTTTCCCAGATTTGTCACCATGAATGTAAAATTGGCTCCTACTCTTTAATAATTGACTTCAATTACATGCATTGAGATGAGTTCAAACTTAGTTTGCAACTCTACGCGTTTTTTATAAAGATCGGGGTTTTTAAATAGAGCATACTGCTGATCAATTTCTTTAATTTGGTTGGTCAGATCTTTTCATTTTTTATACAGTGGTTACAAAATCGGAGCATCGTATGTAACGTCGCCGCCGCATTACGGGATGTGCATTTGCTGTGCATTTGCTGGCTTTTACCACTGAGTGGCGCTATATAACTACAGACTGACGCCTCATGCCTTAGTTCATTCTCTGCCTCAATAATACACGTAATAGCCGATAACATCAAGTGAAACACTGTAGTTGACCGAATTCATAATCACAGTACTATAATTACAGTACAAATGTAGAATTCAAATTAAATCAAATCTTATTAAGATCAAATTTAAGCACAATAAATATTAACACAGTGAGCCTTTAGATTTTATCACGTGTAATTAGAAAAGAAGTGTGTAGGGTTTTATTTAAATATAAATTTCTAAACCAATAAGATCAAATAACACCAAGTTATTATTATAACAGGCTTACTTCGTCACTTATCAAAGACGTACGCTTGCTTTCAAAGAAGTCGAGTGGCTTATTAACGTCTCTGGTGTGCATTGTCTCTAAGTGGCCGCTTGGTGTAGCGGTTAGAACACTCGGCCAGTGATCTACAAAGCGCCGGTTCGAATCCCGAGAGGTGTTTTAAAAATTTTTATTTTAAAACTAACTAAAATGTTTTAAGTGCGCTTAAGGTAGAGTCTTATAAAGGCTATGTAGACTTATATAGTTTTATTATATATTTTTTGCACATTAATCTGAGTCCTCATCTGTTAGATCTGTTTAGTTTTTTTTTTCCTGCCGGGACGAATGCGCGGTTCCATCCCTTTCCCGCCTATTCAGGGAGCCTACGGAGTGAGCGATTAACCATAGTCGAATCGATTGGTGTGCTCCCAACTCACGTTACTCGTGTGCTATTCATGCCGGCTGGTGATAATTAACGTTAATATGATCTCGGGCTTGCTCACGATGCTCAACATCTATAAAAATAGCAAAGTATTGTGTATAGAGTGATAAAAAAAACTATCTAACGCATGTTAGAAAACATAATTTCCTGCATTTTTTTTCTGCTTCAGGAGTCAGTCTGTTCTGAGACAGTGAGAGTAGAGGAAGGGGCAGATTCAGGACCAGGGAGGGAGCCGGAGACAGCAGAACAAAGAGATGATATTGCCAGCACCAGCACAGGCAGCACAGTTTTTAGTTTAGATCTCATGTTTACATTTTATTGTATGTTGATGGCTGCAATACTTGTTTTGCAAGTATTTTTTTGTTTATTTGTATATGTATGTTATTAATATTAATTTTTTAGAGATTGTGTGTGCGTGCACGGAGAGTTTGTGTTGATAAGTGTATGTGGATAAGTTGATAAGTGTATCAGAAAGCATTAAAATGTTCATTTGAATTAAAATGACACACACGTCTGTATATACAGTATATCAATTACATATATATCAATTTCATTAGTTCGTTCATTCTATTTGAAGCTTCGGATGTTTTTTTTTTTTTTGGTTTGGTTAGATTAGTTCTGAACTCGCTTCCGTGAAACTATCGCTAAAACAATGTACTGAGCCCTCCTGAGGATATAAAGCTTTATTATTGTGTTTGAATAAATATTCAGATCTACCACAGCAGGTAATAAACTATGGTGTGTCATAACCGAAGCAAACACCACGATTATACCTCGTTTCGTTCGACGGGAACGTGGTTCACTTGGCCGCGGTGTATTATAACCCTGTGGGATGTTTCACTGTTTATGCTCACATAAGGGTAATAAAAGCGAGTGAAATGTGGAAATGATGTGTGGCAACTCAATGAGAACTAAAGCAATGATTTCGGTAACTCCACTGAGTGTAACATCTGCATAGTGACACTGAACATCTTCACTTTTCCGTTTACCTCTGAAAAAAAAGCTCTATTTAGTTTGTTTATATTTAGAGTTTTTATAACAGTAGAAGAAGTACGCACGCACGCACACACATAGACACACACACACACACACACCTCCCTTGAGCCCTGCGTCTGTCGGATTTCAGCGGTCACGGGGTGGAAAGACTTTGAAGCAGTTTATATATGAATCTAAGCTTGAACTTATCAGCATTGTAAATATATAATACTTTTCAAATAAAATCGCTATTACTTTGACCCTGAAGTTTAGTTTAGCACACACAAAAAACAGAAAAGTCATTTCTGGTAAATCAACGGAATGTGTAGTATTTACAGTAATTCATTAAAAAATGAATATACATTGTACAGTACACGGTAAACACGGGAAAGATTACAAAATGAAAAAACAAACAGTGTCTACTTTATAAACAGCTTAGTATGTGCGTCGAGATGCTGAAATCCCTTGCATGTTTTTGCTTCCAAGTGGAGAGATATTTGACCGATAGCCTAGAACAAAAGATCTATAGGTGTGATCACAACCCCCTCCGACCGACCGTGCCATCAATCACTGACCACCTCAGAAGTTCCCTCCAATGTATGGCTGCAATACTTGTTTTGCAGGCTACAGCGCACGCGCGCACACACACAGACACACACACACACAGACACACCTCCCTTGAGCCCTCGGTAAACATCCAAGCACTGAGGCACGCAAATCCCCTGACCACAATAAGGTGGCAATCCCTCAGGGGGGAAGATGCTCTCTTCTCTCCAATCCACTCCTAAACCACAGTCTCCTATTTCTCTGTGCGTGCTCTGGAGACTGTGAATGAATACACGCAGCGGAGGTTTTGTAAACTGTAGAGATACAATTATTTTACTGCTGGAAAATCAGCATTTTATCTAATTTGAAATATAAACCTAATATTATCTGTTACTTAATATATTTTCTTTTGATGATGACCATAACAGCCTACTGCATTTCATTATTTATAATAACACGAAAACAATATTACAATATTTGATATTTTAATATAAACTCTGTATCATTATCCTCCTTGTGTATGTGTAAAAAACATTTGATTTGTTCTATTTTTTATTCTGATAGTGTGCTCAATTTGTTTCTAGTAATTTATATATTTAAATTCGGATGCCTTTTACTGTTACAAATTTAACTCTTTGCAAAATAATAAAAATGTGTCTTGCTGTACAAGCCCTTGTGTTGTTTGTGCTGCTGTTCTTTAATAATACCAATAATCAGATACAAACAGTCTGTCTAAACGAAAATTAAGCAATGCTTCTTAACTCATCATTATGTGGATATTTTTCATGTTCGTTGGATAAAGTATGTACTGTAATGATTTGGTCTACTCTGTACTGTATGTGCGTGAGAGAGAGGGGTGTCGCGGTCGTGAAACAAAGGCTCATTTCAGCTCATTCAGTTTCTCTGAATGGATAGGTGAGAACAGCTGATTCACGGTGAATAATTTGCATTTGAGTGTTGCCAAGTGAAAAGAAGACAAACATCAAGATGAACAACATATAAAACTGAGACAATATTTTAAAAAGAATCGCAATCAACCTGAACAGGTAAGCTGGAATAAAATCAGTAGCAGCATTAACTAAAGTAATTAGTAATTATTAGCTGCTACTGATTTTATGGACTCATCACGGTTAAATACGTTGGTCACATGAAATTATCTGTCCCCTGAGGTAGTGTCACGTTCCGTTAGATGTTGGACTGTGGGCTTGGTGTGGAGGCATAGACGCAGAGGGGATGCAGTGAAAAAGTCTTTTAATAATAATGTTGTTGGTCTTTCGGCTGCTCCCGACAAGGGGTCGCCATAGCGGAATATCCAGTCCGCACTACAACTTAGCACAGGTTTTACACTGGATGCCCTTCCTGACGCAACCCTCCCATTTTATCCGGGCTTGGGACCGGCACTGTATCCAGTGGCTGGGGTGTGGGCACTGGCTGGAATAGTAAACAAAAACCAAAAATGAACAAAGGATGAACAAAGGAAGTTGGATGAACTTTGGAGCATTATATAAACAGAACTCAAACACTTAGACATCAGACTAGGGATTGCACAACTAATATACAATACAGACATGGGGATACAAACTGGACGAGACAAGACACACTAAACAGACTAGCGGACTAAACACAAGGGACTATACATGCAAGGGATAAACACACACAAGACAGGCTTGGCTAAGCCTACCACCTGTTCTGCACATTAGCTGCTAAGCTAGCTAGTAACTAATCAGACTAATGGCTAAACAGGCTAGTAGCCTGAGAGCCAAGGGATGAACAGACAAGGTACACAGCAGACTAGGTATGAAACAGACTAAGGACTCTAAAGGTTAGTTGCTAAAGATGTTAGTACCTAAACAGACTAAGAGCTAATCAGACGATGAGACTAGACAGACACGAAGACTAGACAGACTAAGATCTAAACATGTTAGTATCACCCTCATTAGTATTTAACCAGACTAATAACTAAACATGAAATGGGGGGTTACTTACACAAAAGGGTAAACACAAAAGGCTAATTCTCCTAGAGGCTAATCCTGCTAGGAGACACAAGGACATCTTAATATAAACAAACTTAACTTAAAGAGCTCCAGAAACCAAAAGGCCAACTATATTTAAACCAAACAAAATCCAGAAGAAAATAAAACCCACATAACAGAACAGAAATTAAATGAATGCTCGACCCAGTTTCCCAGAACAAACAGGTATTTATAACAATGCTAATGAGCCTCCTCAGTTCAGGTGAGCATCCCCGTCACCTGACTGAGGAGCCTTCTGGGAAACTGAGTCTACGAACAAAAATACAAACTAATAAACACTGCCCTCTAGTGGGCAACCCTCACAGGTAGGCTTTCAGAGCATCCCAAACAATTAAATGGGACACTTCAGGTGTTTCATTTGTATTTAAGAAAAAAACTATCTGGTCTTCCATAAATTTTTAGTATCAGTACTCTATCAGTAATGAATTAAAGCGCCAATGTTTATTAATTTGAGGGAGATTGGGGAGTTTTATAGACATAACTGGAGCATTATCCGATATCACAATGCTCTGATAAGCATAAGAATTAGCCATTTGAATCAGTTGATTATCTATAAAGAAATAATCAATTCTGGAGAAAGTATGATGGACATGTGAGAAAAAGGAGTATTCTCTCTTTTTTGGATTTACTCAGGGGTATAGGATTGGGAGATGACCTGTCAAGTGATGGATCTAAACAGCATTAAGTCTCCCCCTAATATGAGAGAGTATGAGCTCAGATCTGGCAGAATAGGGAAAAAATGTTTAACCCTCTGAGGTCCGAGGTGATTTTGGGGCCCTTGAGATATTTGGACATGCTCTGATATTTGTGCTTTTTTCAGCTACTTATAATATATTATTGACCAACCTGTATTTTTCTTGTAATCAGTACAAACTGTTCTACAATAATACATGATCAAAATGAATGTATGTGGTTGCATTTTTTAGGAAAAAAATATTATGCGTGGTTAGTAAGTTTTGTTAAAAAAAAAGTAGCTAAAATCAGGCCATGAAACTCATACAGACAATTTGTTCACAAGACATTGTTTCACAAGGGCTGTTGGACTAGTGTTTTTGCTTCAAAATGATGTGAAAATTATCTTGTTTACTTGCTCACAGTAAACAATATAGTGATTAACACTTTTTAAGTCACTTTTTGAGTGTAAAGGGTCTATGCGAGAAGGCGTGATCTATCATTACTAATGCAGTGATTGACACCTGAGAAGACAAAGGCCTGCATACTGATCTGCATAATGAGCCATCAGACAGGTATGTGACTGAGACAGGAGAGTTACAAGAAAGAATCTGAGGATAAAATAAGTTTATATATTTTCAGTGTTTAGGTTATTTGAGAATGTATTTGACACACAAAAAAATCTTGAGATTCATTTGCGAGTTCAGTTAAACAGTTTATTAGGAACAATCAAAGTTGACTTTTAACAGCATAACTGCAGTCACTATAACAGAAAATATAGCTAACAAGAATATATAAAATTATATATATATATATATATATATATATATATATATATATATATATATATATATATATATAGAAAACAACAACAACAGCTCTTTGTAATTACCAGAACAAATGACTTTACCAATACTGTACTACATTTTTTACACTACAGCTTACTATGATGAATATATTGTATTATATATTTATATAATATAGTTATATTTAACTAACATCTATGATATACTGAATGTGCACTTACTCGTGGTTCTCCAGTGAACTCGAAACTGAACGACACTCACGTGACTTTCTTGTGCACGCGCCGGTGATGCAGCCACAGTCCTAAACACAAAAGAAAATTGAAACTTGAAGAATGGACGCGCATACAATCATTCACAAACAACAGCTGGTGAACAATTTGACCATCTGAAACACGGTCTAAACAATACAAAACACGTGTATATATAAATAAATAAATAATACTTTAGACAGATCATAATCAGATTTTATTGCCGGCTTGTAAGTAGCGTGCATATTTAATATTTTAACCAATTTTACTCTCGCTGGTATTTAGTATTTTCCAAATGTACATATAAAATATAGAGCAATGATGGTGAGAATAAAAGACTCACTCATCAGGAATTACATCCTCCGTTGAGTCCAGACGTTGTTCAAAATAAAGCCGTTCCTCGTCTGAGTCTTGCTCTTCCTCTGATGAGAAAGTAAATTCTTCATCGCTGTCCAGAGCCATCTGAAGTGCTTCTTCACCCGTGTAGCGTGACATCATTCAAACACGCAGAAACAGTAAGTAACTTTATGATGAAGCTTGTTGTTTTATGCCATGGGGGCGTGTAGATGATTCCCTGCCTCACCTCAGTTCATTTCCATATGAACAGCGCGCGCGCAGGAGGCGGGCGCATTAGCTGTAATGAGCCGATACACGAGAATCTGTACCACTCCTTACTTTCATACGGATTACATAAAAACAGATTATTTGTTTTCACTGTGACTTGCATCATTTAAAAGTAGACCCTTTAAGCTTTCTATAGAAATATTTCTCATGTCTGTGTGTGCAGTATTCGCGGAGTTTCAGTTCATTTTAGTGACGTGTTTCAAAAAGATTTTCGCAGAGACTGAGACGGCTGAAAGCGCACACGGTTTAATTAATTTATTTTATTAATGCACAAAGTTTTATTTTTAACATGTGTGCATACAAAAAAAGTAGACACTTTACAGATTAGATTAATATATAGATCTTGTCTGTAGAATCAAAACTGAAAGTGTAATTTAAGTTCTTATTGGCGTGACCTCAGAGGGTTAAAGAAGGAAACATCATAATTAGGGGCATATAAATTAGCCAACACTACTGTAGGGAATATTTGATTTTTAGTATGTTTTATGATATTCTGTGTGCGTGAGAACAGAATGTTACTTCTTTCTCTTACCTCGACACAAGCTGCACTTTCAATAAATACATCCTATAGTAGTTTATGTTAAAGGTCGTAAAACTGTTAAACGCTCGTAAATGCAGAGCTACTCCCAATTTTATGTTGTTCTTTACCTTATCTTTTCTAAACATTCCTGACCAGATGCAAACACTCCTGCACCCACCTTTTCTTTGGTTCTTTGTGTGTGTGTGCGTATATATACTCCTGTCTTCCACAATAAACTTGGAACGTCTCACTGAGCACGGACTTGTGTATTATTGAGGGGTTCCCTGGTACCAGGCGGGAAGCAAAATACAGGCTGAGCACTGACTAGACGGGGTCTAGCAAAAACAAGAAATCCTTACAATTTGGGGGCTCGTCCGGGATACCTCTAATCAGGTGAGTGCTGCTTTTTTATTTTTCTCTATAAGGTTAGAGCAAGCACGCTCCCTGGTTTTTGGTATCTGGACCATATATAGTACGGGGGAGGATTGTCTTGTGGCTTTTACGCCAGTATAGCGCGCGCTCGCTTCTGAAAAGTTCCTTGAACTGAAGCATAGTGTGGAAGCTGTATTCTGTTGCCCGCTCTTTTTTTTTTTTGTCGTCTTTTGTTGTTGTATTGTGTGTATTTTGTTGAAGATATTGGTTCTTTCTGTCACGGGTTAATTCACATTTATAAAATGGGTAATAAGAACACAACTACTTATCCAAAGCCGGACCCAGAAGAGGTTCCGCGCGACTGGATGAATAGGTGTGGACTCACTTATTTTACCACACCTTGGCTTGATAATTTATCAGGGTGGACTGAACCACAATTTAAATTTTTAACCTATCCACGCAGAGGTACTTTTAAGCCTGAATATCTAGCCTCTGCTTACTCTCAGATATATGAGGGTATGGGTGACCCAGGATGGGATTATCCTTACATGGGTTCATGTTATCAAAAATGGGTAGAAATGAAAGCTCTTTGGGATAAATACTTAGACATAAAAGAAACTAAAATACAGAAGAAAAAGATTCCAAAGGTCACATCCGAAACTAAATTCAAGCCGCCCGTTCATTCAACCTTTCCGATCCCTCCTCCATATCATGTTGACATAGAAACATCAGCATCTAACCAACAAATAATTGAGAAAATTTATCCTAATTTGAATCCCACTAATCCTTTTGTGAGCTGCCCATCTGTGCCTGTCTCTCCCGTACCACACAAAAGTGTGTGCCTCAGGAAAGGGAAAGACTCCCAAGAAGGTGTCAGGACGAACTTCTGACAGCCCTCTTTCGGATGATCCCGAGGATACTGATGGTGAGGATTTTGATAACTCGGACGATGAATGTCCGGATAAGAGGTCTCGCCCCAAACCTTGACAAGAAAACACTGCGCTTGTTTTCTCTATGGGACCAAAGGGTCCAAAAATCCTTCCACCATCCGTAAGCACGCTGAAGGACATTATTAAGATGCTCCCTTCTCCCAACAAACCTTTGCATTTTGTTGATATGCCGATAAAGGCTTCCAGGCACTGTCAGCTCGTGGGTGCGGATTATCGCTTTATTTTGCAATTGGTTTTGGGAGATGGGTACGATGAGGCTGATTTGATAAAGACGGTAAAATGTTTAGATCCTGAAAAAGACAGATGGACTGTAGTGGTGAAACATGAAGACGTAGAGGGAGGGGGGAGACGAAAAAAGAAGGAATATGATTTTCTTTGGGGTAATTCTAATGAGGCTATGAAACTTTTAAAAGATGAGCTAACTACTTATCTTCTTGCACGTCAACAAGCTAGTCAGGATCTGTCACAGGTAACTAATTGTAAACAAGAAAAGGGTGAGACCACATCCAGGTTTCTCGAGAGGTTTCGAGAGACCTGGACCCTTTTGGGTGGTATGCCCCTCCCTGAAGAAAACCCTAACCCACTTTTCCTTACCACCTTCTTGAATAATTGTCGACCAGAAATCATGAAGATTTTAAAGTTTTAATTGTCAGACCGTTCTACAACGACTATTAAAAAATTAGGTGAGCGTGTGAGAACACTGGAAGGAGACGGTATTTTAGAAAACAGACAAGTGGCATGTTTGTTTGTGGAGAATGAAGGACACAGAGGTGGAAAAAAGGGGGGTAGAGGAAGCCGAGGAAGAGGTAGAGGAGGTCTGCAGGGTCAGAGTGCACCCCGTAGATCTGGTTATTGTTATTATTGTTATAAAGAAGGTCATTGGGCTCGTGAATGTCGCACGAAGGCCCTTGATGAGGGACGTAGTGGACAAAATGTGTACAATCGATTGAATGATGATCAGTGGCATGATGCTAATAAGGTGTTTTCTCCTAATCCTTCACAGCAGCCACCACAGCGAGTACAACCACAACAACAGCAGCAGCAATATAGACCCAATCCCTTCTCAGGGATGCAGGTAGGAGCATATGATGCATAGGGATGCCCGCAGAGTTCCAGCCCCGCGATGTTACTTTGTACTTTCGAGTCACCTCAGGTTAATGAGTTGCCCTTTATAGAATTGTGTATAGATGGTTCTGTATTCTCTTTTTTGGTGGATACGGGAGCTACAATGTCGTCTTTAGGTCGTGATTATGAGGGACCGCTCTCGAATAAAAGTATCAGCTCTGTGGGAATTGAAGGGGTTGCTCAACGAAATTATTTCACTCCTCAGGTAACTGTAACATGTCCTTTAGATAAGGGAATTCATCTCTCTCATCGTTTTGTCTGTACTGTATGCCTGATTGTCCTTTTAATCTGCTAGGACGCGATTTAATGAGCAGATTACAGATGTCCTTGACTTTTTCTGGCGCAAAACTCACTGTTGAAGTGCCTGATTCAGTTCCTTTTTCCCACCTCACAAATATGCGTGTAAATAATTGTTTCCTTTCTTCACAGAACAGCTCTATTCCTGTTGCCCTTGAATGTGTGCCGAGCAGTCTGTGGGCTGAACATAAGGATGAGGTGGGGTTAGTACACTCTGTTCCTTATGAAGCTAAATTAAAACATTTGCAACCTGTGTACATCAAACAATATCCACTCTCCGAGGCCAAGGCCTCAGGAATAGATGAAATTTTAAGCTCATTGCTCAAGCAGGGTGTTATTACACCATGTGTAAGTTCTTATAACACAGCTGTTAATCCAGTACTGAAACCTGATGGTACGTGGAGATTTACACATGATTTGAGAAAAATAAATGACATAATTATCCCTGTAGCACCTGTTGTGCCTGATGTGCTTTCTTATCTAAAACTTTAGATGCTGTGGCACAAGGTTTGCCTGCCTGTCTCAGGGCTGTGGCCGCCTGTGCGGTGATGGTACAAGATGCTGAAAAGATTGTTCTCTCTAATCCTTTAATTTTGTATTCTCCACATCAGGTTAAACAAGTGCTGCAGAACATTCAAACACGACACATAACGGCTCAGAGACGGTGTGGGTATGAGATTATCCTGTGTTCTACAAGTAACTTAGAGATAAAAACCACCTCTTCTTTTGACACCCTCGGATATGCTCTGGCACGCTTGATCAATGCACAGGACGACACGCTAATAGACACAGATCATGACTGTTGTTCAGAGATTATTCACTCCACTAGTATACGTCCTGATCTATCTTCTACTCCATTAACAACTGGTGACACTTTGTTTGTAGATGGTTCCTGTTCAAAACCATATGATGGGAAATTTCTCTGTGGTTATTCTGTGTGTGCACTGCCAGATATAACCATTGAAGCTTACTCTCTCCCTTTCTCATCTGCTCAGGCAGCTGAACTTTTTGCTCTAACTCGTGCGTGTGTTCTTTCTGAAGGAAAAGATGTCACTATATACACTGATTCTCGTTAAGCTTTTGGTATCGCTCACGACTTTTGCCGCATCTGGCAATCCAGGGGTTTTCGTTCTGCTGAGGGTAAGCTAATTTCTCATTCTTCTCTTGTTCAGGATTTAATAGACGCATGCCATCTACCTAGTACTCTCGCTATTGTAAAAACTAAGGCTCATTCTTCTGGTGACTCTATGGAAGTGCGAGGGAATTCGCTAGCTGATCGTATTGCTAAAAAAGCAGCTCAAAAACAGATTTTCTTTCCTGATTCTGGTTCTGATTTGATCAATACATCTTTTCTTGCTAGCTCTTTGATTCCCGATGTAGATTTATTGTCTTTGCAAGCTTCAGCCACGCCGAATGATTCCTCTTTTTGGCAAGCTCAGGGTGCCTACGTTGCTTCTGATGGTTTATGGTATTGTGCTGATGGCCGTTTGTGCCTGCCGTCTCATTGTCTTCCGTTCCTCGTGTGCGAGTTCCACGGTGTTACACATCGCGCACGAAGGGGGGTTAAGGAAGATATGAAAAAACATGCTTGGAACAATAGATTTATTAATATCTAGATATTTGGTGTGTGCTCAGAATAATGTGACAAAGGGTTTAGGTAAACACGAAAGTCTTCTGTTACCTACTGCTCCGTTTGCAGAGTGGCAAATTGATTTTACACATATGCCTGCATGTGGCCCATTCAAATATCTTCTGGTTTTGGTAGACAAGTTTTCAAGGTGGGTGGAAGCTTTCCCGTGTGCTCGAGAGAATGCAAAGGTGGTGACCCGAATCTTAGCGAAAGAAATAATACCTCGTTATGGCGTTCCTCATGCTATTGACTCGGATAAAGGAACACCTTTTACATCACAGGTAACACAGAATTTGTGTAAATATCTTTCACTGTCCTGGCATTTTCACATTCCTTATCATCCACAGTCATCAGGTATAGTAGAAAGAACAAATAGGACACTGAAAGAAAAACTGACTAAAGCAATGCAAACTATGGGGAGTAAAACCTGGGTTGATCTGTTAC
Organism: Channallabes apus; assembly: GCA_030522415.1. Lineage (NCBI taxonomy): Eukaryota > Metazoa > Chordata > Actinopteri > Siluriformes > Clariidae > Channallabes > Channallabes apus. The sequence continues at coordinate 2,157,263 of CM060124.1, forward strand.
CTGCTGTTCTAGCTGAAATGAGAATGACACCAAGAAAAGATGTGCACATGTCACCACATGAAATTATATTTGGCAGACCTTTTCCCGTGCCATGGAGGAAAGGTAAACCCGCGATAGGAACAACTGATCTTGATGTACATATTGCTGAATATTCTGCTGCTCTAATAGATACTCTGAACAAACATTATGAACAAATTGCTAATGTGACTCCAGTACCCTCAACAAAACCCACACATCCTTTTAATGTGGGAGACACTGTTCTGGTTAAATCTTTGACCCCCAGAAAACTGGGAGATTGTAAATATGACGGACCAGCAGAAATAATCACAATTACTCGTACTGCTGTCCTAACTGATCTTTTTCCACAGTGGATCCATGCTACTAGGCTGAAGAGATGTCCTGTCGGCGTGAGATCAAAGGATGAATAAATGTTTGTGTATTATTATCTTTCTTTCTCTGTGATTTTTTTTGTTTCCTAGACTGAAGACGTGCTGCAGTGATGACCAACCCGTGACGTGACACAGAGGGATTGTCTTGGGTTGCCACGGGACGACTTCACTATTGCTATTAGTTTACCATTCCTGGTGGTGTCTTAGCACCTCGTAAGGTGGGACGAGTGCAGATTGGGCGTGCCCGCACTCTGAGCACTGTAGCGTCAAGAAAGGCAATAGTTCACCACTAGTAGTTATTTATATGTTTGACATTGCGAACAAGATTTTTCACACACACAGGTTTACACTCAACCTGTTATTTCTCTGTGTATTCTTTTGGTCATACTTCATTCTGTAGAGTTTATAGAACAGCACTTGGAGTATGGTGGTAACCTCTCCTGCCTCAGAATGAAGTTTCTTTTTGTCCTCTTAATCTTGAATGAGAGATTGTTGTACATAGTGCAACCTCATCCACATGATAATGTTTTCTGGCGATTCGCTAATTGGACCGCTAAGCAATATACCAATGATTCTTGTTATGTGTGCCAACATTTCCCTTCTGCTGTAGGACAGACGTCACTGAGACCCTTACCTGGTAATGAATCAGCTCTTTCCATGGCTGCGCGAGTTTGTATTAGTTCCTTCTGTCGAAATGGTACTCGGTATATTAGCTCTCACCTAACACATAGCCTATTCTTGAATCAAACAGGGTCTGACTGGTGGTGCAGGCTGATGCACTACGATCATAATTCCTCAAACCCTTGTGCTTATTCACTTACCGCTTTAGATATTAGTCTCCTCCGCTTCAGCACGAGGAAAAGAGCTCTCGTCACTGCTTTCCAGGTCTTCACCTTGCCCAACTTTAAATATCCTTACTGCTTCATGGGAAACGGTTCTGTATTTCTTGGAAACACGCATCTAGATATGTGTAGTGAAGCATATTTTCCCTATTCTCCAGATGGTTCTTGTCCTGAAGGTAATTGCTCATTAATTCACCCTGGCCCACGTGGGACCATTAATCACTATTCAGATTGGTATTGGGTTTGTGATAAGGCTGTTTACATTTTCCTCCCTGCTAACTGGGCAGGAGTTTGTGCCCCTTCTCAATTTAGAGGTTCTTTTACACTGGTCACACGAAACCCACGTGGAACCCAACATCATGCTCGCCTTAAGCGAGATAGTGATCCATTCCCTCCCCCTGATCATCAGTTACAGATTAAAGCCGTTAAATTTTGGCATGCTTTTTTCCCTCAGTATGGTGTGACTCAGTTATGGAATCAGATTGAGGTAACACATTACAGGTTAGCTACTTTTGTTAATGCCACCCATATTGCTGTAGAAGGTATTATAAAGGTGAATTAACTGCTCTTCGACTGACCACGGTACAGAATAGAATGGCCCTTGATCTAATCCTCGCCGAGAAGGGGGGTGTTTGTGCTATGGTAGGTGATAGTTGTTGTACATACATCCCAGCTAATGATGATGAACATGGAAAACTTTCTACTGCTTTGGAAAAGATGCGCGAGGTTGCTTCTCAGTTAAAGGATGATGAGAAGGGTCAAGTAGGCTGGGGAGTTTGGTATACTCTGTTTGGACAATGGGCTCCTTATCTCTCTCTTGTCATACCGGTTTTGTTTATTTTATTGTTGTTGTGTCTTTTAGGTCCATGCATTCTTCGCTGTGTGCAAAATCTTTTGTATAAGTATGTTTCAGGTTATGTTCCTGCGCCGTGTCCGATGACCTATTATCCGCTGGCGACTTCTTGAAAGTTCTGAGTTTTATTCAATGATGTTTCTTATGAATAAAAGGGGGGAACTGTAGGGAATATTTGATTTTTCAGTATGTTTTATGATATTCTGTGTGCGTGAGAACGTTACTTCTTTCTCTTACCTCGACACAAGCTGCACTTTCAATAAACACATCCTATAGTAGTTTATGTTAAAGGTCGTAAAACTGTTAAACGCTCGTAAATGCAGAGCTACTCCCAATTTTATGTTGTTCTTTACCTTATCTTTTCTAAACATTCCTGACCAGATGCAAACACTCCTGCACCCACCTTTTCTTTGGTTCTTTGTGTGTGTGTGCATATATATACTCCTGTCTTCCACAATAAACTTGGAACGTCTCACTGAGCACGGACTTTTGTATTATTGAGGGGTTCCCTGGTACCAGGCGGGAAGCAAAATACAGGCTGAGCACTGACTAGACGGGGTCTAGCAAAAACAAGAAATCCTTCCAACTACATTAGTATTAAATAACTTCCCTGAAACGATGATATAATGACCATGTATATCTGTAATAACATTATGATGCTCAAAGGAGATGTTTGGATTAATGAGAATTGAGACACCCCTAGCTTTGGCCTGAAAGGTCGAGTGGTAGTGCTGCCCACCCCAACGTGACATAAGGTGAGAATTATCAGAACTGCGAATGTGAGTTTCTTATAAAAATGCGATTGCAGTGTTAAGTTGTTTAAGGTGTGAGAGCACCTTCCTTCTCCGGATGGTTTAAACCCTTAACATTCCAGCTCACAAAGTTTAAAGAACTATTCATTCTCCCTGAGAGAAGATGCAGGTAGATAAACATGAATAATACTGAGATGCCTAACGTCAGCCTTAAAACAAAAGTGTAAAATTGTCATGCACACTCAAATCTACGACGGGCACTAGGACCCGGAAGTAGAGCGGTCGTGAATCAGGAAGTATAAAAAGAGTAAATAAACCATAGCAGAACGCTCAGTCATTGAGTTCGGCCCATGTCGGTTCGTGCTGCGATCTTCCAAGCCGTGAGTACTCAACAATTTTGGGTTATTGCTTTCTGCTATTGTGTGTGCATTTACAGGACGCGGGTTAAATTTGTGTTTTTCCCTCGCTCACCCTTTGTGAGAGTCCTTAAACTAAATCGCGGGGATATCCTACCTACTCGCTTCTATCCGCGTTTGGGTTCACCATCCACGCAACATTGGGCTAACCGCTAAAGCTACGTCTTCTGGTCCTTCAGGTTAGTACATCCATGACAGAATGACTGAGCCCTCCGCGGTGAACCCAGCGGATCATGCGCGTCTCTGTGGCGTTGTGGATCAGCATGCCGGGCTAATCAATCAGCTAACCGGGGAGCTCGCTTCTCTGCGCCGCGAGGTCGCTGAGCTCCAGCGGGAGAATGCGGATCTCCGCGCGGATGTTGAAGGCGTGGTTGCCCGGTCGCACGCCACGGAGTCCGCGGCGCTGCCTCATCCCCCCTCCCCCCCACCTTCTGATGTTTTTCTTTCTCTACCAGAGAAATGGAATGGCACGGACGGGAAATGCAGTGTGTTTTTGACAGTGCTCGAGTTGGTGTTTGAGTTCAATTCCACCAGGTACTCCACCGACCGGCTACGCACTGCACTACTCGTCTCGTTGCTAACGGGGCAGGCAGCTGAGTGGGCCACGGCAGTTATCCGCGCTGATACGGATACCGCCCATTCCTACAACGAATTCACCCCTCAGAATTCACCATCACTTTTGAACACCCTGCGGGCGAGGTGGAGACCGACTCCAAGCTTTATCACCTGCGGCAGGGAGGATTGTCCGTGAGTCGCTATACCGCCGAATTTCGCACGCTCGCCGTCCAGACCACCTGGGGAGATGCAGCGCTCCGGACATCCTACTACGAGGGGTTGGCTTCCAGGATCAAGAATGAACTAGCCGGGCAGGAAGCTTCCTGCTACACTGGAGGGGCTAATCCAACTGGTCCTGCGGATTGACCAGCGCCTCCTCTCTCGCCCAAGGCCAGCCCCTAGAACCCTGCTGCCAGCACCTACCTTCACCTTCAACCCCCCACGACCATCTACTTCCGCCACCTATGCCGCACCTGGACATGTCGGTTCTCCACTTCCTGCCGTGGTTGACACAGGAGCCGGGGAACCCATGCAACTAGGACACGCCTCCCTGACCATACCGGAGCGCGCACGCCGATTTAAAGTGGGTCTGTGTGCCTATTGTGGCTCCGCGGACCATCACGTCCCCTACGCCCGGGAAACGCCCAGCCCCGGTGAACGGAGGGAGAGATTCACCGGGCCCTCTTCAGACACCAACGCCATCCTCACCATGTGCCGGGACCTGGCTGAGGTGTTCTGCAGAAGACGCGCCACACACCTTCCACCTCATCGCCCATATGACCTGGCGATCGACCTCCAGCCGGGTTCTATACTGCCCTGCGGCCACCTCTACTCTCTCTCCACCACCAAGACGCAGGCGATGGAGGAATATGTGACAAACGCCTTCGCCAAGGTACCATCCGGCCCTCCTCATCGCCTGCCGCCGCGGGGTTCTTCTTTGTGAAGAAAAAAGGAGAACTTCGTCCATGTGTCGACTATCGGGGGCTCAATAACCACCATAAAGTACCGACACCCGTTGCCTCTTACCAACTCTGCCCTGGACGCCCGACAACAAAACTACGTCTTCTGGTCCTTCAGGTTAGTATGTCCGTGACAGAAACAGAGCAACATATCAAAGATACACCATGTACAAAGAACTAACACAATACTAACTTTGGAGATCCCACACCCCTGCCCCCCACACCCTTCCCCCACACCCTTCCCCCACACACCCAACTGCCCCCCAACAAACCAAGATAGCTGTTAACAAAAAAAGCAGCAAGCTCTTCCATCCTTCCATTTTCCACCCAACAAATCTTCCGCCGCTAACCACCCCATCTTCTGCTCTGATGCAATTTACATAAACTAAGAATTAAATATATAAATAAAACATTTCAACACTCCAATACTGAAATCTCTCAATAGGAGAAAAACACACCACCACCCCTCCCCCAACGTCACTTTGTAACTCTAAACACACAAACAAAAGTAAGTCACCTGTGATTAGAAATAGAGAAAATAATAATAGAAAAATAATAATAACCCCTTCACAAGTTTAACACAGTAAACATGGCTAGATTTTGTTAAAAAGGGTACATTCCTGATAACTGTAGTTGCGTATTAGAAATTAAAACTATAGTGCATTACATTGTTTTCGGTCTTTGTGTTTCTGCGCCTCTTCTACCGAGCGGAGCCACTTCTTCTGTCCGGTAGAGAGAGTGATCCGGAGCCGTGCTGGATACAGGAGAGAAGGTCGGAGTCCACAGCTGTATAACTCTGTCATAACTTCTCTATACTCGGCTCGCTGGATTAAAACTTCAGGAGCGTAGTCTTCCACGATACGAACCTGCTGACTGCGGTATTCCAGCTTCCATCTCCGCCGAGCCTCCCGAATCAGAAGGTTTTTAACCTGGTACCGGTGTACACGGAGAATGACGGGCCGAGGTCTCTGTCCTGAAGCGGGTTTAGAGGTAGGTATGCGGTGGGCTCTATCAATCTCAGGCGGGGATGGCAGCGTTTCACTCCCAAACACCTCGCACAGAAATTTGTAGAAGAACTCGGTAGGGAGTCCACCTTCAATACCCTCCGGAAGACCCAAGACACGCAGGTTTTGTCTCCTGCTCCGGCCTTCTAGGTCCACGACTTTGGCCGTTAACTTTGAGTTGTTTTCCCGAAGTCCGGAGCAAATGTTCTCCAACTCGGTCACAGGCTGGCTCAGGTCATCTGTAGCGAGTTCTAGTGAAGGTAAGCGCTGTCCATGGTCCTCTACTTGGGCCTGAATTTGGTCTAGTTTACTTTCTACTAAACTAAACGAAGATTTGAATTCAGCCGCTAATGCTTCACAGTATTTATCTAACAGCGCTGAGATAGCCTTGATTGTTAGAGCGGTCACAGAGTCGTCTTTTTTAACGGTTTTAGCACTCCTGGTAGCCATTATAAATGAAAAAAATATGTAACCGTGGGGTAGAGTATAAAGTTATTGTAAACTAAAGATTTAGTTTAACATTTAGAAATGGATAAGGGAGTGAAGAAATTTTTAATTGTCAGAGCACCTAACTAACACGTCTACTCCATGTGGCTGCTAACCGGAAGTCACACATGCCATTCCTGAGCTCCCAGTGATCCAGACTCCCTCTGCCCTCCGGACCTGTCTCACCAATCCTGGTGCCCCGCTTCTGCTTGGAGATCTCGTCACATGGATGCCCAGTGTGTGTCTTTGGGATGCTTCTGGTGTCTGGGGATGATTCTCTCTACCTAGAAGACGGTTCTGACCTCGACTGGTGTTGGCAGCCATTTCTCCGAGGACTTGACAGTTCGATAGTTCAGGACTGGAACTTCCTACAAGTCCACCTGAGTCTCCAATAACTACCTTGGACTCTAATGGATTTTAACATCAATTAACATCAACTATTATAGCTGAACTGCCTGCCATCTAACACACTGTATAAATGCAGATCATTTCCCGCTATCTGTTTCACCCAGATGAGGATGGGTTCCCTGTTGAGTCTGGTTCCTCTCAAGGTTTCTTCCTATTACCATCTCAGGGAGTTTTTTCTTGCCACTGTCGCCCGCGGCTTGCTCACCAGGGACTATCTGACCATTTTTATTCATACATATTCACATTCCATACAAAATTCAATAATTATTTTGTGTAAAGCTGTTTTGAGACAATGTCAATTGTTAAAAGCGCTATACAAATAAAATTGAATTGAATATGAGAGCAGTGCTGATGGTGGCTGAGAATGACAAGACCGAAGTTGAAGAAGTTCTGATGCCGTATATCATAGTATTGAAGCTACTGGATTACAAATGAGTGAGAGGTTGATCCAAGCAGATATAGCCAGGACCTGCAAGTCAACAAGCCTCATATTTCCCAATGATTAGAGGCCCAGGGCAGTAGGTCACAGAAAGATGGCGTGGCACTCAGCTCAGAGAGCAGCTAATAAATGAGGTCAAATGCTAGTCCACAGCAGGTAACCACCAATAGCGCGAACAGCCAACAGGTAGTCACGGACAGAATAGTTAAAGCAGCCGCCGGTGGTCGTCGGTAGCCGCAATGCAGCCAGAGTCCACGACCGGGTATCACCAGTGAGCCAGAACAGCCAGAAAAAGCTGCGATAGTCGGCGATGTCCGCCGAAACGGCCGCCAAGGCCGTTAATAGCTGAAACTAGGCGCTTGGAGCCATAGGCAGGTATAATACCCAATACACAAGCCGACAGTAACCCCGATTAGCAGACCGGTCAGGTTAAAACACTGCTGTAGTTAGACTACTACACATGTGCAGCAACACACGGTAGAATTACGGAGACGCATCAGAAAAACAATTCAATTCAATTCAGTTTTATTTGAATAGCGTTTTTAACAATTGACATTGTCTCAAAACAGCTTTACACAATCAAAAGAATTATTTAAGTTCTATGGAATGTGAATGTGTATGAATCAAAATGTTCAGATATTCCCTGGTGAGCAAGCCCGAGGGCGACAGTGGCAAGGAAAAACTCCCTGAGATGGTAATAGGAAGAAACCTTGAGAGGAACCAGACTTGACAGGGAACCCATCCTCATCTGGGTGAAACAGATAGCAGGAAATGATCTGCATTTATACAGTGTTAAGTGTTAGGTTCAGCTATAATAGTTGATGTTAATTGATGTTATAATAGTTGATGTAAAATGGAGTCCAGTAGTTATTCGAGACTCAGATAGACTTGTAGAAAGTTCCAGTCCTGAACTATCGAATTGTCAAGTCCTCAGAGAAACAGCTGACAACACCAGTCGAGGCCAGAACCGTCTTCTAAGTAGATAGAATCATCCCCAGACACCAGGTGCATCCTAAAGAGACACACGGGGCATCCATGCGATGAGACCTTGATGATGGAGGTGGAGTTGGTAGTGGCCACGCAGTCGTGGGACGAACACAAGAGAAATAAACAAAGAAATCGCTCCCGAGAGTAGCGGCAGCTAACAGTGCCGGCGTTCACCCCGGAAGTGACACTGATTTACTCCTACTGAGTCCAGTATGGACATAAATGCTGTTCTCAGAGGGTCTTCTGGATTCTCAAAATGAACATTAAAATCTCCAGCAATTAACACTTTGTCTACAGAAACGACTAGGTTTGAGATGAAATCTGCAAATTCACTAAGAAATTCAGAATACGGCCCTGGAGGTCTGTAAATTATAATTAGTGGAATCGACTGAGCTGACTTAATATACTTAAATACACTTATGTTACTATAACGAATTTCAAATTAATTAAATTTGTGTCCGTTGTTACGTTCCCCTCTAGTCTAGGGGTGGAAGAGAAGTAACAAAATTAATTGAGATAGCAAACTTTCATCTAAAAACCTGAATACAATGTTAAATTTAGTTTTTCCCCTGTCCCAACACTCCAAAAAGATCACACTAATCACAAATGCAAAACAAAAGATTTTATTTACAAACTCAAATATCCAAAACGGGGAGCAAAACAAACTTCAGGAGGGAACAAGGCCAAAATAACAAACATAATAGTGCTAACTTAGTTTTAAAGAAAGTTAGTTAACCTCACAAAAGAAAGTACCAAATAAACAACAGAAGTCTTACCTGGCTCCCTTACTAAATTAACACATGAGAAAAAGATGATACAAAAATAAATGGCGTCCTCCTCCCTACTGCTCCAGATAAAATAAGTAAACAAAAGAACTCAATTTCAAGAAAAGATTAGGAACAGGGCTGTAGCAGTGACAACTGGTGAAGCAAGACTTAGCACAGGCTAACACCTTAGCACAAACAACAAACAGCATTAGCAATAGCACACAAGCTAAAGTCTAAGGCAGGAGAAAACAATAGTCTCTGGAGAGCTGGTCAGAAAGCAGGAGGGCACCCTCTGCTAAGCTACTCTGCTCTACTCTGTCCACAATACTCCCTCCTCGCGTCCTTCAGGTGTCTGTAGCCTTTAACTCCACAGAGCTCTCCTCGTTAGCCAATGTGGATCCAGCGGTGATTGGTGCAATTAGGCACAGGTGACCTACACCAAGCTGGTAGTGTGGTAGACGAGAAAAAAGGAGAGAAAAAAACACCAAAATACTGTAGCATGACAATTCATGTTTACAATATAATATAAACAAAATAAATACGTCAAAGGACGTAACACCGTGTTTTTGTACGATAGACAGATTATCATTGTGAATCGCTGCGACGCCTCCTCCTCTACCAGTTAACCGAGGCTGGTGTATGTAGCTGTACCCAGGAGGACTAGCTTCATTTAGAGCTACATACTCATCCTGTTAAACCCATGTTTCAGTTAAACAGAGTATATCAAACTCCTGATCTGTGATAATTTCATTAACAATAACCGCTTTTGATGCGAGAGATCTAATATTTAACAATCCTAGCTTCAGATCAGAGGTGCCAGCTGCACATTCAGTATGATCCGAGTTTGTGGTCTTTATGTTAATTAAATTATTAAAACAAACTTTGAGTCTTTCTACAGATTTTGCTTAGATCGGGGAACAGACACAGTCTCAATATGATGAACCCTGAGTGACAACTCTATGCGGCTAACAGACGGTTGGTTTAGCCTGTCTGTCTGCTCCCTGGCCTGGGCTCTGGATTGTCACCGATTAACTAGACCTCTACTGAGACTATGAGCTATACCACAGGAAATGAGAGCAGCACCTTCCCAGAACCTTCACCCTAACAGACCAGCTTTGCCCTCAGCTTTGCCTAACAGACCAGCTTTGCCCTCAAAGGTCTTCCAATTGTCTATGAAACCCACATTATTTTCGGAGAACCAGCTGGACATCCAGCGGTTCAGCGACCATAACCTGCTGTAAGCTATGTCACCACGTCTCATTGGGATGGGACCAGAGCATACTACTTCATCGGACATCGCCTTCGCTAATTTAAATACCTTTGTAAAGTTACTCTTACTAAGCTCTGACTGACGAAGGCGTATATTGTTAGCTCCAGCATGTACCACTATCTTAGAGAACCTGTGCTGTCCTAGAGCCCTAAGATTACCTGCTATGTCCGGTGCTCTGGCCCCCCGGGATACACCTAACCACTGCCGCCCCTAAAGGTCTAGCTAATTTCACGTGCCTCAGTATAGAGTCTCCTATAACCAGAGCTCTTTCAGGTTTCTCAGCGGGTGCAGCACTGAGGAGAGCAAACCTGTTGGACACGTGAAGCGCAGAGGAGGTGTGCTCTGGTGGGCGAGCCTTAGCTTTGGCTGAACGAGTTTGCCGCCGAGTCGTCACCCACTCGCCCTGCTGTGAGGGCTCTAATGCCGGAGTTGGGGCTGTTCATCTCCGCCTGCGGCACCCAGACTGTCCGCTACGGGAATAACGCTGCTCTCACACTCTCTAAAGTCTGGATGCGCTCCTCTAGTGCTAATATCTTCTCCAACAGCGTGCTCACTAACACACACCTATCACAAGTAAAATTACCACTAACGACGGAGGAAGAATGTCTAAACATCCTGCACTCTACACACTGAACAAGCTGAATATTATCAGTACCCGAGTTGGAGTTTAGTTGTTCTGAGCTGAATTCCGTTTGTTGTTCTTAGACAAAGAAACTCTTTCGCGGCAACAATACAAAAACAGGAATCTGAACTATAGGTCGAAGTGGATGCTGTGGACAAATGCATGAATGTTGATTTGCCTGATCACTGATTTCATTTTTGCTTTATTTTTGTTTTGCTTGACTGTCAACGGACAAATATATGACATATACTTGCTTCACTGCTGTGTTGCATGACTGCTGCTTTTGTTGGTGGGGTGCTTTGCCATTTTGCTGCTGTGCATGCATTCTCTGAGACTTTATTTTTAAATTGCAAATTAATTGTCCCTTTCTCATTCTTTCTCTCTCGTTTATTTTAATGATACGTAATCTCGTAGAGCTGTAAGCTAAAGGTTGTGGCAGTGTGATGTGTTGGGGTTTGTTTCCCTTCTTCATGTTGGTCACTCCTCTGTGTCGATCGTCACAGTGAATTGGGTGCGGATGTGATTCACGTGGTTGGGGTGACTCTTGCTTGCATATTCATCCCCTCCCTGTCTTTCATAGTCTGCTATCCAGTAAGTTCCAGCTCTAATCTGATGGTGCATTTTAATGTTTCTAATTCTTAGTATTGCATATCCCTGATGTTTCCAAACTAAAACTACTTTTAGTATTATACCCAACTGTTGAACTGTGACATTGTGTATGATGGTTTGTGAGAAAATAAACGTTTATGTACGAAATCCACGCATCTTGCATCTTCAGTGAACGTACCTGGGTGCGTTAGTTAATTTAATAATTAGGGTTGTTTATTTCCTTGGGTCCCCTCCTTGAACCACCACCTTATCGTGGTGGAGGGGTTGACCCATGGCAATCTGGTCCTAGGTGAGGGAACAGAAAGAGTGGTTCAAATGACCTCTTATGATGAGTAAAAATCTTGGAAAACATTTTCCCTCGCCCAGATGTGGGTCACCGGGGCCTCCCTCTGGAGCCAGGCCTGGAGGTGGGGCCCGATTGCGAGCGCCTGGTGGTCGGGCCTGCACCCATGGGGCACGGCCGGGCACAGCCCGAAGAGGCAACGTGGGTCCCCCTTCCCATGGGCTCACCACATGTAGGAGGGGCCAAAGAGGTCGGGTGCAGTGTGAGCTGGGCGGTGGCCGAAGACAGGGGCTGCAGAAGCTGGCTCTAGGGACGTGGAATGTCACCTCTCTGGCGGGGAAGGAGCCTGAGGTTGAGAAGTTCTGGCTAGATATAGTTGGACTCACCTCGACGCACAGCTTGGACTCTGGAACCAGTCTTCTTGAGAGGGGCTGGACTCTCTTCTACTCTGGAGTTGCCACCGGTGAGAGGCGACGAGCAGGTGTGGGCATACTTATTGCCCCCCGGCTCGCGGACTGTACATTGGGGTTCACCGCAGTGGACGAGAGGATGGCCTCCCTCCACCTTCGGGTGGGGGGACAGATCCTTACTGTTGTTTGCGCTTATGCGCCGAACAGCAGTTTGGAGTACCGGCCCTTTTTGTGGTCTCTGGAGGGGGCGCTAGAGAATGTCCCTCCTGGGGACTCCATCGTTCTGTTGGGGGACTTCAATGCTCACGTGGGCAATCACAGTGAGACCTGGAAGGGCGTGATTGGGATGAACGGCCCCCCCGATCTGAACCAGAGCGGTGTTTTGTTATTGGACTTCTGTGCTCGTCACGGATTGTCCATAACGAACACCATGTTCAGGCATAAGAGTGTCCATATGTGCACCTGGCACCAGGACACCCTAGGCCGCAGTTCGATGTCGTCGGACTTGCGGCCACATGTCTTGGACATTCAGGTGAAGAGAGGGGCGGAGCTGTCAACTGATCACCACCTGGTGGTGAGTTGGCTTCGTTGGCGGGGTAGGATGCCGGTCAGGCCTGGTAGACCCAAACGTATTGTGAGGGTCTGCTGAGAACGTCTGGCAGAGTCCCCTGTCAGGACGAGCTTCAACTCCCACCTCCGGCAAAGCTTCAACCACGTCCTGGGGGAGGTGGGGGACATTGAGTCCGAATGGACTATGTTCCGCGCCTCCATTGTCGAGGCGGCCGACCGGAGCTGTAGCCGTAAGGTGGTCGGTGCCTGTCGCGGTGGCAACCAAAGAACCCGTTGGGGGACACCAGCGGTAAGGGATGCCATCAAGCTGAAGAAGGAGTCTTACCGGGTCTTTTTGGCTGGTGGCACTACGGAGGCAGCTGATAGGTACCGGCAGGCCAAGCGGAATGTAGCTTCGGTGGTTACTGAGGCAAAAACCCGAGCGTGGGAGGAGTTTGGGGAGGCCGTGGAGAATGACTTCGAAGAGATTCTGGTCCACCATCCGGCGTCTCAGGAGGGGAAAGCAGTGCACGGTCAACACAGTGTATAGTGGGGATGGTGCGCTGCTGACCTCGACTCGGGACGTTGTGGGTCGGTGGGGGGAGTACTTCGAAGACCTCCTTAATTCCACCAACATGCCTTCCGATGAGGAAGTCTGGGGACATAGAGCTGGACTCTTCCATCTCTGGGGCCGAGGTCGCTGAGGTGATCAAAAGGCTCCGTGGTGGCGGGGCCCCGGGGGTGGATGAGATCCACCCGGAGTTCCTCAAGGCTCTGGATGTTGTATGGCTGTCATGGTTGACACGTCTCTGCAACATTGCATGGACATCGGGGACAGTGCCTCTGGACTGGCAAACCGGGGTGGTGGTCCCCCTCTTCAAGAAGGGGGACCGGAGAGTGTGTTCCAACTACAGAGGGATCACACTCCTCAGCCTCCCTGGGAAAGTCTATTCAGGGGTCCTGGAAAGGAGGATGGATGGATATTTCCTTGGGTGCAATTCCCAAGGTGGCGTAAATGGCTACAGTTGTTAACATCAGGGGAGCGGCAGAGTTCGAGCCAGCCCCCCTACCACTCGCCACATAGGAGCAACTTTCAGGCTTAAGGTGGTTTGTGAATATGGGCCCTGATCAACAAACTACTTGCCAACTTGTGACTAACTAGCATTATTTATCTGGCCGTGTTTCGATGATGTACGATTATAACTGGCCTCTACGAGTGCTCATGTAAATCAGCAATGAGTTGAAAAGACACCACTTATTTCAATTCCTTTTATTTTTAATAAAGGTCATCCTCACACTGGAACAGAAGAGTATCATGATAAGCTAAAGAGGATAAAAACAAGCCTGCACGACATACAAAATTCACAGCCCTTAACGCCCCGTAATGGCAGCCATCTTGGATCATCTGAACAGTAGACAAGGACGTTCCTGAGGAGATGCTTAGTGTGGATGAAGAGGGTTATGACAAAAGGGAAAACCAATACTAAAGCATGACTAAGAACCAAACACATATTGAACAAACACTTGTAAATGTTTTTACTTCAGAGTCCAAGACTACAGAAACAGTAACATACGGTTTTACTAACATCATAGCACTCTATTCAGGAGTGAGAATGCTGGGAACATTTACAGCATTAGCAAAACTTAGGCAACATAATTTTTATAGTTCACTAATGCTTTAACATGCGATTTAAATTACGCTAAATGCTCCAAACTTATTTTCACTCCCAAATGGATTCAGATGTTTTATAATCAAGATGTTCATTATGTAACATGAATGACGTACGTGATGGAATGTGTCTCCAAACTCCTCAATGGTACTAAAGTCTACAGTGCTAATTGGGAGATCTCGAAGCATACGAAGCTGAACATCTGCAGATGTTCTACAGATGCGCAGCAAGACCATGAGATTTTTGTGTTCTCCGAGGAACAAAAGAGAACTTCTTGAATGGGCAAAAACAGCTAGCAGAAGCATTCATGCTGGCTAGCGCAAATTTAACAAGGTGATCTAAGTGAGCAAAAAAGGTCTTCGTGGCTAGCTAGCGACCATAATGAGGCTGTTTATTGCATGAGGAGGTGACTGTGTGGGTGAAAGCCTACCTGTTGCTTCCACTTTGGAGCAAACGGTCTTGCGGAATCAAAAGCGATGGCAAAGGATAATCCAACATGAATGTGGACTTTCAAATTTCACTTAAAAGAAAAAAATTAATCACCCCAGTAAAACCAGAGTCCCCATTTCAAATTGTAGGATTTACCCCAAGTTAAATTTGTTCCAGGAAATATAGACATAAAGAGGTGGGGCTAACCTGCTGTCAATCAAACCTGATTTCCTAGTTACAGGACATGTCTTAATCGCTCTGATTCTGGATTTGGGGCTCATCTAGCTCAGGGTTCAATACTGCTTAGTATTTGTTTTGAAGAATGTAACATCTACAACTTGATCAGAATCGCATCTCGAGCCCTCCACCTCACTAACCTGAAACCCAGCTGATCTATTAAACAATGTATTTTGCTAATCAGCAGGTGTGCACTTTACCTTACACTGCTAGCATGCTAGTGCAAAAAGAAAGGATGTCGCAGTTCAAGCAGACTGAGGAGTCAAACACAGTAAAGTAAAAATAATGAAGCTATGGATGGACACAACAGAGAAACAAAAGCTTCTCCCCAGACCTCAGGTTTAAATCCCATTTTTAAAAACATGCTTACAGAAAAACAACAAAAAAACATGCTGTATATTCATCTGTTAAATAATACAGACACAGAGGAAACGGTTTGGATAAAATTAAGAGCAACACACAGATCAGATGATCTGTGATCAGTGAGACAGATCAGACTAATGGTGCGAAAGTGATGAAAATCAGACAACTTGATTAATCTGGTGTGCCCCTTGTCCCGCCCTAGGTCCCCCTTTTTAAAAGGAGAAATACGATTTCCTTATAATGAAACACTTCAGAACTTGCTTTATCTCTTTCTTTTCGACACACGCACACGCACCCTCTCTTGCATAGTTGATTGCTCCTATAGATGTCTTGGAAGCAACTATAGGCGGAATGGCTGAATAAAAGGGGGTGGAGTTTAACATTCCAGGCTCCCCCCCCCCCCCTCGGAGTGTCACCATCACAAGGCGGGCTCTCTATGTCTCTCTCGGCCGTTGGACATCTTCTTCACCTTCGAGATGCCCTCCAACATCCCGGACTCCGTCACGCTGCAGACACAGAGATGAGTTCAGTTATTTTACAGCGACGTGTTTGTGTTTACTCCACATCTACGGAAGGAGTCTTCAGTGTCAGCACTTTGTAAACACCACAGGTAAAGCTGCAACTTCACACTTTTTTAAAAAAATTTTAGGACAGAGGAAGTTACATGAAGGTTAACTAAAGGGAGCTAGGAAACAAGGGAAGCTAGAGGAGGTAAGGGTACTTGGTGAACTGCAATGTGGAGTCAAGGAAACTAGTAGAGTTATTAGAGAGGAACAAGAGATTTAAGGAACTAGAAGAGTGAAGAAACTCTGGACAACTAATAAACCAAGGATCCAAACAAACTAGGAACTCTGGAAACTATGGGATCTACAGAGGAATGGTAGAACTGATCACAGGAGAAGTGGTGGAGAAGGAAGAAGGGAGAACTCTGAGGCTGGGTAGGGTGCTAATACACAGAACACTGAAGGACTTCCAGTGGAACCAGGAAAAAGTAAGAAGGCTAGGTGAGAACCAGAAAACTATGAAATCTAAGAAACTTAGTGAAACGCAGTAAAGTGGAAAAAGACAGGAGGAGATGAAGAAAATAGGGGAAAGATTAAACCAGAAAAACTGAGGAACTCAGTGGAACCAGAAATCTGTGAAACCAAGAGGAACCAGGAAAACCAGAAAACCTAGTAGAACCAGAAATCTATTAAAACTAGTGGAACTAGGAAAACTAGGACATTCAGTGGAACCAGAAATCTATGAAATCAAGCAAATTGAGTAGAGCCAGAAGAAAAAACTGGGAATCCCAATGGAAAGAGGGAACTATGAACCCTGGTGGAACCAGAAAAAGAAGGAAACTGGAGCACTAGTGGAACTAGGGACTCTGGAACCAGAAAACCAAAGAAATCTAATAAAATCAGAAGAAAAATAAGGGAACCATAGTGGGAGGTGAAACATCTTAGGAACCCTGGTGGAATCAGAAAAAAAAATATTATTATGACCAGGCCAGTGGCCCTCTACACTACCCAATAGTGCCACAAGGAACCCGTGTATACAGTGCGTGTGTTCTTTGTGTCTTACACTTCGTCAATCTCCAGGTCCTCCTTGTCCTGAGGGAGCTGCAGGTACGGGTTATTAGACGCCGGCCGGAACTTAAAGCCCGTCAGCACGAAGAACACCAGCGTGGACACCTCTATCAGGAACTACAGAGAGAGAGACACAGGACGAAGGTAAACTTCTACTGCCGGTGATGACCTCTGTAAAAACCGGGCGATGACATCATTAAAAGTGTACGGAGGAGCCCACCTCCTGGCACCACTGCCACTGGAAGGGTACAGTGACTCTCAGCAGGATAGCGATGATCCTCGTGAAGTAGATATAACACACGATCTGTTCACACACACACACACACACGTTACAACATTTATTCTGTATATAGTTATTTACTATCATTTATTAACAATCACAAACATTTACAGAATAGACGTCTGGACAAGATGCGTTAGTGTGTTTATTTATTTTATTATTTTCACTCCACTCACCATCACGTAGTAATGCCTGAAGAGCTTCAGCTTCTCCAGATTCATAGCAGCTACAAGACACACACACACACAAACACTTAAAGACCACAGGATGTTTTTGAACAGATCTACGTTTAGAGTCTAGGTGACAGACGACACACATACACACCTTCCCCGTCTATACTGGACGCCTCCTGCAGGTGTCGAATTGACCTGCGACAACATAATACACAATTAAAACAGCACAGATACATGTTACAGAGCGAGACACACACACACACACACACACACACACCAGACAACAGGGAAGAGGATGGCTCCGCAGCAGATGAGGTCCACGAGGAACAGAATCTCCCTCCACAGAGCGTACTCACTCGAACCTTCCTCCGTCTCCTCGATGATGATGTACGCCACGTTGGCCAACACCTGCACATCAATCATTATGTTAATTACCGCCACATGTCAATCAATCAATCAATTCATTAACGTAATTCAATCGGTGAGAAAATGTCTCTTAATCTCGATCTGTAATCAATCAACACGGCAGACTAATGAATCACGTCAATTAACCAATTAATACCAAGCTAATTTACATCAATTAAGTGATTTAAATCAACAATCAGACAAACACCCACCAGATTAAACCCAAACATTCAATCAACTCAACAACAAACTCATTAATAGCAGACAATTAATTAATCCAATCATTAATTAACCAAAATCAATCAATACGATTTATGCTTTAAATGACCAGTAAAGGTTCATGAAACTCTCTCTCTCTCTCTCATATATACACACACACACACACCTGTAGAGGGATAACGATCATGAAGATCTTCTTCTCCTTGTCTGAGAGGATGTATTTGATGAAAGCGAAGCCTGTTCCTATCAGAGTCAGGGTGATGAACAGCAGCGCCCCCTTCAGGCTGCACACAGTAATGTTACGCAATTCACACAGCCACAGCTTAACAACTGTTTATTCTGCTCTCTCTCTCTCACACACACACACACTTACAGATGAGTAATGTAGTACATTACAGCCCAGCCTTCGATTGGATGCCCCTCCATGTTGATGAAGTGATAGTTAATCTGAGAAACACACACACACGTACGTACGTCATTACACGAGTTAACGCTTAACATCGGCATCATAGACATGTCACATGACATCATAACATCATGACATCACTCCGCTGATGAACATGATGAGCGTGAAGATGGAGGACAGGTTTAACCAATCAGAGACCAGAGAATGTTAAGCAGTAGTGATGTCACGGTTTGGGGCGGGGCGTTTAACTCACACTGTGGAAGACCAAAGACATGGCTTTGGTGTAGGCGAGCGCCGCCATCAACCAGTGGATCTTAAACACACTGTACCTGTAACACACACACAGGGTTTCAGGCCCATGTGGAAGTGAACTTTTTATTTTGACCACACTGTGTGTGTGTGTGTGTGTGTGTGTGCGCGCTGTACTTGTGTTTGAGCAGTGTTGATGTCCAGATGACAGCCGCTCCTAGGAACAGAGCAGCCATGCGAATGTAGAGCCGCGGTAGAGGCATCTCAGAAGCCGAGAGAAAGCCATTAGGGTTCTTCTCAGTGATCTCCACCTACACACACACACACACACACACAGGTGTAAATGACGGTCAATTTAAAGATTGCTTGGTGTCTAAATGTTGCTGAGATTAAGTCATTTTGATGTGCATTGATGTTGTCTAGCTGTTCTGATGTCTTGTGTAGAAAGTGTTTATCAGTTCTGGTGTTGCGTGTATTGGTTTATTGGTTGTTTAGCTGTTCTGCTTCTATTTCGTTGTTCTAATGTGTGTGTGTACAGTCGTGGCCAAAAGTTTTGAGAATTACATAAATATTGGAAATTGGAAAAGTTTTCATAATAGCAATTTGCATATACTCCAGAATGTTATGAAGAGTGATCAGATGAATTGCATAGTACTTCTTTGCCATGAAAATTAACCTTTACACTGCATTTCATTGCTGTCATTAAAGGACCTGCTGAGATCATTTCAGTAATCGTCTTGTTAACTCAGGTGAGAATGTTGACGAGCACAAGGCTGGAGATCATTATGTCGGGCTGATTGGGTTAGAATGGCAGAATTTACATGTTAAAAGGAGGGTGATGCTTGAAATCATTGTTCTTCCATTGGTAACCATGGTGACCTGCAAAGAAACGCATGCAGCCATCATTGCGTTGCATAAAAATGGCTTCACAAGCAAGGATATTGTGGCTACTAAGATTGCACCTAAATCAACAATTTATATGATCAAGAACTTCAATGAAAGAGGTTCAATTCTTGTTAAGAAGGCTTCAGGGCATCCAAGAAAGTCCAGCAAGCGCCAGGATCGTCTCCTAAAGAGGATTCATCTGCGGGATCGGAGTGCCACCAGTGCAGAGCTGCTCAGGAATGGCAGCAGGCAGGTGTGAGCGCATCTGCATGCACAGTGAGGCGAAGACTTTTGGAAGATGGCCTGGTGTCAAGAAGGGCAGCAACGAAGCCCCTTCTCTCCAAAAAAAACCATCAGGGACAGATTGATCTTCAGCAGAAAGTGTGGTGAATGGACTGCTGAGGACTGGGGCAAAGTCATATTCTCAGATGAAGGCGCTTTCCGATTGTTTGGGGCATCTGGAAAAAGGCTTGTCCGGAGAAGAAATGGTGACGCTACCATCAGTCCTGTGTCATGCCAATAGTAAAGCATCCTGAGACCATTCATGTGTGGGGTTGCTTCTCATCCAAGGGAGTGGGCTCACTCACAGTTGCCCAAAAACACAGCCATGAATAAAGAATGGTACCAAAACACCCTTCAACAGCAACTTCTTCCAACAATCCAACAGTTTGGTGAAGAACAATGCATTTTCCAGCACGATGGAGCACCGTGCCATAAGGCAAAAGTGATAACTAAGTGGCTCGGGGACCAAAACATTGAAATTTTGGGTCCATGGCCTGGAAACTCCCCAGATCTTAATCCCATTGAGAACTTGTGGTCAATCCTCAAGAGGCGAGTGGACAAACAAAAACCCACTAATTCTGACAAACTCCAAGAAGTGATTATGAAAGAATGGGTTGCTGTCAGTCAGGATTTGGGCCAGAAGTTGATTGAGAGCCCAGTCGAATTGCAGAGGTCCTGAAAAAGAAGCTCCAACACTGCAAATACTGACTCGTTGCATAAATGTCATGTAATTGTCGATAAAAGCATTTGAACGTATGAAGTGCTTGTAATTATATTTCAGTACATCACAGAAACAACTGAAACAAAGATCTAAAAGTACGTTAGCAGCAAACTTGGTGAAAACTAATGTGTGTGTCATTCTCAAAACTTTTGGCCACGACTGTATGTTCTGTGTGTTCAGCTGGTATATGAGTGATGTGTAGAGATTTTTCTTTTGGGGCTGTTAATCCAGGTATAGATGTAGAGAAGGTGTGTGTAGAGGTTGTTTAGTTGTGTGTAAAGTTTAGCTGTTTTAGTTGTGTAGAAATTATTTGTGAAGTTTAGTTGTGAGGCTGTATGTAGAGGTTTTGTAGTTGTTGTGAGGTTGTCTTGTGGCTTTTTGCGGCCGGTCACAGGGGCTTGCAGCTTTCTGGTTTGATTTTTTTGATGTGCTTAAAGATTGTTTAATTGTGTGCTGATGTTCTTTAGTTGTTGGGAGTGATTTGTAGAGTTTTTTTTTTTAGGCTGAGAATCCAGGTTTAGATGTTGTGAGGTTGTGTGTAGCGGTTGTTTAGGTGAACATAGAAGTTTTTGTCAGGTTGTGTAGAAATTATTTGAGAAGTTGTGTCTAGAAGTTTGGCTGTTGTGAGGATGTGTGTAGAGATTACCTCGCTAGTTTTTGGCTGTTTTACATAGAGGTTGTCTTTATGTTTGAAATTGTTTAGTTCCTGTCTAGTTGTTGTGAGGTTGTATATATACATTTTTAATCATTGTGAACTCAGTTGTTTAGTTGTGCTTAGGGGTTGTGTAGTTGTGAGGATGTGTGCAGAAGTTGTTCGTTGTTGTGAGGTTATGTGTAGAGGTTGTTAGTTGTGATGTGTGTACAGGTTTTGTTTTGTAGCTGTTGTAGAGGTTGCATAATTGTTGTGAGGTCATGTATAGTTCTGTCACTTTTGTGATGTGTGTAGAGGATTGTAGTTGATGTGCGGTTCTGTGTACAAGTTGTGTAGCTGTGAGGTCATGTACTGTTTAGATGTATAGTTGCACATCTGGAGATGTGTGTTGAGTTTCATGTGGAGAGGTTGTGTGTAAAGGTTGTGTATTTGCTGTTTCATGGTGTATAGAGGCTGTGTAGTCATTGTGAGGTTGTTTAGTTGTTGTGAGGTGGTGTCTAGAGGTTGTTTAGTCGTTGTGAGGTTGTTGTGAGGTTGTTGTCTAGAGGTTTAGTTGTTGTGAGGTTGTGTATTTGGGGTGAGGTGGTGTCTAGAGGTTGTTTAGTTATTGTGAGGTGGTGTCTAGAGGTTGTTTAGTTGTTGTGAGGTTGTGTATTTGGGGATGAGGTGATGTCTGAGGTGAACATCCTCGTCTCGACGCATCTACATACAGGCTCTACCAGGAACTTGGGATTACTAGACGGCTGCGCTACGTTCATCATTCCGGTCGCCACTACCTCTAATCATGCGGTGTGACATCCTCATCTATTCCTTCTATTTGGTCTAACCGTTTGGATATACGCTATTCTATGCTGCCAGCCAACCACCGTGGTATCAATCGTACAGCATTAATTACTGTATCTCTGTCTCCATCTGCTCTACAGACACACAATGACTGTGCGCTAATGCAGGACGAAGGTCCTGCATTAGCGCTGTTCAACTGCCATTCACTTATGCCTCTTTTCCACTGCATAGAACGGCACGACACGGTTCAGTTCAACTCACTTCGGTTCGGCGCAGTTTGGCTCGGTTTGCCCTTCCACTGCAGTGTAGTAACACTTTAGCGTGGGCGGGATTACTCACGCGCGCAGCGCCGCTACTGCCGTGACGTCATCGTAAGCGCGCCACAAACACACACACAACAATGGAGCATATCGACGGCATGGTGTTCTTCATTCTCGGCATGTGGATGTTTTTAACAGCGAGACGAAGGAGTTTGTTTCAAAAGAGGCCGACGGTTAATACAAAAAGGTGCGTGCGATCCTTCTCTGGCTGTTTCTAAATATATCGGTTCTGTTGTGTTCGGTGACGCAGTAATGACGATTTTCTCCGGCTAATCAGTGACCAGCGTGTTTACACGTCACGTTTTGGTAACGGTTCGGCGCGCTTGGAACCTCGGCCGAGGTGGTACTAAAAAAAGGAACAGGTACTATGTACTGGTCCCAGTGGAAAACCCCCCAAAAGTGAGTAGAACTGAGCCGTGTCGTGTCGTACTATGCAGTGGAAAAGCGCCATTACAGTACTAACAAGGCTTCTGTGCTCTCCGCGCTGTTAACTGATTTGTCTTACTTGAAACATGGCAAATACCAAATGACTATTTCCACCTAAATCTTCTCACCCCCTCTGGATACAGCTACCTGACCAAACCCCGTCTTACATCGACGGGCGGCGGTCTAGCTGCCGTCTATCGTAGTAACATTCCTGTTAAAACCATTGACTTTCATGCAACTTCAACCTTTGAATATCTGGTTCTCAAAATCTCTGGTACATTTCCTATGATTTTCTCTTGTATCGTACACCCAAATCAATGTCAAATTTTTTCACTGAACTGCATGAACTATTAACCCTTACTTGTGCGATGTCTTCTTCTATAATCTTATTTGGTAATTTCAACATACATGTTAACAAGGATTGTGCAGACTCCCGTGAACTCATGTCAGTTCTTGAATGCTTTAATCTCGCACAGCACATTAATTTTCCTACACATCTAAAAGGTCACACACTGGATTTAATTTGTACAACTGGTTTACGTAATGTTTTGTGGATATGGATCGCAGATTGGACTTTCTGATCACCTTCTCATTGAACTCGGTTGTGAAATGCCTCTCTCCTGCCTCAGGGTAAAACCAACAATTATTTTTCGTAAAAATTACTTCTGTTGATCATTCACTGTTTACTGATTATGTACAGACGCATCTTTCAAATATTAACGAACACAGCTCTGCTCTTGATATTCTTGCCAAATATAATAACGCTCTTTATACCGCCCTATATTCACGCCACACTCAAATGCAGAATCGTACCTTCTACACATACAGTGATTACAAAATTGGAATGGCGATCTCGCCGCGTATACCGCCGTTTAAAGGCAACAGCGGCCAAAATAAATCAGTTGCATTTCAAAGTCATTCGTAAAATGGCCGCCAGGTGGCGCAAAGTGACATTTTCATTCATCGCAGTAAATACAACAGTGATGGTAATTTCCACAACAAAAATGAAAAATCTGAACCAGAGCTATTAATGTGTACTGTACAATAATGAGTAAAAAGAAAAATTATAGTAGATTTATTAACTGAAATAAATGACCATATTTTTCAAGAGAATTTTCAAGCCCCACTCATCAAACAAAATTATAACGAAATCGGCCAAGTTTACTATTTATTTAAATATAAATTTATAAACCAATAAGATCAAATAACACCAAGTTATTATTATAACAGGCTTACTTCGTCACTTATCCAGAGCTTGCTTTATTAACCTTGCCTTATTTAACGTTACTTGGGTGCATTGTCTTTAAGTGCTCGCTTGGTGTAGCGGTTAGAGCCCATGGTCAGTGATACATAAAGTTCGAATCCCGAGGGATGATATTTTAAATTTTTTTTTTATTTTAATTATAGCTAAATTAAAATAAAAAAAAATTGTTGTATTTTGCTTTTGCTTCAGCATACTATAGAAAAAACAGCAAACTCGCACGCAACCAGTTTGTATTCTTTAAATTTAGGGGAGTGACGGCTCGGTCTGCTGCTGCTGCTGTGTGTGTGTGTGTGTGTCATTATACTGATGAAAAGTGCTGGCCATCTGCAGTACCGGGAGTTTTGATTTACGACAGCTGTTTACGGCAGTGTAGTCCAGTGCGGGAGATGCATTGTGGGTAATGAGGTCCGGTGTTACATCTGTTACATTTTTGATGATAATAGTTTTTTTACAAACATTTCTAAACTAATAAGATCAAATGACACCAAGTTTAAAACAGATAAAATACACGTGCAAATAGTATAATTGTATAACAGGCTTACTTCGTTACTTATTTAACGCTTGCTTTCAAAGAAGGCGAGTGGCTTATTAACGTCACGGAGGTGTGTTGTCTCTTAGTGCCTGGTTGGTGTAGCGGTTAGAGCGCTCGGTCAGGGATTTACAAAGCGTCGGTTCGAATCCTGGATGATGCTGTTTTAAAAAATTGTTCTATTTTAATTTTACTCAGCAAACAAACAGCAAACAAAAAAATGTATTATTCAGAGCACGATATACAACCGTAATGAGTCCCGTAACCGGCTTATACAGCTGGCATGTGACCAACGTATTTAACCGTGAGGAGTCCATAAAATCAGTAGCAGCTAATAATTACTAATTACTTTAGTTAATGCTGCTACTGATTTTATTCCAGCTTACCTGTTCAGGTTGATTGCGATTCTTTTTAAAATATTGTCTCAGTTTTATATGTTGTTCGTCTTGATGTTTGTCTTCTTTTCACTTGGCAACACTCAAATGCAAATTATTCACCGTGAATCAGCTGTTCTCACCTACAGTATCCATTCAGAGAAACGGAATGAGCTGAAATGAGCCTTTGTTTCACGACCGCGACACCCCTCTCTCTCACGCACATACAGTACAGAGTAGACCAAATCATTACAGTACATACTTTATCCAACGAACATGAAAAATATCCACATAATGATGAGTTAAGAAGCATTGCTTAATTCTCGTTTAGACAGACTGTTTGTATCTGATTATTGGTATTATTAAAGAACAGCAGCACAAACAACAACACAAGGGCTTGTACAGCAAGACACATTTTTATTTTGCAAAGAGTTAAATTTGTAACAGTAAAAGGCATCCGAATTTAAATATATAAATTACTAGAAACAAATTGAGCACAGTATCAGAATAAAATATATAACAAATCAAATGTTTTTTACACATACACAAGGAGGATAATGATACCGAGTTTATATTAAAATAACAAATATTGTAATATTGTTTTTGTGTTATTATAAATAATGAAATGCAGTAGGCTGTTATGGTCATCATGATTTTCTTTAATAAATAAGAGAAAACATTGTAAGCTGTGGCTGGAGACATCGTTTCTGCAGTACTCCTGGTCGGTGTTAGAAAGTCTGGGGTTGGGGTGTGTGCACAGTTCAACCGTGTACTAAGTGCACCTGCGTGTGCCTCTTTGCAGACTCCGAAGGTCTTCCATCTCAGCACGCAGCTGCTGCTTGAGCGCCTCAATCTCTCCGCCACACTTCTCCTGCTCCTGATATTAGGATAAAAATAATTCATAATTCATAAAAATCATTCATAAAAATAATTAATTGTCTCAATAGTAACAGTAACTGGACAACTGAAAACCTAATTTTTCCCAGTTTCACACTCGCGATTTAATGTAGCGTTTGTAATATTTATAAAATGCATAGATAATCATAAAGCATCTTACCGCTTTTTCACTCCGAAGGGCTTCCAGCTCAGCATTGCAGACACGCAGCTGCTGCTTGAGCGCCTCAATCTCTCCGCCACATTTCTCCAGCTCCATACAGTATGCAGTACAACCGGGGGGTCGCACTTCGTCTGGCACTGAAACTGTATACTGTCTTACATTTGTGGAAAAAATCTTTTTCTTGTGTTGTGCAGAGATTTTGTTGTACTCAATAATATTTATGCAGTATTTATGCAGCATAAAAAAATCGCCCTACCCTAAAACCGCCACTGATGGCAATGTATGATTCTTTTAAAATTAACGTTGAAGCACATAAATGAATGATCACAGCGTGAGACTAATTACCTGTATAAAGTGGAAATTAAGTTTTAAAACCACACAGTAGTATAAAAATATTTCACAATACAAAAATGTTAATTGGGCTATTACCTGATCGGTAATCACAAACCGGATTGTTATTCAAATTATTAAAATTGTGTTTTTTAAACATTCAAGAACTACGTACTGTAAGTGCGCGACTGTTAAGCATTAATCCATACTTGATAATCTATTCGTCGTTGTAATCGTCCTAGTAATCACACAATTTACAGTGTGTTTTAATCCCCAAAAAAAGGAGGAGGAGGAAGAAGAAAAGCAGAGAAGAAGGTAATATATGAAATAAAATAAAACTGGAATAAGCAATAGATTGCATATACACTACAAAAAATTACTTGTTGAAAGAACACATAGAAAGCATAATAAAATCTTCGTTGGCGCCACATTCAACAAGACTTTAAAGGATCTCATCGCTTCTTGCAAGGTAAAAAAATAACAAGCATGTGATATTTTGTAATTTTTTGCTATCAAAATTATACGTGCTTTAGGGTTTCTAAATATTCTATGTGTTTAAAAACGTTTCTTTTAATAGACAATGACCCAAAACATACAGCGGCGAGACATTGTATTGCTGAGGCGGGGATCAACTGGGTGAAAACACCAGCCGAGTATGTTTCTTAAATTCCATTCCGTTCCATTAGATGAACTGGATTATGAAATGTGCACATGACAATTTTCTCTAACCTGTATTCCTTACATGCAGGTCTCCTGATCTCAACCCGATCGAGATGGTTTGGCATGCGCTGAAGGAGTTCGTTAGACGTGAGGCCAAACCACGGAACAAAGATGAGCTTATTCAAGCCATTGTGACTTTCTGGAGAGACCGCTTGACCTTAATTTCGTGCAATAAATATATTGATCATCTTCAGAAGGTTTTGCCGATGGTGGTAGAGCGCAACGGGTGTGCTACTGGGATGTAAATATGTTGTTACAATGTTTTCTCTTATTTATTAAAGAAAATTATGATGACCATAACAGCCTACTGCATTTCATTATTTATAATAACACAAAAACAATATTACAATATTTGATATTTTAATATAAACTCGGTATCATTATCCTCCTTGTGTATGTGTAAAAAACATTTGATTTGTTCTATTTTTTATTCTGATAGTGTGCTCAATTTGTTTCTAGTAATTTATATATTTAAATTCGGATGCCTTTTACTGTTACAAATTTAACTCTTTGCTGTACAAGCCCTTGTGTTGTTGTTTGTGCTGCTGTTCTTTAATAATACCAATAATCAGATACAAACAGTCTGTCTAAACGAAAATTAAGCAATGCTTCTTAACTCATCATTATGTGGATATTTTTCATGTTCGTTGGATAAAGTATGTACTGTAATGATTTGGTCTACTCTGTACTGTATGTGCGTGAGAGAGAGGGGTGTCGCGGTCGTGAAACAAAGGCTCATTTCAGCTCATTCAGTTTCTCTGAATGGATAGGTGAGAACAGCTGATTCACGGTGAATAATTTGCATTTGAGTGTTGCCAAGTGAAAAGAAGACAAACATCAAGACGAACAACATATAAAACTGAGACAATATTTTAAAAAGAATCGCAATCAACCTGAACAGGTAAACTGGAATAAAATCAGTAGCAGCATTAACTAAAGTAATTAATTATTAGCTGCTACTGATTTTATGGACTCATCACGGTTAAATACGTTGGTCACATGGGACTCATTACGGTTGTATATCGTGCTCTGAATAATAAATTTTTTTGTTTGCTGTTTGTTTGCTGAGTAAAATTAAAATAGAACAATTTTTTAAAACAGCATCATCCAGGATTCGAACTGACGCTTTGTAAATCCATGACCGAGCGCTCTAACCGCTACACCAACCAGGCACTAAGAGACAACACACCTCCGTGACGTTAATAATCCACTCGACTTCTTTGAAAGCAAGCGTTAAATAAGTAACGAAGTAAGCCTGTTATACAATTATACTATTTGCACGTGTATTTTATCTGTTTTAAACTTGGTGTCATTTGATCTTATTAGTTTAGAAATGTTTGTAAAAAAAACTATTGTTATCAAAAATGTAACAGATGTAACACCGGACCTCATTACCCACAATGCATCTCCCGCACTGGACTACACTGCCGTAAACAGCTGTCGTAAATCAAAACTCCCGGTACTGCAGATGGCCACCACTTTTCATCAGTATAATGACACACACACACACACACACGCAGCAGCAGCAGACCGAGCCGTCACTCCCCTAAATTTAAAGAAACTGGTTGCGTGCGAGTTTGCTGTTTTTTCTATAGTATGCTGAAGCAAAATCAAAATACAAAATTTTTTTTTATTTTAATTTTGCTATAATATAAAAATAAAAAAATTTAAAACATCACCCCTCGGGATTCGAACCGGTACTTTATGTATCACTGACCATGGGCTCTAACCGCTACACCAAGCGAGCACTTAAAGACAATGCACCCAAGTAACGTTAAATAAGGCAAGGTTAATAAAGCAAGCTCTGGATAAGTGACGAAGTAAGCCTGTTATAATAATAACTTGGTGTTATTTGATCTTATTGGTTTAGAAAATTATATTTAAATAAAACCATACACACTTCTTTTCTAATTACACGTGATAAAATCTAAAGGCTCACTGTGTTAATATTTATTGTGCTTAAATTTGATCTTAATAAGATTTGATTTAATTTGAATTCAAATTCAAATTAAAATTTTATTGGTCACACACACAATCATACACAGTATAATATGCAGTGAAATGCTTTATACGACCGCCAGTGACCTTAAAAAAATAAAATAAAAGCTTGTACGTAAAATAAATAATCAATAAAAAGGAAATACTAAAGAAATAAATTTAACTAGTAAAATTAACTGTGCATAAGGGCATAATAAAATATTGCAAAAATATAGGATTAAAGTGACAGTGGTTGTGCAAGTATGCATGGAGGTGACATGTGCAATTGTCCAGATGTATGAGTATTTAGTGCAAGTGTGTATGAATGTGTCCATGATTGTCCAGTCAGTGTTGTGAGCTTAAAAAGATGTTATTAGTCCTGTGTGGAGGTGTGATTGAGAGACCTTATCGCCTGCGGGAAGAAGCTCCTCCTCAGTCTCTCTGTGTTGGCCTTTAGGGAGCGGAATCTCTTCCCAGACCGCAACAAAGAGAACAGTCCATTACTGGGGTGACTGAGGTCCTTCATGATCTTCCTGGCCTTAGTCCAGCACCGCTTGTTGTAGATGGAGTGCAGGTCAGGGAGCTCAGTGCGGATGATGCGCTCGGCTGATCGCACCACCCTCTGTAGAGCTCGTCTGTCCTGCATGGTGCTGTTCCCGAACCAGGTCGTGATGTTTCCCGTCAGGATGCTCTCTATGGTGCAGGAGTAGAAGTTCCTGAGCACCTTGGAGGGCAGTCTAAAGTCTCTCAAGCGTCTGAGGTGGTAGAGACGCTGCCGGGCTTTTTTCACCACGGTGCTGATGTGACAGGACCATGATAGGTCCTGCGTGATGTGAACACCGAGGTATCTGAAGCTGTCCACTCTCTCCACTGGGCTCCTGTTGATGACGGGGGTCTGGTAGTTCCTCTCCTGCTTTGTGAATTCTACATTTGTACTGTAATTATAGTACTGTGATTATGAATTCGATCAACTATAGTGTTTCACTTGATGTTATCGGCTACTACGTGTATTATTTAATGGGACGCGTCTCATTAATGAGACAGAGAATGTAAGACATGAGGCGTCAGTCTGTAGTTATATAGCGCCACTCAGTGGTAAAAGCAAGCAAATGCACAGCAAATGCACATGCCGTAATGCGGCGGCGACGTTAAATACGACGCTCCGATTTTGTAAGAACTGTACATCACCCTGGTTTACTGGGTCATCTGGTCATCGCCTGGAACGCCTTTATAAGAAATATTCTTTATAAGAAATCTGGCTTGACCGTGCATCTTATTGCATACAAGGATCATATTCAGCTATATAAATTAGCTTTAAATAACGTACGCTCCAGCTATTATTCTACTCTGATCACAAATGCATCTTCCCGTCCTAAAACACTGTTTTCTGTAGTTAACAAACTCACTAGCCCTCCTGTCCCTGTTATGACCAACTCTATAGATCTCTGTGAGTCATTCTTACATTACTTCCAAAATAAAATCACTCGTATACATTCTCTCTTTTCAACAGTGTACTCCCCTATTCACTCAAATGACTTCCCTACGGACTTTGCAACTGGTATTTTTACCGATTTCCATCTTCCAACTCCTGCTTTTATTTCTGAGTTACTCAGTAAAGTCAATCCTTCTTTCTGTCACCTTGATCCTGCCCCTACGTCCCTGCTTCTTCCTCTAGGTAAAATCATCCGCCGTCATGGTTTAAATTTCCACTGTTATGCAGACGACACTCAACTCTATATCAGTTTTCGACATTACCATCCCTTTCCCACTAACTCCGTTTCAGATTGTGTTGATGACATAAATGCTTGGAAGACCAATAACCTTCTCAAGCTCAATACTGATAACAGATTTTTTACTTGTTAGTTCTACTAAAACCGTTGCATCTTTCTCTACTGATACTGTTAACATTTCCGGGACCTTGGGTAGACCTTCCACCACCGTTAAAAATCTGGGTATAACTTTTGACTCCCATCTTTCCTTTCTACCTCACATTTCTTCACTTACTAAATATGCCTTCTATCACCTCCGTAATATAGCTCGTCTGCAGCCCTTCTTAGACATCAACAGTGGTGTCAAAAGTATTCATTCATTACTTGAGTAGAAGTATAGATAGTAGAGTTTAAAAAGACTTCTTTAGAAATTGAAGTACCAACTCAAGCTTTTTACTCAAGTAAAAGTGTAAAAGTACTGGTTTCAAAACAACGTAAAGTATAAAAGCAAAAGTAACGTGAAGGGCG
This sequence comes from Channallabes apus, assembly GCA_030522415.1. NCBI lineage: Eukaryota > Metazoa > Chordata > Actinopteri > Siluriformes > Clariidae > Channallabes > Channallabes apus. The sequence goes on from CM060124.1 coordinate 2,188,422, forward strand.
AAAAAAGCATTAAGGATAAAAGCTTAGGCTGTGCCACGGGCCTACATACTACTGTACACCAACACCACATTTTTTAACGGCCATAGTGATTTGGGATACTATATATGGCAATTGAAAAATAATGCATTTTAGTACAATGCAAACACATTAAAGAACCATATATGTGTACTACTGAGCATTAACATGTTTTATGGAGAAGAAGATATGATAACTAGTTGCCTATAAGTATTTTAATGGTGCAAAAAGTTAAACTTCAGAGGCATGTCATCAATAACTTTTATTGGAATGTAAATGTACATCCAAGCTTAGCTGCAGGAATCTGTGTGGGCAACATACATGAAAATTAGCGTAGCCAGGGCAGGCTTAGTAACAATTACCCTTGTATGGTTGTCTACAATACTACAATAAACATTAATGCTGTCAGAATGAAGGATTCATCCAAGTGGTTAATCCCCCCCCCCCCCCCCCAAAAAAAATTATATATATATATATATATATATATATATATATATATATACACACACACACATATGTGTGTGTGTGTGTGTGTGTGTGTGTGTGTATATATACAGTATACTGTAGATCATTCCTGTTACCTTCCTGGTGCTGTTACCTTCCTCGCTGGTGCTTGGTTGTGACATTTCGCTCGAATCTTCGCTCGAGTCTCTATCACGCACATCTTCGTCTACTTATCAATAATAATAATTTTTATTTATATAGCCGCCTTTCCAGAGCTCAAGGACACTTTACAATGAGTGAAAACAAAAACAAACAAAAAAAGAATAAAACAAATAGATATTTAAGTACTAAAGTAGAAGACAACAACGAAAAATGCAGAGGACAGATGGATTCAGGTGTAACATTCGGAAAACAAGTGAGTTTTGAGTAAAGATTAAAATGCTGAGACGTTGTTAACAGAACGGAGAGAGTGTGGTAGAGTGTTCCAGAGTTTAGGTGCAATGACACTGAATGATCTGCCGCCCATTGAAGAGAGGCGGTGCCGAGGGACAGTAAAAAAAACAGAATCGGAGGAACGTAGTGAACGAGTCGGAATGTAGGGGGAGAGCGGTTTGAGAAGATAATTGGGAGCTAAGCCATTTATAGATTTAAAGACAAGGAGAAGAATTTTGAATTTAATACGGTAGGCAACTGGGAGCCAATGTAGATCGGACAAGATTGGGGTTATATGAGCAGAACGTTTGGTATGAGTGAGTATTCTAGCCGCAGAGTTTTGAATATATTGTAATCTGGAGATGAAGCTGGCAGGTAGACCAATGAAAAGGGCATTACAGTAATCAATGCGTGATGATACGAATGCATGGATGACAGTTTCAGCATCTTTATTACTGATGAAGGGACGCAGTTGGGCAATGCAGCGCAAATGAAAGAAAGCAGATTTAGTGACAGATTTAATTTGAGGCTGAAAGGAGTGTGTGGAGTCAAAGATTACTCCTAAATTTTTGACAGAAGATGATGTTTTGATGTGAGAGCCAGCAATCTCGCAGGTGTAATCGGTGGAAATGTTGCTGGTGAGTGCTGGGGTTCCAATGAAAATTCTCAGTTTTGTCCATGTTAAGTTTCAGAAAGTTTAAGCTAAGCCAGTCTCTAATGTCCTTCACACAAGCAGAGATTTTGTCGATTTGGGCAGATGGAGTAGGTGTACAGATAGAATAAAGTTGAATGTCGTTGGCTTTAAGGTGATAGTTGAGACCATGACGTTGAAGGATCAGACCGAGTGGGATTATGTAAATTGAGAATAATAGTGGGCCAAGAACAGATCCCTGGGGAACACATCGCTTCAGGGGGACAGTGGGCGATCGAAAATCCTTAACAGAAATATAAAATTGTCTGAGAGATAGGAGGAAAACCAAGACAGAGCAGTACCAGAGATACCCAGACCAGAGAGACGTGAAATAAGCAAATCATGGGAGAAAGTATCGAAGGCAGAGCTGAGATCAAGTAGCAGGAGTATAGACAATGAGCCAAAATCAGCAGAAAGCAGTAAATCATTTACTACCTTTACAAGTGCAGTTTCAGTACTATGAAGGGGGCGAAAACCAGACTGAAAAGGGTCAAAGAAATTATTATCGACTAGAAAAGACTGGAGTTGGGCAGCGACAGTACTTTCTAGTAATTTGGATATGAAAGGTAAATTAGAGAAGGGACGATAGTTAGATAAAACTGAGGAGTCATGGTTGGGTTTCTTGAGCACAGGTGTAACTGCAGCAGTTTTTAGTGGCAGAGGAAAAAAAGCAGAGGTAAGCGATGCGTTGATGAAATGAGAAATAGATGAAGAAATGGCAGAGTGACAAAGTTTCAGGAGAGAAGTAGGAGCAGGATCAAGGTGACAGGATGAAGAGTTGGACTTCAGGATTAGCTTGGAGACAGAATCTGAGGTTGTCAGAGAGAAACAAGACAGAGGCTGATTGGATAGAGTTGTTGGATGGCTGAGCTCTGTATCAGTAGGGAAACATTGGTGGACAGCATTAGTCTTCTCAAGCAAATAATCCAAGAAAGAGCAGCAAAACTCATTAGATACTAGAGCATCCTGAGGTGGGCAGTTGGTAAGTTTATTTATCGTGTTAAATAATGCTTTTGGCCTGTTGCTCGATATATTGATTGTGGCAGAGATAAAGTTAGAGTGAGCTGAAAAAAGGGCGGATTTATAACATTTAAGATGATCTAGAAAAGCCAAATAATGAACAGTAAGACCGGTTTTCCTGTAAAGACGTTCAAGCCGTCTGCCGGTAGCCTTAAGAATACGGAGCTCAGGGGTAAACCAAGGAGAAGAGTGAGTGGCGGGGACATTTCTGGTCTTGATAGGAGCATGCTGCTGTAGGATTTCAGAAATTGTAGTGTTGTAATTAGATAGTATCACAGATGGAGAAGAAATATTAATGGCATCAGAGAGATTCGAGGAGACAATAGAAGTACAAAATGATACTGTATCAATTGCTTTCAAATTACGGTATGATATAACAGTTTTAAGGCATTTAGAGTGCATAGGCAGATTAAGGCTAAAATCAAGAAGTTTATGGTCAGAAATACCGGTGTCCGAAGGAGAAATAGAAGTGATATCTCCCCTTGAAGTACATATTAGATCAAGGGTATGACCACGAGTATGGGTAGGCACGCGAACATGCTGTGTCAAATTAAAACATTCGAAAATCAAATTCAAATCAAATTCAAATTTTATTTGTCACATACACAGTATAATATGCAGTGAAATGCTTACACGACCGCCAGTGACCTTAAAAAAAAAAAGAAAAGCTTGTACGTAAAATAAATAATCAATAAAAAGGAAATACCAAAGAAATAAATTTAACTAGTAAAATTAACTGTAAGGGCATAATAAAATAGAAATATGGGGGGGATATATATATATATATATATATATATATATATATATATATATATATACACATATATATATATATATATATATATATATATATATATATATATATATATATATATAGAGAGAGAGAGAGAGAGAGAGAGAATTAAAAGTGACCATGGTTGTGCAAATATGCATGAAAGGTGACTTATGAAAGTGACATGTCCCATGTGCAATTGTCCAGATGTATAAATCTTTAGTGCAAGTGTGTATGAATGTGTCCATGATTGTCCAATTAGTGTTGTGAGCTTAAAAAGATGTTATTAGTCCTGTGTGGAGGTGTGATTGAGAGACCTTATCGCCTGCAGGAAGAAGCTCCTCCTCAGCCTCTCTGTGTTGGCCTTTAGGGATGCGAAATCGCTTCCCAGACCGCAACAAAGAGAACAGTCCATTACTGGGGTGACTGAGGTCCTTCATGATCTTCCTGGCCTTAGTCCAGCACCGCTTGCTGTAGATCGAGTGCAGGTCAGGGAGCTCAGTGCGGATGATGCGCTCGGCTGATCGCACCACCCTCTGTAGAGCTCGTCTGTCCTGCATGGTGCTGTTCCCGAACCAGGTCGTGATGTTTCCCGTCAGGATGCTCTCTATGGTGCAGGAGTAGAAGTTCCTGAGCACCTTGGAGGGCAGTCTAAAGTCTCTCAAGCGTCTGAGGTGGTAGAGACGCTGCCGGGCTTTTTTCACCACGGTGTTGATGTGACAGGACCATGACAGGTCCTGCGTGATGTGAACACCGAGGTATCTGAAGCTGTCCACTCTCTCCACTGGGCTCCTGTTGATGACGGGGGTCTGGTAGTTCCTCTCCTGCTTTGTACTAAAGTCCACTATCAGCTCCTTTGTCTTACTGATGTTCAGGAGGAGATTGTTCCTCTGGCACCAGTTCTCCAGATTTCCAATCTCCTCTAGGTAGTCCGACTCATCATTGTTGGTGATCAGTCCAACCACGACGGTGTCGTCAGCAAACTTGATGATGGAGGTGGAGTTGGTAGTGGCCACGCAGTCGTGGGTGTACAAAGAGTACAGCAGGGGGCTCAGAACACAACCCTGGGGGGCTCCAGTGCTGAGAGTGAGTGTAGCTGAGACCGCCCATCCTTACTGCCTGTGTTCTGCCAGTCAGAAAATTGGAGATCCACTGACATATAGATGATCTGAGTCCCATGTGCTCCAGCTTGGTGGTGAGTGTGGAGGGAATTATGGTATTAAATGCAGAGCTGTAGTCGATGAAGAGCATTTTAACATAATTCCCTTTCCTAGTGTCCAGGTGAGTGAGTGATGTGTGGAGGAGATGAGAGATTGCATCGTCTGTGGAGCGGTTCTGACGGTATGCAAACTGTAGTGGGTCCAGTGTGTCGGGTAGTGAAGAAATGATGAAGTCTCTGACCAGGCGTTCAAAGCACTTCATCACTACTGAGGTGAGGGCTACAGGGCGATAATCATTGAGGGAAGCAGGATGTGGTTTCTTCGGGACAGGAACAATGATGGACTCTTTGAAGCACGTGGGGATCACCGATTGAGATAAGATAATGTTGAATATCTCAGTAATTGAGAGGTGGGATTGGGAGTAACAGACAGTAATTGGGTGGTGTTGGGGCAGACTGTATCAACATGAATATTGAAGTCGCCAAGCAGAAGAATAGGAACTGACACTGAGCATGCAATGGTTAATAGTTCACCGAGTTCTGAAAAAAAGCTGGACAGGGCTTTAGGAGGACGGTAGAGTAGGATGATCAGCTTTCAGACAGTCAGCTTTCAAAACCATGTATTCAAATGAGTTTGTATTGTGAAAAGCAAGTTGTTTCAGACAAAGATTGTCCCGGTAAATGACAGCAAGACCACCCCCTTTGCCATGCAGTCGAGGTCGGGTGAGATACTTGTATCCATCAGGTGCAAGAAGATTTAACTGAATAAAATCATCCGGTGCTTGCCAGGTTTCAGTGAGAAGAAAAATGTTGAGCTTATTGTCAGTGATAATTTCATTGAGATAAGAGGCTTTGATCGATATTGACGGACAGTTCAGAAGTGCTAAGTAACGATGTACAGAATTCAGATTTGCAGTACGATGCTGAGTACCAGTAAGATAAATTAGAGAGCGATGAACAGTACGACCGGCAGGAAGCAGTTTGGAAGCAGACAGTTTATGGTTAGTCCAGATGCATGGAAGGGCATCAGGCTTAGACCTAAAGGTACTCCTGAACACACGCCGTTAGCGGTGGATGTACCGTGGGCGCCGGAGAATCCCTAAACTCCGGCAGTGCTCATACGTCATAGGGTCAAGACGTGGATGGCAGTTCAAGGCCCATAGCTGAGATGGTGAATATCCATTACGGAAGTGAGATGCAAAATGAGGCAAAAAAGAGAAAAGAAGAGAAGGCAAAAAAGAAAAACCTTTGCCAAAGTCATTATAGTACTGAGCAAGTGAGAGCCAGACACAGGCAGACAGAAACTGCCTGACACGGGAGAAAACAGCGCTAGCCCGACCCTGAAACGCCACTTCACCAAACACAGCAGGCTAAATAGGAGATAACACCCCCAAATAGCAAGCAGTGAACAAACAGCGCAACCAACTGAGAGAGCGTTAACTCACCCATCAGAGGAGCCGAGCGTGGTGGAGACGCTAACAGCGCGGAGGGCTCGCAGCGGCCCGGTGGTAAACTCACAGACAGCAAAGAGTTGATAATTATAGTCCAGTTTCATTCAAACATCAGCAGTATGAAATTGAGTAATCCAACCAGCCAACCAGAATGGCAGAGAGACATGCAGCAGGGGAGAAGAAAAAAAAAATAATAAAAAAAAAAACAATCCAGGTACGAAGCGGCAGCACAGACGTGCGATTTATCCGGATGGTTTTTTTTTTTTTTTGAATGACAAGCTGAAATGAAATAGGAGTAACGAGGCTATTTTTAAAATGTAAGGAGTAGAAAGTACAGATAATTGCATGAAAATGTAAGGAGTAGAAAGTACAGATAATTGCGTGAAAATGTAAGGAGTAGAAGTAAAAAGTCGGCTGAAAAATAATTACTCCAGTAAAGTATAGATACCCAAAATTTCTACTTAAGTAAGGTAACGAAGTATTTGTAGTTCGTTACTTGACACCTCTGGACATCAAGGTAGCTGAGACACTGGTTCATGCTTTCATTACTTCTCGACTTGACTACTGCAATTCTCTTTTTTATGGTCTACCAAATACAACATTAAATAAGCTCCAATACATTCAGAACTCTGCTGCTAGGGTCCTTACTTATTCAAAGAAATCCTCACACATCACTCCCATCCTACACAAACTTCATTGGCTACCCGTTCGCTCCCGCATTCAATACAAGATTCTCCTCATCACCTTCAAAGCACTCCATGGTCTTGCCCCCCATATATCTCGGATCTTATTCATACTTACTCCCCTATTCGCACACTCCGATCTGCAGATGATGGTCTACTGGTAATTTTTCGCCATAGATTAGCATCATTTGGAGGACGAGCATTTAGTATTTCTGCCCCTACACTCTGGAATTCTATTCCCAAACACATCCGTGATCTTTCTTCACTACAGGATTTCAAAACCCACCTCAAAACATATATTTTCTCATCCTGTTTTCCCACTCTTTGAATATGTGTTTAGATACATACATACATACCTGTTTTCATGTTTATCTGTATTTTGTTTTGATGTTTTTCAGGCACTTTCTATGTGTAAACATTTTTGTTATTATAAAGCGACCTTGAGTCACTTAAACGCTATATAAAATAAACTATTATTATTATTATTTGTGAGGTGGTGTCTAGAGGTTGTTTAGTTGTTGTGAGGTGGTGTCTAGAGGTTGTTTAGTTGTTGTGAGGTGGTGTCTAGAGGTTGTTTCGTTGTTGTGAGGTGGCGTCTAGAGGTTGTTTAGTTGTTGTGAGGTGGTGTCTAGAGGTTGTTTAGTTGTTGTGAGGTGGTGTCTAGAGGTTGTTTAGTTGTTGTGAGGTGGTGTCTAGAGGTTGTTTAGTTGTTGTGAGGTGGTGTCTAGAGGTTGTTTAGTTGTTGTGAGGTGGTGTCTAGAGGTTGTTTAGTTGTTGTGAGGTGGTGTCTAGAGGTTGTTTAGTTGTTGTGAGGTGGTGTCTAGAGGTTGTGTTCTTACACTGAGCGAGTAGGGGTCGACATCAACCGATCTGCTGTTGGAGCAGTAATGAAAGTTGAGGTTGTACAGGCCCTGATCCTCAGCACCTACAGTGATGTGAAACTGAGGCAGAGAGTTTATTCATGAGGTTACTGCATCACTTTACACACAGTTTAAAAGATATGACTATCTGACCACTAAGGCTGAATCCCATTTCTACCCCTTACCCCTTCACATAGCCCTACCCCTCCGTTTGGCGCGTTCACGTGAAGGGGTAGGGGTGTCTCATTTCTCTTTTGGTTGGAGGGGGAGGGGGAGGGGGAAGGGCCAGATAGCCCTCCAAACGAAGATTTTTCAGGACCTCACTTCAAACGAAGGGCTAAGCGAAAATTTCAACATGGCTGCTCACTCGAGCAAACAGACCCATAAATGTAAATTTTTGCCATAAATAAAGATTTTTATGACAAGTTTTCATTATATGTATATTACCTCTAGTCTTGTGTTTATGGTGATGTTCTGTAAAGAAATGTTTGCAAAAAAATCGCTAAAGTTTGCTAGCGGCTAGCACCGATTGCACGATATTACAAATATACATTTTATTTTTATATATTTTTATAATTTATATTATGTATAGGGATGAAATACGGCGCAAAAAAACTTTGGGAGTGAGTAATCTCTCTCTTATTGCAATGTGTGATAAACATCGGCGCATGTCCTTTAACGTAACATTAGGAACTAGTGACAACGTATGATGACGTATAACAGTGTTGTAGTGGTGTCCCATTTCTTAGGGGAAAAATTTAAACCCTTCCCCTTTCCACTTCGTTTCAAGGGACAAGGGGAAGGGGCAAGGGGTAGGGGAAGGGGTAGAAAATAGAAATGGGATTCAGCCTAAATCTGACGTCACATAACTCTAAGGACCAGGACGCGAAGAGCAAAACTTTAACTGGTTATTTTTAACCTGTCGTCTTTTTACTGTAGGTTCTGCGAGAGTACGTGCAGGGAACACTCACTTAACTAACTAGAAATCTGCTTGTTTCTTTAAATACACTGAAAGACTAGTGGTACATTTTTGCTTGTCCCATTGTGATGTAAACTTCTGCCAGAGGGTGTGGATGCCTTTACTGCATTTACCCCGAGGCACAGTTACACATCAGGTGTATTATTAACGAATTACTGTTCCATTATTCCGGAATTAAGCAGCGTGGACTTACTGTGAAGTTGTAGGTGCTTTGATACTGGTTCAGGACCAATCTCTCTCCATTCTTGGTCACCTGATTAAGAGTTAAGGTCAAATGTTACACATGTACCTGAAAAGCAAAACATTTTATATTTACAGCTTTGACCAATACACACCTCACTAAGATATATTTTGTCTTCTTTGGCAGCAGCATGTTGCGGCTTCGCCCTGTCGTCCCCGGCCGGCTTCGCCCTGTCGTCCCCGGCCGGCTTCGCCCTGTCGTCCCCGGCCGGCTTCGCCCTGTCGTCCCCGGCCGGCTTCGCCCTGTCGTCCCCGGCCGGCTTCGCCCTGTCGTCCCCGGCCGGCTTCGCCCTGTCGTCCCCGGCCGGCTTCGCCCTGTCGTCCCCATGTGGCCCTTGAGACTCTCTTTTTATCTTTTGAGAAACTGAATGAACAAAAAAAGATGGAAAGAATCTCAAATAAACCTCCTGAACTAGTCAAACCCCAGACCTTCAAACCTTGGGTTTCATGTTAGTTTTAAACAGGTTATTTTAGCCAAACATCGACTGCTCTGGCTAAATGAGGTCCACCTAAACCCTAAAAAGTGAAGTAATTACAGGCTTCGAATGTTTAGTTCAGCCCCATTTTCTGAAGCTCAAAAACAGATAAAGATTATTAGATCCTATACCGACACATTTTCTTAAACAGATAGTACCAGTAATAACAGAACCGCTGTTGAGAATAATTAATTCCTCACTCAGCATTGGTTATGTTCCAAAATCTTTTAAATTAGCAGTTATCAAACCAATAATTAAGAAACCTGACCTCGACCCCTGTCAGCTGTCCAATTACAGGCCAATATCAAACCTCCCCTTTATCTCTAAGATTCTGGAAAAGATAGTAGCGGAGCAGCTATGCTCATATCTACATAGAAATAGCATACATGAACTGTATCAGTCAGGATTTAGGCCTCATCACAGCACAGAAACAGCACTCGTTAAAGTAGTAAATGACCTCCTATTGGCCTCTGATCAGGGTTGTGTAACTATGCTTGTATTACTCGACCTCAGTGCAGCTTTTGACACCATTGATCATGCTATTCTTCTTCACAGATTAGAAAATGTAGTAGGAATTAAGGGTACAGCCCTCTCCTGGCTCAGATCCTACTTGACCGATCGTTATCAGTATGTAGACTTAAATGGAGATTATTCTGCATGTTCTCTAGTGGAGTCTGGCGTTCCGCAGGGTTCAGTTTTAGGCCTACTGCTTTTTTCCCTTTACATGCTTCCTCTGGGCAACATAATCCGTAAGCATGGTATTAGTTTTCATTGTTATGCTGACGACACACAGTTATATGTCTCAGCAAAACCTTGTAACGCTCAGATTTATTATTAGAGCTAATTACACTAAATCGGGGTCTTGTATCTAAATACAGGCTGATTACACTCACTTCCGGTATTGCGCAACCTTCGCGGAGCAAGGAAAGACGGTGACAACAACAACTTCCAAAACCAAACCAAAGTGTATTATATACAAAAGACAAACAAACAAATGAAGTGCAACAAAAAAATTATATATACAAAATATAAGGGTGTACCCCGCCTAGTGCCCGAAGTCTCCTGGGATAGGCTCCAGGTCCCCCGCAACCCTAAATACAGGATTAAGCGGTATAGAAGATGAATGAATGAATAAACAAATATATACAATGTCAGTGGTGTATGCGAGTGTGTGAGTGCGTATGTATGAAAGTCCAAGTCCGTGTTATTTTAAGATGGGGATGGTAAACAGGAGAGACGGTTCATTCTCACCAGGAAATGATGGTAAATCTGGGAATTAAGAAACGGTATGAGAAGGGTACTGAATGGCAATCCGGCAAGGTAATCCACTAAACGTCCAAACAGGCTCTCTCTCTCTCTCTCAAAACTGCAGCGCGCTGACTCATCTCTCCGTGTCGAACGTCATGCCGGTTCCGGCTTTATATCGGCACACGTGACCTGATAGGTCATCGGGGTTCTCTCGCGGCACAGCAGCGCATGCGCGCGTGAGCTTAACCCCGGAACGAACGCACCGTTGCCATGGGGACGAAAATACCCGACTGGGGCCAGTTTGCTGGTGCAGGTGAGCAACATTAGCCCTAGCATCATTCCCCTGCTGATTAACTGCCCCTTTATGTGGCCGCGCTACAACCTGATGAGAAAAACCAGCTTACTAAAGTTGAGCAATGTGTGCAGGACATAAGAAATTAGATGCTAATTAACTTCCTTCTGCTTAAACCGGATACGACAGAAGTTCTAGTCATAGGACCGCATACAGCTAGAAGTAAAATCTTAGATCACACCGTAACTTTAGATGGCCTTTCTGTTCCATCAAGTGCAACAGTAAAAGACCTCGGCGTGATTATAGATTCCAGCCTTTCATTTGAAGCTCATGTAGATAATATCACCAGGATAGCATTCTTTCACCTCAGAAATATTGCCAAGATAAGAAATATGTTGTCACTAAATGATGCAGAAAAACTAGTTTATGCTTTTATCACCTCTAGGTTGGACTATTGTAATGCCTTACTGTCTGGTTGTTCTGTTAGGTGCATAAACAAGCTTCAGCTAGTCCAGAATGCAGCAGCGAGAGTCCTCACTAGAACCAGAAGATATGAGCACATCACCCCTATCCTATCTTCACTGCATTGGTTCCCTGTGAAATTTCGCATTGATTTTAAAATACTACTCTTGACATATAAAGCATTAAATGGTCTCGCGCCGCAGTATCTGAGCGAACTGCTAGTGTCTTACGATCCGCCACGCCTACTTCGATCAAAGGATGCAGGCTGCTTGTCAGTACCGCGTATTATGAAAACTACAGCCGGGGGCAGAGCTTTTCTTATAAAGCCCCAAAATTATGAATAGTCTTCCAAATATTGTTCGGGACTCAGACAGAGTCTCAGTGTTTAAGTCTAGGCTAAAAACCTAATTTATTTAGCCAAGCATTTTTATAAATAGATTTGCCTTAGGTAAAGGAGCAGATCTGGGGGACTCATGGACGTAGAGTATTATGGTGAACTGGTATGTTTAGATGCTGTCTTCCTCACCCTCATTTGATCACTCAGGTTTGTTGACGGTGAGGTGATGTTTGCTTTACATCTCAGGGAGCCCTCATGTTTGTGTTTCCTTGTAGCTTTCTTTCTTTCTTTCCTTTGCGCCATGCCAGCTTCTATGGCTATATTCATGGCGAGAAGTATTTTGTTATTCAAAAGCTAGATAAGATGTTTAAAAGTAAATTTTTCTAAGAATTTTAAAACCAGATTTGGATTTACTTACTTAAAAACTTTTTTAAATGTGTCGACACTTTAAAACAAGTTCCTTAAGTCAAGTTCCTTTATTTGTACCAAAGGTAAAATTGATTTGCAGTCAAGAGTCCTCAATCACAACACATACAATACAAAACAAACCACACATAGTAAAACAAACAAACAAGTACCATAACTTTCTTATTTCTGTTCTGTTTTCCCATCTACTCTAACACATATTTGTGTAGAGGATGTATAGCAAGGGTGAAAGAACACATTAAAGGAGTAAAACAGTTACAGTCAAATAAAATATGTTTAATGACAACTGGGCTTTGCATGCTGAACATTGTGGTGGGTTTTCTCCTCAGTAAAAATGTGTGTTACTTTTGTGTGTCCTATCCTGCACCTTGTATAGGTCACTTGATCCCAACGATTTCTAAAAGGAAAAATATATCTAGATCCAACATCAGAGTTTATTTGGTATAGTTTATTATTTGAGTATTGGTCCCATTCTGATTTCCATTTATTTTTGATAAATTAATTCAAAACTGGCTTCAAATCTGAGGAGGGGATAAAACATTTGATTGGTCTTTTAGACAGTGCTTCCTTGGCAGCTCTATCCGCCTTCTCATTTCCAGGGATTCCGGAGTGTCCAGGTATCCAAACGAAAACTATGTTAAAATTATTGGCTTCCAAGTATGATACCTTTGTTAGTATTTCCACTATTGTTGGATGATCTGTTTTTATATTTTCTAATGCTTGGAGACATGATTTTGAGTCCGATATTATTAGGTAATTCTTTCGTGATGTGGTTTCAATGAATTTCAAAGCCATGAGCAGAGCATTTGCTTCTGCAGTAAAGATTGAGCTTTGATCTGGGATGCGTACACCCTGCTGCAGTAGATTTGTTGCAAAGGCTGCTGCCACTTTGTTTTACTGATTTCGATCCATCCATGTATATTGGTGTATGCTGTGGTAATTTTCCTCTTAATGTCCAGAAACTGTTGGTGATATTCGTTCGGTTGGGTTTTGGACTTCTGTTTTTTTCCCAGATCCAGGTAGATATTTGGTTTTTTGAGGTTCCATGGGGCAACTCTGCAAAAATATGCGTGTTCTAGATTGGTCAAGTCAACTTTCAGGTTCTCAAAGTGTTTTAATACGTAAACCAAGTGGGCGGATATAGTTTGGTTTCGTTTGATAGATTGTTGAAAGATGATTTGTGAAGACTGCTGGATATGCTGGATTTTCCTTATTTGTTCTCAGCTTAATTGTATATTGTAATGCCAATTTTAGTCGTCTGTTTTCCAAGGAGGGTTCATTAGCTTCGACATACAGACTTTGGATTAGAGATGTTCTGTAGGCTCCTAATGGCAGTCGTATGCCTTGGTGATGTACAGTGTCCAGAAGGCGTATATATGATTTCCTGGCTGAACCACAAATTATACTTCCATAGTCTAGTTTTGATCAAATTAAAAGTTCCATATATATATTTATTAAACTTTGAACTTTGAAACTATTGAACTGTCTGCTCCCCATTTGGTTTTGGATAAAATCTTTAAAATATTCATGGCTTTAAAACATTTCTTAAGAAGTTTAATGCGTGGAATAAAAGATAATTTGCTGTCAAGGGTGACGCCAAGAAATTTAGTCTCTTGAACGACTTTAATGGGGGTTCCATCCATAACCAACTCTGGTTCGTTATGTAGTGATCGAAGCTGGCAAAAATGCATGCTGACGGTTTTTGATTGTGAGAATTTGAAGCCATTCTGTATTGACCAAGATTGTATTTTATTTATCTTCTGTTGGATTTTCCGCTCAATAGTTATCATATTCTTACTTCTGCAGCAAATACAGATGTGATCTACATATAGACTACAGAGTATGTCAGAACCAATGTTTTTAACAATACTATTAATCTTAATATTAAAAAGTGTTACAGATAAGATGCTTCCTTGAGGTACTCCAAGTTCTTGTTTGTGCAGTTTTGATAGAGTTTTTAGAGTCAAAGTAGCAAACACATCAAATAAGAAACTTTGAACAAAAATCGGTAAACATCCTCTAAAATTCATTTGTTACAAATCGTTTAAGATTCCTTGTTTCCATGTTGTGTCGTAGGCCTTCTCTAAATCAACAAATACTGCCACAGCGTCTTCTTTTCTAATGAAGGCATCACGAATATAGTTTTCAAGACACACCAAGTGGTCTATAGCGCGTCGTCCTTTCCTGAATCCACACTGGGCAGTATTTATGTGATGTTCGGATTCCAGTACTTTGACCAGGCGGTCATTGACCATCCGCTCCATTGTTTTGCATAGACAACTGGTTAAAGCAATAGGGCGATAATTAGAAGGATCTTTATGGTCTTTCCCTGGCTTTGGGATAGGAATTATTTCTGCTTCATGCCAAGCAGATGGAATATTTCCTGATATCCAGATAGAGTTAAAAATGTTGAGAAGTTTTTAAAGAAAGAGGTGGGGTAAATTCTTTAAAAATTGGTAGTGAATATTATCTGGTCTAACGGCTGTATCGTGGGATTTTTTTGATGGCTCTTTGTAGTTCTTCCATTGAAAAAGGTTGGTTGTAGGGCTCTATATTACTGGAGTTAAAGTTAATTTTTTTCTTTTGTTCATCATAGGGGGCTCTAAAAGTAGGAATGCAGTATTTAATTGATGAGTTCTTTTCGAAGGTTTTAGCTAGTATGTTCGCAATTTCTTCTCTTGATGTCTCAAGATTGAATCATTCTGTTTGATGTGTTATTTGTGGGCCATTTTTTCCTCCTTTCATTTTCCGTACCAGTTTCCATATTTTACTTGATGGAGTGTTTGTTGACATGTTGGAAACAAACCTTTTCCAGCTTTCCTTTTTTACTTAATTTATGATTCTTCTTGCGTGTGCTCTCTTCATTTTAAGTTTGATAAGAATCGTTGTTGGGCATCTGAAGAAGAGTCTTTCAGCTTTTTTCCTTTCTTTAATAACCTCCTTACACCTCTCATTAAACCATGGGGTTCGTTTAGTTGTTTTATTTAGAGATGTTCTTGGGACTGTAGTTTTCGCTACATCGATGAGAGTTTCTGTAAATTTCTGCATAGCGTCTGGGCTATGATCTGAGAGTTCAGCAAATCTTTCATAGCAGAGAGACTGAAAATGATACCAGTTTGCCTTTTTTATTTGCCATCTTGGTACTTTTACTTCTTCTCTTCCTTTGATAGTAACTATAATTGGGAAATGATCACTTCCACATAAATCTTGATGTACTTTCCATGATAATTCTAAAAAGAGTTCAGGCTGACAAATTGTTAAGTCAATTGCGGAGCATGTTCCATGTCCTGGGTGTAGATATGTATTTGATCCATCATTTAAAATACATAGGGTATGGTTTTCAATAAAATCTTCAATCTTCTTTCCTTTTGTATTGCAGTGATTACTACCCCAAAGGTAGTTATGGCTATTTAAATCTCCCATTAAAATGAAGGGAGGTGGAAGTTGAGCAACTAGTTGGTCTAGGGCCATGTGAGATAGATTTAAATCTGGTAGGATGTAAAGAGAACAGATTGTGATGGTTTTCTGTAGTGTCAGTCGTACTGCTTGTAGGTGCGGACATATTTCACTAGTTTTGACGCGTAGCTTTGGTTTAAAGTTTCACTCACACAACAGAAGTCCGATCTCTTTGTCTCTTGTAGTTTATTTTGTCAGCATCAAAGAATCAACACTTCATACAGTCGTCTTGAGTAAATCCACTGTGATTACAACACCAGTTGCTGCATCTTATAAATTTTTACGAATATAACAACACTTTTGTTGTACATCTGCTTACGGGAGCTTACGGTTACAACAACCTAGTTGTTGTATCTTACATTCTTAGCTTACGGTCAAAAGCTTGTGTTTCCGTAGCCTTCCGCATCCAAACTGAATTTTCTATCATGCGATAGTCATACAAATACATGTCATAGTGGAATGATATCACAGACCAACTTACGATTGTCAAAATGGATGCATAACTAACACATTCACAGCTTATGGCTTATGTAATAAACTTAATGCTTAATTCTTAACTAATGAATAGAATAAGGTAGAATGACATAACACCACATTCTGCAGATCCATCTTACATAGGTATGATATGTCTCTTACACTGATGTTACCTGCAAATTGATAAGACTGATATGACTGTAAATCATATCGTCTCTAATTAAGATAGTTGTTCCACCAGAAGCTCGATTGTTATTGGGGCCAAAAGTATTAAAAACAAAGGTTTTGAAAATGAAAGCGTTATCTGATGGTAGCTGTGTCTCTTGAAGGTAAACCGCAATCGGTTTGGTGGTTGCAGTTAGATGTTGCAGCTCTGCTAAATTAGCCCGAACACCACGACAGTTCCACTGAATTATAACATTTTCCATCATCTATTTGGAAGAACAGGGACATTTGTCCTTATTCTATTTTTAGTGGAAGGGCTTCTGCTGGGATGTTCACTGTCCTTCATTTCTGCATCTTTAATTTTTGTTTTTGAAGTATCACTCTTTGGTTGAGTAATACTTAACTTCCTGCTACTTTTATTTGCTTTTTCGTTCTCGGTTGTTGAACTCTGGCCTGTATGAAGGTCGTCAGTAGGAGATCCACTCTGGACTCCTGTATTCTTTGTCCTTGGGAGGGGATTATAATGGTTAATGGTTTGGGGTTTATCTTTATGCATCCAGGTGATATCTGTCTGGCAATCAATTGTCTTCACAGTTTTTTTGACCAAACAAGCAAAAGTTTCATTCAAAGTGAAAACAGGAGCAGCAGCCACTACCTTCCTTGCTTCAGGGTAACTGATCCTCTTTAAATATCTGACCTTCTGTATTTCTTTTTCTTTGATCCACATGTGACACTGTTTTGATGCAGCTGAGTGATCTCCTGAACAATTACAACATTTGGATGGCCTTTCACAGCTCTCCTCGTCATGGCCTCCTTCACCACAATTGCAACAAATGTGTTTATTTTTGCATCCATTCGATCCATGACCATATTTTTGGCAGTTGAAACACCTAAGGGGATTGGGTATAAAGAGATCTACTGGAACACTTAGATACCCAATCAGCATTCTTTCTGGGATTTTTGGTTTATTAAATGTGATGCATTTGTTTTAATTACTCTTCTCGTTTGATTATTATTCTTTTTACATTTATTACTCCTTGGGTCTTAAGTTCATTTTTTATTTCTTCTTCATCGACGTCATACAGTTCTCTGGTACGGATTACCCATTTACTGTAGCTCAGCGTTGGGTGTGGTGATGTCTTAACATGTACCCCAGCTAACATGTTGGCGTGTAATAAATTTTCAGCATTGGCCTTTTTGTTACATTCCACAAGAATTTGTCCAGTTCGTAATTTACTTCTTATACCGTTCCTGCTATTCCTATAATACCTTTTGGTATAGCAAAAGGGGAAAGTTTGGTGATTGAAGCTTCTTCTCCTGGTCTCCCAATGATAATAAATTTTGGCCAGTCATCATTACTTGTCGTAGAAACGCATGTCTTTCCAGAAGTGTTGTCCGTATCCAGGTCCAAAAAAACGTTTTTTTGAGTTGTGTTTAGTAGCCATATCTTAAGTTTTTCTTTTCATCATCTCTACTCCTCGCCCACTTTGGAGCACAAAAAATAGGGATGCACAGCGCTGCGGAACTCCTGCAGATTATGCATCAAGGATATAGTGATGATATACTCAAGCAAGGTAAGCAACAAGTTGCTCAAATCACTTGATTGACCCTTAGCCGAGTCTGAAAGTTACTGATGTTCTTTTATCTCAGAATATTCTCGGAGTATGCTTTGACCAGCCGATTGATTGGATCGAGCCATTCCAACCTCCCGTCTAGATGAAGTAGGAGCCAAAGAGTCGTGTTGAAATAATGGAGCCGGAGCAAACCACATTTCTCAGAAACCAGGATCTCTTCCTCCACCGACACGGGTCGCAACACAAAAGCAAGATAAAAAAAGAAAAAGAAAAAAAAAGGGCAGAGCCATGGTAAACTGCCACAAACAACTTATCCCTTATAGTAGAATTGGGATAGCGGGGATCAATTATTCTCCGGGTCCCTACGGAGTGATGAAAGTTCTACCAAGCATGTAAGGATAGAATAGTAGTAGAGTTTAAATGTGACCCTCATAAGGGGTCGCTTAAGGGTTAATCTCCCTTGCCCATGGGGAAGACCCTAGCACTACGGAGGAAAGGAGCGTGCCACTGTTCCTTTCACAGGCTGCCATCACAAAGATGTGCCGTACCCGGTTCCTTCTGGCTCTCCCTTTTAGTTATGCTGTCATAGTTAGTCCTGCCGGAGTCTCTGCTTGCACACTACAGTAAATATACATTCACATTATACATTATGTGACTGTGACCAGACCTAACTGCCATCTCTCTTCTTCTTCTCTTTCTCTTCCCTCTCTCCCCCTTTCACTCTCTCTCTCTGTCGAGCTACACATGTCATTCCTGAGCTGCCAGTAACCCAGCAAAATGGTCTATATATATATATATATATATATATATATATATATATATATATATATTTTTTTTTTTTTTTTTTTTTAATTGAGACAACAAAAAAAGGATAAAATACAGGAGAGGAACAATGTATAAACCGTGAAAAGGATGTAGCAAGAGACACTTCAATTAAAAATAATATAATCTAGAAGTCTGTTATTATTCTTAAGTTGAATTAATTTAAGAGAATTTAAAAGTGAGGTCATTCTTAACAACTGAAGATGTTATATAAACTATATATATGCTCTGTCAACTTGCCATCTGCAATTATTGTTAAAAACAAAAATGTTGATTTACATAAAATAAGGTTTAAATGTCAAAATTAAAGATCATTAAACTCTATGTGGCTATTGCATTTTTTAAAGTTTACTTTTTTTACATTAATATCCTGATTTATGGTCTTATATAGTTAAGCAAAACATCAAATTAAAGCGCTTAGTTATATCCGATTAATCGAAAAAAAATTATCGACAAACTAATCGATTATCAAAATAATTGTTAGTTGCAGCCCTAAATCTAATGCAAACAAGCTTTGACAAAATTTATCATATTGACGCTAACTGTACTTAAGTCTAATAATTATTAATTATAATCTTCAGATCATAAAAAGAACAAATGAATAAAATGTAATAAAACTAAAAATTAACCAGTAAATTATTTCAATAACTTTAAGAAAATGTATTGAATAGGAATAGGAAAATAGGAAAATAAGAATAAGATTATTATGCATCTTAGAAAAAGCTTAAAACCTTCTCCAATGAAAACTCAAGTCTTCACCAGCAGTGGTCAATAGTCTGGTTAAGAAAACAGGAACAAACCAAACTTTCTCCAAAAAAGAAAAAATGAAAATAAGATCTTTAAGGCCTACCCAGACATGAGTAAATATGAGATAAGAGGGGAAAATTACATAATGGGGAGGAGCCACATCAATCAGACCTGAACAAAATTTGCTTACATCTAATGAATATTAAGTAACTATTTGACTTAAGGAGGAGCAAACAATGATGTAATAGATAAGTAAGGGTATATAAACCATGTAAAATTGGAGAAGTGGGGGAAGCTTGCTGAATTTTCGTGGGGTGTCTGTTGTCTTCTGGCTGGCCAGCCCAGTGCTGTCCATTTACTTTTGGGTGCAATAAACTTTTTTGCTCTTTCAGTACTCAAGTAGTTATTGACTTTTTGTTTGGAAAATTGGTAATTTACCACGACAAGGATCACAGAGGAACTGCAACATTTACTGTGTGCGATTCGAAGTCTTACCTTTTTCTTTACTGGACATCTGAGCGCGCAAGAGACTGTCCTTCTCACCAATCGCCTTCACGGTGACACTGCGTGTACACACACACACACACACACACACACACACGTTTCTTAGGGACGCCAGAGCAGATGATAACTTATCCATATCTGTGTCTCTCTGTCAGTCTCTCTCAATCTCACGAACACACTCACGCACACGCACACTCGCACACACTCTCGCACACACACCTCCTACCTCAAATCGATTGTGTTGATGATGAACAGAACAAGCTTATCCTCGCTCTGGGTTTTGGTCAGGGCGCAGGGTTCGTCCTCGGTCTGTGACGGCAGACCACACACACACACACACACACACACCATGTAATCTTTAAACATGGTTCTGCTTTTCAGTAATGAAGTGAAAATAATATCAATAATAATAAAAAAACAATACCGGCTATAAACACAAACACACACACACACACACTTACTGTGTACGAAAATCCACTGTTTATCCGGGATCTGGTCAGACTGAAGCCCACCTACACACACACACACACACACACACACACACACACACACACACACACAAATAATCAGGTACATATTACTTCTATATTATTACACACATTAGAGTCAAGATTCAAAGAACTTGCTTATTGAAATTGCTTATAACTTTAGTATTTTATTGTTATTATTATTATCATCATCATCATCACAGATTCTGGCCTTTTCTTCTGAACCTTATATCTGTAAGAACACGTACGCTCAGACAACGTCACAACAGAGTCACATTAATTTCTCTTTATGATCTTGAAACTGATGCTGTGACGGTCAGAAAGTCCCCTCCAGGACGTCCCCATGGGGTTAAAGGTCTGGACTCTGTAGTTCATGTTCTCATGTTCCAGCTCATGTAAATGATTCCTCACGCTCCCTGAACCGCTCTTTCACACTTCAAGTCCTGCAATATGAACTCCATAGTTGTGATACTCTGTACATTCAGGTGGTCAGCTGACTTCATTTTATTGCCCCATAACGTTACTGAGTCTAAACCTGAGTAACTGATCCGCTCCCGCAAGATTCTGTCCCGCTCCCGCTCGCAAAAATATATATTTTCTCCCGCTCCCTCCCGCAGTATTCAAGTTTTGTCACGCTCCCGCCCGCAAAATCCCGCAGGTAAAACATAAAGCGGTTTTATTTTTACTGCTTCTTCCCGCTACTCTGTTATTTGTTTCAATTGCTTCCCTTTTGAGTATATATCAAAAAGAAACGGAAAATAAATATGTTTCATTTTATTTGAGATTGATTAAATGAAATGATGAACATGGACACGAACGAGGAGCTTTTCAGAACATAGAAATACAATCAGAACTGTTAGAAATAGGCTAATAATTTTGCAATGAAGCAAAATAATAATAAACGTTGATTTCTCAAGTGGTGAAACAGAAAAGCATTTGGCCGAATACTGCTTCAGAACGTTAGGCTTTTTTGCCTTCAGCAACGTCCAAACACTGAACACAAGTTATCTTTATTTCTCAATAAATAAAAATAACTTCCGACCTTGCGCCTGTAAATTGTTTTTATTTTAATTTAGTCGTTCTTGTTGCTTTTGTGCAGTAGATAAATAATATAGTATTTCTTTTCAATAAATTAATTTTAAGATAATTCTATTTTGCGGGAGTCCCGCGATTAATTTCATTCTCCCGCAACCCGCATGTACATGAGGACCTTACCGCCCGCACCCGCATTCACACATCAAATCTTGTCCCGCGCCACACTCGCGCTGGGTCCCGCGGGAGTGCAGGTCTCTACATCGCTTCATGCGCTTCCCTTCTTACCCTGACACGCCCATCACTCTGGAATAGGGACAGTCTGGACTCATCAGGTCATGTGACCTTTTTCCATCACTCGGAAGTCCAGTCTTTATGATCCCTTATAAACTGAAGCCTGTTTTCTGATGTGTGTGTGTGTGTGTAAATGTTCTTACTGTCACTATTAAACATAATAATTAAACATATATTAAACATAACAATAGTCTTGTATTATTTTATGATTTGACTGTCACTGAGAGTGTAAGTGATCTCCCATCATGCTCATGTCAACAACTTGTGTTTGATCCGAGCTCGAAGGTGAAGTGTACCAGGATATGACATCACCTCGTGTACGTATTAATGAAGGAATGAACAGTGTTATTACTGAACATCACGGACAGGAGTTTCTCACCATGTGGTCCTTGCTGTTGGGAATCATTAGAGAGTGCAGGTTGACCTCCAGCGTGCCGTTAGCGAAGTATCCGAAGGTGTTCAGGTGGACGAGGACGCGCGTCTCATTCTGAAACAGAGGGGGGAAAAGACCCACGGTTAGACTGTACCGTTACATCCTGTCGTACTTAGGACACACACAATCCACGATGGTACACGGTTTCATTGTAGAATTGCTTCGATATTTCTGACATTAATCTGTCCGTTCATCTTTAAAGATTCACTTTTCTGACTACTTTCATTTTTTTTTTTTTTGGAATAAGTCATGTTGTGTCACGTGTTCATTTCTGTGTCTTCTGCACACTAACTGTGAACACGGTAAACTATCGCCGTGATCGACTCTGTTGATTAATGTGTAAAAGCTTCTGGTTAGATTCACGGCGCAGACTCACACAGAGGGAGAGGAAAAGTCTCACTACAGTTTTGTGTGATGCTGTGACACAATCTGACAGACAATCTGAGTGAACACACACCTTATGCATGTTGCTCGCGTTATGAGCGTGTTTACTGTATGACCGAGTGTAATGACGGACAGGTTGATGAACTGATCCGGAGTGTTTGTGTTTGTCCTGTTTAATAAACTCTGCACGTTCTCAGTGCTCGCGTTAGAACTTCTTTAGCTTAGCACGTTAGCACATGTTAGCATCGCCGTACCTTCAGAGTGAGGCGGTGTATCCTGGCCTCGCTCACACACACCAACACCGGAAGCAGCGCGTAAACAACTCTGGGCAACATCGCCGTCGGTAATCTTCTGAGTTCACCTCACTGAGCTCTCACCGACAACTCAAAACTAACTTCCAACTCGTGGCCACTTCCGCTAACTAGCTGTTCGCTAACTTCCCACTTCTAACCAGGCACCCACTTCCTGGACGCTGTCATTATTTTTCATAACCACTTTCTGGGAAAACACGCCCCCGGCGCTGTGATTGGTCCGCGTGTTCCCACGTGCTTTGCGAGAATCTTGCCGAACGCTTTTTTTATTTATTTATTTATTTATCCTTTATTTAACCAGGAGAAGCCCATTGAGATTAAAAATCTCAAGATAGGCAGCAAATTACATCACATTACATACATACAAAAAAAAGGGCAAATAAATTTATAGAAACAGTTTAAAAGGCAAATTTGCACTTACAATGAAATCCATTGGCATATGCGGGAATCCAACTCAAAACATCTCGTTTTTAGCTTAAAAACACTCAAAGGAATCAATTTACTACGTTTTAAATTGTTCTGCAGCGAATTCCAAGTAAAGGGTGCAGAATAGACAAAGGCCCTTTTACCCAGCTCAGTACTAATATGTGGAACAGAAAACAAGACAACAGCCTGAGATCGAAGATAGTAATGACCAGTGCTTTTTTTTTTTAATAAGAAATGAACATAAATAAGATGGAAGCACACCAACAATAGCCTTATATATATATAAATGTGTACCAATGACAGAGCCTCCGTGTGGCCAAAGCAGACCACCCTACACGAGATTACAACTCACGATGGTGGCCGCGTGCTTTACAATTAGTAATAAATCTCAGCGATGCATGATATGCTGCGTCAATCCTATGAAGGCATTGAGCAGATGAATGCATATACAAACCGGATTCCAAAAAAGTTGGGACACTAAACAAATTGTGAATAAAAACTGAATGCAATGATGTGGAGATGGCAAATGTCAATATTTTATTCAGAATAGAACATAGATGACAGATCAAAAGTTTAATCCGAGAAAATGTATCATTTTAAAGGAAAAATATGTTGATTCCAAATTTCACGTTGTCAACAAATCCCAAAAAAGTTGGGACAAGTAGCAATAAGAGGCTGGAAAAAGTACATTTGAGCATAACGAAGAGCTGGAAGACCAATTAACAGTAATTAGGTTAATTGGCAACATGATTGGGTATAAAAAGAGCTTCTCAGAGTGGCAGTGTCTCTCAGAAGCCAAGATGGGTAGAGGATCACCAATTCCCACAATGTTGTGCAGAAAGATAGTAGAGCAATATCAGAAAGGTGTTACCCAGCGAAAAATTGCAAAGACTTTGCAGTTATCATCATCAACTGTGCATAATATCATCCGAAGATTCAGAGAATCTGGAACAATCTCTGTGCGTAAGGGTCAAGGGTGTAAAACCATACTGGATGCCCGTGATCTCCGGGCCCTTAAACGTCACTGCACCACAAACAGGAATGCTACTGTAAAGGAAATCACAGAATGGGCTCAGGAATACTTCCAGAAACCATCGTCAGTGAACACAATCCACCGTGCCATCCGCCGTCGCCGGCTGAAACTCTACAGTGCAAAGAAGAAGCCATTTCTAAGCAAGGTCCACAAGCACAGGCGTTTTCATTGGGCCAGGGATCATTTAAAATGGAATGTGGCAAAATGGAAGACTGTTCTGTGGTCAGACGAGTCACGATTCGAAGTTCTTGTTGGAAATGTGGGACGCTATGTCATCCGGACCAAAGAGGACAAGGACAACCCAAGTTGTTATCAACGCTCAGTTCAGAAGCCTGCATCTCTGATGGTATGGGGTTGCATGAGTGCATGTGGCATGGGCAGCTTGCATGTCTGGAAAGGCACCATCAATGCAGAAAAATATATTCAGGTTCTAGAACAACATATGCTCCCATCCAGACGTCATCTCTTTCAGGGAAGACCCTGCATTTTTCAACAAGATAATGCCAGACCACATTCTGCATCAATCACAACATCATGGCTGCGTAGGAGAAGGATCCGGGTACTGAAATGGCCAGTCTGCAGTCCAGATCTTTCCCCTATAGAGAACATTTGGCACATCATAAAGAGGAAGGTGCGACAAAGAAGGCCCAAGACGATTGAACAGTTAGAGGTCTGTATTAGACAAGAATGGGAGAGCATTCCTATTTGTAAACTTGAGAAACTGGTCTCCTCGGTCCCCAGACGTCTGTTGAGTGTTGTAAGAAGAAGAGGAGATGCCACACAGTGGTGAAAATGGCCTTGTCCCAACTTTTTTGGGATTTGTTGACACCATGACATTTTGATTCACCATATTTTTCCCTTAAAATGATACATTTTCTCAGTTTAAACTTTTGTTCTGTGATTTATGTTCTATTCTGAATAAAATATTGACATTTGCCATCTCCACATCATTGCATTCAGTTTTTATTCACAATTTGTTTAGTGTCCCAACTTTTTTGGAATCCGGTTTGTATAGTATATCACCATAGTCCAGCACAGATAAAAAAAAAAGTGGATGCCACCAGCCGTTTTTTAACATTAAAAGAAAAGCACCGTTTATCCCGAAAATAAAAACCCAATTTTTGTCTCAACTTTCTCACTAAACAGTGAACATGAGGCTTAAATGATAAGCAATCATCAATAACAATACCAAGATACTTATAAGTTGTTACAGTCTGTATTTCAGGTCCGTCAAGAGTAATCACAGAGGGAACATTCAGTGATCTATTCCGAGGGTCCGTGAAGAGCATAAGCTTGATTTTGTCCGCATTAAGCACAAGCTTCAGCTGTAGCAAAGTGTTTTGGACCACTGTGAAGTAATTCTGTAAATGTTCAATGGCTTGTTTAAGAGAAGGTGCACAACAGTAAATGACTGTGTCATCTGCATAAAAATGAAAATTTGCATCAAACACATGCCGATCAAGGTTATTTATATAAATAGTAAATAAAAGAGGGCCTAACACAGAGCCTTGTGGAACCCCTTTAAGGATTGTTGAAATACCAGATTGAACACCATCATGCTTAATGCACTGAGTTCTGTCACTAAAATAGCTTGAGAACCAAGAGACAGTATTCTCTGAAAACCCCGAACTAAGAAGCCTAATCTTTAAAACATAATGATCATCCGTGTCAAAAGCTTTTGACAGATCAAGAAAAAGTGATGCACGGTGATGCTTCTTGTCACGAGCAACGGAGATGTCATTTATCACCTATGCAGCTGTGATGGTGTTATGTTTTTTTCTAAAACCTGACTGAACTGGGGATAAAATGTCCTGTATGTGCAGGAAGTCTTTCATCTGATCACTCACCAGGGATTCAAGCATTTTGGCCAAAACAGACAAGTTAGAAATTGGACTATAATTCTTTAGGTTTGACGGGACACCCCCTTTCAATAATGGACAAACAAATGCGGATTTCCATATTTTGGGAAATTCCAGCTGCTTACTGATTGATTCTGAGTAAATTAACTTCACATTAAATTTATCTTTAACAAATAGCAACCCCACCACCCTTCCTTGGTCTGTCAGCACGATAGACGTTATAACCAACTATTCCAATATCCATATCAGTGATTGATTTTGTCAGCCATGTTTCAGATAACACAACAATCTGCATCTGTTAAATTCACCCAAATCCTAAGCAGATCCATTTTTGGTAAAAAAAAAAAAAACTGTGAACATTAAGGTGAATTACACTCAAACCAGACATGGATTTCACATCAGATGGCAATACACTGCAACTCAGGGCCTGGATTTGGCTGCACATTGCCAGACAAAAGCAGCAATAAAAGTATTAACCATCTCTGTTTGCCATCAATATATGAGGAATCTGTAGTGTTTTTAACGTGAGAGTCCCAATAATTCATTCATTAATTTTCTGTACCGCTTTATCCTTATATACAGGGTCACGGGGGCCTGGAGCATATCCCAGGAAACTTAGGGCACAAGGCGGGGTACACCCTAGACAGGGTGCCAATCCATCGCAGGGCACACACACATACTCACATACACGCACTCATTCACACACTACGGGCAATTTGGAATGTCAATTAGCCTAACCTACATGTCTTTGGATTGTGGGAGGAAACCGGAGTACCCGGAGGAATCCACCAAGCACGGGGAGAACATGCAAACTCCATGCACACAGAGACGGGAATCGAGCCTGGGCGGGGAATCGAACCCAGACCCTGGAGATGCAAGGCGACAGTGCTAGTCCCAATAATGTCTATCATCAAATGCAAAATAGTCATTTAAAGTCAAAAGATTTTGAAGCTGTATCTATATCTCTAGGTAGGAACCAGGCTAAATATAAGTCCTCTGCCAACTCTTTTGGCATTTGAGGGGAATGCACAAAGGTTGAACAGTTGAATCCGTAGGCTATATCCAAAGAGCCACAAATGTTGTGAGAAGTACTCACCCAATAAAAATCACTTATAAAAAGATTATATTTATATAAAATATAAAAGTATATAATTATTTTTTAAAAACATTTAATGATATTATTAGTTAATATGAAGTCTTTGCATGATTAGTCAGTTAGTTGTCATCTTATCATGACGTAACTATGATGTAGCTAAGGTTAGCATACAGCTGTTGCGTTTGGTTAATGGTGAATAAACGCAGTATTGCAGTGTATATTTATTAGAGTAGGTCCCTGTGATCTTTTTTCTTCAAGAAAGTGAAAGTATCACACACGTGTCAGAGTTATGCAGTGAATATATTTTACCAGAAGGGGGTGCTATAACATATGTGAAAATCAGTGTTGCTTCAATTTCATCCATAATCGATTATATTAAAAAATTTAATTACAGTAACCTGTTATACGATTTCGTTAGTTATTTGATGATTGAAGTGGAAAACCAAGCGAAGTTTACAATTGTTTTTTTATGTGTTTTCTGTGTAATTTTTCTGTTGTTTTGCATTTTGTCCAAGATTTAGTGAAGACATACAGTATCACCGGAAAACGGAATCACTTTCAGTTTGGTGTTTAAAGCCGCCGGTGCCAAGAAGAACCATAAATTAATGTTAAGTGAGGTTTAATGTCTATTTATTTCATATTTTACTTCATTTACATGTCTTTTCTTAATGTTTTGATTGTTTTTATATGTAAAATATGATTGTAGCTCATATTCTAATGATTTACATCAAGAATAAATTTCAGTGTCAGGATGGTAAAAAACATGCCTTTAAATATGCAGTCCTTTTGCAGCCTGTTAATCTGTTATCACACAGATTACAAGATTTTTCCATAGAGCTGTATCTGTATCTGTAGAAGGAAGACGTCTTGTCCTGCTCCTTGGCTATCAGATGTACTACGCAACAACAGGAGAGAATTAAGAACTGCAGAGAGAAGATGGAAGAAATCGCAACTTGATGCAGATCTCATCTCTTACCAGGCACTTCTCTCCAAATTCTCATGTGCTGTGACTTCTGCCAAAACTACCTTCTTCAGAGAAAAGCTGGAAGCCTCTGCACATGATCCTGGCAAACTCCACAACATCTTCTCCTCACTACTCAACCCACCAACTCCTTCTGCCCCTTCCTCTCTGACTGCTGACGATTTTGCCACATTCTACGATGGGAAAATTGCAGCAATCCACCAGTCCTTCGCTACCAACCAAACTCCTACAGCAGAACCTCAGGACCTTCTCTTCCCTCCTTTAGCAGAATTCTCCAACTTGTCATCTGATGAGATTCAGCAGATCATCTCGTCATCTAACCCCACCACCTGTTCATTAGACCCAATCACCTCCACAATGCTCCAGGCAATCTCACAAGACCTCCTTCCCTTCACCACAACCATCATCAACCATTCCCTATCATCTGGTCATGTTCCTGTTGCTTTTAAGAAGGCAAGGGTTATTCCCATCCTCAAGAAACTCTGCCTGGACCCATCAGAAGTTAACAACTATCGCCCGGTATCACTTCTCTCTTTTATTTCCAAATTCTTGAAAGAACTGTTTATAACCAAATGTCTCTTTATCTCTCACAGAACAACCTTAATGATCCCAACCAATCTGGATTCAAAGTGGCACATTCCACAGAGACTGCCCTTCTGTCAGTCACTGAGAAGCTCCATGCTGCTAGATCTGCTAAACTGTCATCTGTTCTCATCCTCCTGGACCTGTCAGCTGCATTTGACACAGTGAACCACAAGATTCTATTATCTATTCATACAAGCCTTGGAATTTGTGGAACAGTGTGGCAATGGTTTGCTTCTTACCTAGAAGATAGGTCATATGAGGTAACATGGAGGGGATCTACATCTGCCCCACGTAGACTCTACTGGTGTCCCACAGGGCTCAGTACTTGGTCCTCTTCTGTTCTCCCTCTATACCCGGTCTCTTGGTAAAGTCATATCATCGCATGGATTTTCATACCATTGTTATGCAGATGACACCCAACTTACTCTCTCCTTTCCTCCCTCTGACACTCAGGTTTCCACCCGGATCTCAGCATGTCTGGGAGACATCTCATCCTGGATGGCTGTACATCAGCTAAAGCTCAATCTGAGTAAAACTGAACTGTTGTTCATCCCTTGTGACTCATCCCCAGGTCAAGACATTGTGATATCCCTGGACAACAACCAAATCACTCCTTCAGCCACTGCCAGCAATCTTGGGGTAACAGTGGACAACCATCTGTCATTTTCCCCACACATCGCTAATCTTACTCGCTCTTGTAGATTTCTTCTTTACAATATCAGACGAATTCGCCCATTTCTTTCTTCACAGGCTACTCAGGTGCTTGTTCAGTCCCTTGTTATTTCAAGACAGGACTACTGCAACTCATTCCTGGCAGGTCTGCCTCTGTCCACGATTCGTCCTCTGCAACTGATCCAGAATGCAGCAGCACGTCTCGTTTTTAACCTCCCCAAGTTCTCCCACACCACCCCACTCCTCCGCTCCCTGCACTGGCTTCCTGTAGCTGCCCGCATAAAATTCAAAACGATGCTTGCGTACAAAGCTAAAAATGGCCCAGCACCCACATACCTCTCTGCTCTAATCACACCACGCACTGCACCACGTTCCCTCCGATCCTCCAGCACTGCTCGCCTCATCCCACCATCTCTCAGGGATCGAGGGCGGCATTTATCCAGGCTCTTTTCTGTTCTGGCAACTAGGTGGTGGAACGAACTTCCTCTAGATCCTCCTCTAGGGCAGTGGTGGCTCAATCGGTTAAGGCTGTGGGTTACTGAGTTACTGATCGGAAGGTCGGGGGTTCGAACACCAGCATCGGCAAGTTGCCACTGTTGAGCCCTTGAGCAAGGCCCTTAACCCTATCTGCTCCAGGGGCGCTGTAAGCTGGCTGACCCTGCGCTCTGACCCCAGTTTCCTAATTGGGATATGCGAAGAAGAAATTTCGCTGTGCTGTAAAAAGTACATGTGACAATAATTGAATATTCTTCTTCTTCTTCTTCTTCTAGATGTCCGTACAGCAGAGACTTTGACTATCTTTAAATGACGACTCAAGACGCATCTGTTTCTCCAGTACTTGGACTACCCCCCCCCCCTCCCCAAAAAAAAAAAAAATCCCTCTTCCCAGTTGTGTTGGACTAATGGCACTTAGTTATTAACCTAGTTAACCCAGTGTAAGTATGTATCCAGTGATGTAAACTTTAAAGCACTTTTTGTAAGTCACTCTGGATAAGAGCGTCTGCCAAATGCCTAAATGTAAATGTAGAACACTTTAATATTTAGTGTGCGATCCTCCTGATCAGTCTCACTCTCAGTCTGATCCTTCAGTTCATTGTTTCTGATACACTATACAGTAGATTTAACATTATTCAACATGGCGTCTGGATCTGATAAAGTCCAGTGGGTGTGTCCAGTCTGCTTGATTTGGCATGTTACTGTAACACTATCTGATCTTTAATGTTGTGTGTTTTTGTAATTATTTTCATTTTGTTGTTTGAATTTTATCAACTGTACGCACAGCACCACGCTACCGTATTAAACGTACATTCACATCAACTACCACACAGAGTTTTATCAGTAATCTCCCAGAGTTACCAACTTCGATTAGATCACCGTCTGACCCCACAGAACTCGATCAGGTGACTGAATATTTAGAGTCGACATTTCATTGTACCTTAGATAATGTAGCTCCAGCTAAAAGAAAAATTATTAGAGATAAGAAACTCGCTCCCTGGTATAATGAGCAAACGCGCACTTTAAAACAGACCGCTCGGAAATTAGAGCGTAAATGGCGTCAAACTAAATTGTTAGTATTTCAAATAGCATGGAAAGATAGCATCCTGAACTATAGGAAAGCTCTTAGTGTAGCTAGATCAACGTATCGCTCCACTCTTATAGAAGAAAATTAAAATAATCCTAGATTTTTATTTAATACCGTAGCCAAATTAACCAGAAATAAGACCATTACAGAAATCTCCACAACATCATCATGCAATAGTGAGGACTTCATGAACTTCTTTAATAATAAAATTGTAAATATCAGGCATAAAATTGAGGCAATGTAATTGATGCAGATGTTAACCTAGCCATGTCAGATCGGAACCTAGAATACTTTACTCCCCTTGAAGAGAATGAACTAATTTCACTCATCTCTTCTGCAAATTCATCAACCTGTATAGTAGATCAGATAGTAAAACAGATAGTACCAGTAATAACAGAACCGCTGTTGAGAATAATTAATTCCTCACTCAGCATTGGTTATGTTCCAAAATCTTTTAAATTAGCAGTTATCAAACCAATAATTAAGAAACCTGACCTCGACCCCTGTCAGCTGTCCAATTACAGGCCAATATCAAACCTCCCCTTTATCTCTAAGATTCTGGAAAAGATAGTAACGGAGCAGCTATGCTCATACCTACAGTACATAGAAATGGCATACATGAACTGTATCAGTTTTTATTTAGCCAAGCAATAGATTAGCCTTAGGTAAAGGAGCAAATCTGGGGGACTCATGGACATTATGTGACTGTAACCATACCTAACGGCCATCTCTCCAACTCTTCTCTTTCTCCCCCTCTTTCTCTTTCCTCTCTCCCCATGTCTCCCCCTTTCACTCTTTCTCTCTTTGTCGAGCTACTATATCTAGCCGGAACTTCTCAACCTCACGCACTAGCTCAGGCTCCTTCCCCGCCAGAGAGGTGACATTCCACGTCCCTAGAGCCAGCTTCTGCAGCCGAGGATCAGACCGCCAAGGCCCCTGTCCTCGGCCACCACCCAGCTCACACTGCACCCGACCTCTCTTTGGCCCCTCATACAGGTGGTGAGCCCATGGGAAGGGATACCCACGTTGCCTCTTCAGGCTGTGCCCGGCCGGGCCCCATGGGTGCAGGCCCGACCACCAGGCGCTCGCCATCGGGCCCCACCTCCAGGCCTGGCTCCAGAGGGCACCCACGTCCGGGCGAGGGAAAACGTTTTCCAATGTTTGTGTTCATCATAAGAGGTCTTTTGAACCACTCTTTGTCTGTTCCCTCACCTAGGACCAGATTGCCATGGGTGACCCTGCCAGAGGCATGAAGCCCCCGACAACATAGCTCCCAGGATCATTGGGACATGCAATGTTTCCGGTGAGAGTAGGACTCTGACAGGGCTGCCCATTGTCACCGATCCTGTTCATAATTTTTATGGACAGGATTTCTAGGTGCAGCCAGGGCGTTGAGGGGGTACAGTTTGGTTGTTCTGTTGGCCTCATCATCCTGCGACCTACAGCTCTCACTGGATCGGTTCGCAGCCGAGTGTGAAGCGGCTGGTTCACTGTGTCAAATGCAGCTGACAGGTCCAGGAGGATGAGAACAGATGACAGTTTAGCAGATCTAGCAGCATGGAGCTTCTCAGTGACTGACAGAAGGGCAGTCTCTGTGGAATGTGCCACTTTGAATCCAGATTGGTTAGGATCATTAAGGTTGTTCTGTGAGAGATAAAGAGACATTTGGTTATAAACAGTTCTTTCAAGAATTTTGGAAATAAAAGAGAGAAGTGATACCGGGCGATAGTTGTTAACTTCTGATGGGTCCAGGCAGAGTTTCTTGAGGATGGGAATAACCCTTGCCTTCTTAAAAGCAACAGGAACATGACCAGATGATAGGGAATGGTTGATGATGGTTGTGGTGAAGGGAAGGAGGTCTTGTGAGATTGCCTGGAGCATTGTGGAGGTGATTGGGTCTAATGAACAGGTGGTGGGGTTAGATGACGAGATGATCTGCTGAATCTCATCAGATGACAAGTTGGAGAATTCTGCTAAAGGAGGGAAGAGAAGGTCCTGAGGTTCTGCTGTAGGAGTTTGGTTGGTAGCGAAGGACTGGTGGATTGCTGCAATTTTCCCATCGTAGAATGTGGCAAAATCGTCAGCAGTCAGAGAGGAAGGGGCAGAAGGAGTTGGTGGGTTGAGTAATGAGGAGAAGATGTTGTGGAGTTTTTCAGGATCATGTGCAGAGGCTTCCAGCATTTCTCTGGAGAAGGTAGTTTTGTTTGAAGTCACAGCACATGAGAATTTGGAGAGAAGAGTCTGGTAAGAGATGAGATCTGCATCAAGTTGCGGTTTCTTCCATCTTCTCTCTGCAGTTCTTAATTCTCTCCTGTTGTTGCGTAGTACATCTGATAGCCAAGGAGCAGGACAAGACGTCTTCCTTGGTTTAGATGACAGCGGGCAAAGGAGATCTATGGATGAGGAGAGAGAGGAGAGGAAAGTTTCGGTTGCAGTCTCTAGTGGTAGAGAGGAGAAGGAGGTTGGGTCTGGGAGGGATGATAGGGTGCATGAAGACACAGAGGAGGGGGAGACAGAGTGAAGGTTTCTGCGAGAAAAAGAGAAATTTTGGTCATTAGGTTTACATAGAATAGGATGGGTTATGGTGAAGGATACCAGGTAATGATCAGATTTATGAAGAGGAATAGTAGTGATATCAGTGATTGGGCAAGGGTGGTAGAAAAAACGAGATTAAGAGAATTCCCTGCCTTGTGTGTGAGAGGGCAGCTGTTTAGAGTTAAAGAGAACTAGTTAAGTAGAGTGAGAAAGAAAGAGGATTGGAGTTTGTCAGATGGAAGGTTGAAATCTCCTAGAACAGTGAGAGGAGTGTTAGCAGAAGGAAAAAGACTAAGAAGAATGTCCATTTCATCTAGAAAGTTTCCTAGAGAGCCAGGAGGATGGTAAATGACTAAGATGTGGAGGTTAATTGGAGAGGTTACATTAACTGCATGAAATTCAAATGATGAAAAACTGAGATGAGACAGGGGGATTGGCGAGAAGGACCATCTCTTGGACAACAGGAAACCCATACCACCACCTCTACCAGTTTCTCGTGGAGTGTAAGAGAATACATAGGCAGAGGATAGGGTAGCCGGTGTAGCCGAGTTCTGAGGAGATATCCAGGTCTCAGTTAGTGCCAGAAAGTCAAAAAAGTAATGCGTAGCTATTGCAGAGATAAAATCTGCTTTCTTTTACAGCAGATTGGCAGTTCCAGAGCCCACCTGCCACCAGTGCAGGGCAATGAGACAGTATTGGAGGGTAGATGAGGTTTCTGGAAGATCTGCCTCTGCTGTGTGAGTAAAAGCATCTTGGTTTGTGAGAACTGACAGAGATAGGTTGAAGACACATGCTAGACTGAAGTAATTGTCTATAAAACTTGGTAAACAAGAGTGTAAGTGCCATATCGCACTTGTTATGAATTTGTTGTTGTGTTTATTTTATTTTATTTTACTTGCTGTTATTTCATTTATTCTACCTTGTTCTATTCATTAGTAAAGCATTAAGCATTGAGTTTGTTACATAAGCCATAAGCTTTATATTTCTTAGTCATGCATCATAAGTTGACAATCGTAGGTTGGTCTGTGATGTCATTCTACTATTACATGCATTTGTGTGACTGTGATATGCTAGAAAGCTCAGTATAGATTTGGAAGGCTACGGAAACACAAGCTTTTGACCGTCAGCTAGTGAGAGCTCCCGGTAAGCTAGAAATGTAAAATACAGCAACGAGGTTGTTGTAACCGTAAGCTAACGTAAGCTGGGAATGTAAGAAACAACAAGAGTGTTGTTAGATACCCAAGCCAAGATTGTAATCTACAAGATACAGCAAACAGGTTGTTGTAAAACTCAGAGATTTGCAAGATGCAGCAACTGGTGTCTGTAATAACAGTGGATTTACTCAAGACGACTGTATGAAGTGTTGATTCTTTGATGCTGACAAATAAACGACAAAAGACAAAGAGATCGGACTTCTGTCATGTGAGTGAAACTTTAAGACATTAGCTACGCGTCAAAACTAGTGAAATAAGCCAACCGCATCTACATAAAGTCAAAAGCTTTTCCGCGTTTGAATGAAAACAAGTGAACAATGAAAGGGAAATTGAAAGAGAATAGCCGTCGAACTTCGCCATGCCGAACAACGAGGACAACGCTCCCAGCACTTGGCTGGGGAGGCTAACGGCGCTCCACGAGATGAACAGAAAGAACCTCAATGAGGCGCTGGATGCAAGAAAAGGCAAGCGAATTCGACTGAATGTAACATCTACTGCATTAAAGACACCCATGAACTATGCACGTAAGTTAGACATCCTTGAAACTGAGTACAGACCCGAATACGGGAAGCTGAGAGAGGACTTCATGAGAAGTAACGTTGATGTGCTTGTGTACAATCATAAAGACGAACACAGACGCGATCAGGTCGCTTGCGGCGCACCTGAGGCTCATAGCTACGGTGGGTCGCTGGAAAGCGGACACCAAGGACACTAAGAGCCACTCTGTGATGTCGCGAATACGCGAAGATGTCTCGCCGGGCGTCAGCGTGTCACTGATAACGGCACCATCCAAAAGGTCTGTAACTTCTACATCAACCTCAGCCCGAATAAAGAGCCAAGCGGAAGCCAACAGAGCAGCCTTGTTGATTAAAGTAGCAGCCTTAGCAGAACGGCGGGCGTTAGAACAGAAGGAAGCACAATTAAAGGCAAAAGAAGCAGAACTAAAGGCTGATAAAGAAAGGTTGGAATTAGAAACTGCGCTCGCAATTGTCGACGCTGAATTACAGGCTTATCAGGGTTGTAAAAAACGACAGTCAGCATCAAAGAGCGGAGTCATCGACCCGAGCTGCACACGCTCGAGCAGCCCGCCTTGGACGGGCCGCAAACCTGAATATGACAGCCGCCGAAAGCCGGTAAGAGAGAGCACCTTCAACGAACCAAGTAGCGCACGCGCTCCCAAACTGGAATACAACGAACTTTACGAGAGCAGCGCGTCGATAGAAGACCTCGGACTGCCATCACGTCTCAAGACAGCCCATCCAAGTTTACCAGTAAGTTTTGAACCAAAATTGAAAAGTACTTTAAATGAAGGGTCTACCCAAGACAATAAATACACCCGCCATGACATTTATACTTTAGAATTACAGAGCATGATGCAACAGCAGGCTGACATCACAGCAATGCTCATGAAATGCCAACGGCAATCCTTTTTACCTCAGCGCAATGTTCCTGTGTTTCATGGTGACCCTCTTGAGTTTACGTCCTTCATGAAAGCATTTAAACATGTTATTGTTGACAAAACAGATAGTGATGCTGATAAGCTGTTTTATCTTGAGCAGTTCACTAAGGGAGAGGCTAGAGACCTCGTTATGAGCTGTCAGCTTATGCCAGATCAGTGTGGTTATGCAGAGGCAATGAGACTGTTGCAGGATAGATTTGGAAATAAATGTCAAGATCGCAAATACGACAGCCGATCGCCCAAGAGCATGCAGAGGCAATGAGACTGTTGCAGGATAGATTTGGAAATAAATGTCAAGATCGCAAATACGACAGCCGATCGCCCAAGAGCAAGAGCACACTCATTGAATCGAGCAGCGCGCGCCCGAGCAGCGCACACTTTCAACTTTCCAACTCAACATGCAACAGCCGAGCGCAGCCTGCGAATGAGAGCGCGGTCACTAAATTGAGCAACGCGCACCTGAGCAGCGCGCACTCTACGGACCTGGACGCCGCAATCAGCGACGGAAAACCCTGTCACACATCCCTTCAAAGACCCAAACAAACGGGCCAAGGAAACCCCAGGGTCAGCATCGCAACCGAGGACAGACAGGTTGGTAAAATTCACAAAGACTTGATTACAATTAAGAGTGCCGGTACATTACCTGTCAGCGCTTTCACTAAACCGTGCGCACATTGCAAAGGGGAGCATATCTTAGATGATTGCTTCCAATTTAATGATAAGACACACAAAGACAAAGTAGAATTCTTAAAAAGAAACGGATTCTGTTTCGGATGTTTAAGAAAGGGTCATTTGTGGAAAGACTGTACCAAAAATAATTACATGTTCATTGTGTTCAAAGCCACATCCGCGCATGCTACACATAGCAGTGCCAGCCACGGCGCAGTCAGCTACAGTACGAGCGCCCGTGGAAACGAAACCGAAAGTGGCACAACAAATACACCACCTGCTGTGAGTCATGAATCAAATGCGCTCACTGGGGCTGGAGGTAATTGCATCCTCCCCATTGTGCCCGTTAAAATAAAGTCCAAGAAAAAGGACACAGTAGAAGCCATGTACTATCACGTGAAAATCCCCGAGAAGGACACAGATCTGCTGCGCTTCCTGTGGTGGCCGAATGGAGATGTGAACCAAGACTTATTTGAAAATAAAATGGTAGTTCATCTGTTCGGTGCAAAATCGTCGCCTAGTGTTGCTAACTTCGCCCTCAGAAAGACAGCAGAAGAAAACCGCAGCAATGCATCTGCTGTGGCAGTTAATACAGTGCTTAAAAACTTTCATGTAGACGACTGCCTGAAATCTGTTTCGAGTCATGACCAAGCAGTCGCCCTATACAACGATCTCACAAGTCTCTGTACAAGTGGAGGGTCTAACCTCACTAAATGGGCAAGCAACAGCCGTGCCCTACTGACTGTCATTCCCGAGAGCGAAAGGATCAAAGACATGAGAGACTTAGACTTGAGTAAAGATGCACTGCCCATTGAGAGAGCTCTGGGGGTGCTGTGGTGCATTAACTCAGACATGTTCACGTTTAAGATTAGTTTAAAGGAACGACCTGTGACAAGAAGAGGAATTCTGCCAGTCACTGGCTCAACATACGACCCGTTAGGCTTTCTCCCACCTGCCATACTGCCAGCTACAATCCCAATGCAACAGCTATGTAAAGAAAAACTAGCCTGGGATGATGACATTCCCGAGCAGTTTGCAACGGCATGGAAAACCTGGCTGCAAGAGCTGCACAGACTGTCCGAGTTCAGCATAGCAAGGTGCATAAAACCAGCCGACTTCGGAGTTACAGCTACAGCACATTCCATCACTTCTCGGATGCAAGTGAAATGGGATACGGAGCTGTCTCATACCTCAGAAGCGCCATTATAAGAGAGTCAACCAAGTCACAGCAATGGAGGTACGTTAATACCTCACAAAATCCAGCTGATTCTGCCTCCAGGGGGGTATCCTGTGAAAAGTTCATGAAAAATGTCAACTGGATCCATGGTCCCTCGTTTCTCAAAGAAGCAGAGTGCAAATGGCCTAAAAATATTCATGACACATCAATAAAAGAAAATTTTGATGAAAATGCTGATGAAGTTAAGCTCTCAGCGTTAGTGAATATTGTGAGCATTACAAAATGCACAGACACAGACGCAGTGAGTAAACTGATTAATCATCACTCTGACTGGCACAAGTTAAAAGGATCCGTTGCCTGGATCCTTCGCACCAGAGACATGCTGAAACAAAAAACAGAAAGGGTTAAAACACAAGTAGATGACCCAAAGACAGAAAATCACAAGTCTCTAAAAGCGCAAGACCTAACAAGAGCAGAAAACGAAATCATTAAGTTCACTCAAAGACAAAATTTTAAGGAAGAACTTCTCACGTTGCAAAAGGGTAAAGCAGCAGCAGAATTCAAACAGGGAATTCGCACACAGCAAAAACGAAAGGCATCTGTGAAAAGAAACAGCTGCTCGCCTAAAATGGAACCTCTGACACCAAACCACCTGCTGCTGCTGAAAAAACAGCCAAACCTGCCACCTGGATTTGTCATCTATGCACGTCGCAGGGAGAAGCAGATCCAGCATCGATCAGACCTGCTCTGGAAGCGATGGGTACGTGAATACTTGCACTTGCTCCAGGGGCGGCAAAAGTGGTTTCAAAACAAAAAAAAAACTTTCGATT
The DNA here is from genome assembly GCA_030522415.1 of Channallabes apus. NCBI lineage: Eukaryota > Metazoa > Chordata > Actinopteri > Siluriformes > Clariidae > Channallabes > Channallabes apus. Next base: position 2,227,212 of record CM060124.1, read on the forward strand.
GGAGACATAGTTTTAATAACTGATGAGTCATCTCCAAGAAATTCATGGGTCATGAGAAGAATCACGAAAGTGTTCCCCGACAAAGGGGGACTGGTGAAACGTGTCTTAGTTAAAACCAAGACCAACACTCTGGAAAGACTCATCGACAAGCTGTGCCTCACATGTGAAATGGACTGTTAAATGTGTGGTAATGTGTTATGAAATTTGATATGCAAAGGTAAACATCTGAGATAAATATCACATACTTTAAAGATTTAAAACGTTTAAAAGGGTAAAAATGTTTGATTTCATAGCTTTATCAAAAAAAAAAAAACACAAAATTGTAATTGTCAGTCTCCATGCCTGTCAATTAGGGGCTGGAATGTAAGTGCCATATCGCACTTGTTATGAATTTGTTGTTGTGTTTATTTTATTTTACTTGCTGTTATTTCATTTATTCTACCTTGTTCTATTCATTAGTAAAGCATTAAGCATTGAGTTTGTTACATAAGCCATAAGCTTTATATTTCTTAGTCATGCATCATAAGTTGACAATCGTAGGTTGGTCTGTGATGTCATTCTACTATTACATGCATTTGTGTGACTGTGATATGCTAGAAAGCTCAGTATAGATTTGGAAGGCTACGGAAACACAAGCTTTTGACCGTCAGCTAGTGAGAGCTCCCGGTAAGCTAGAAATGTAAAATACAGCAACGAGGTTGTTGTAACCGTAAGCTAACGTAAGCTGGGAATGTAAGAAACAACAAGAGTGTTGTTAGATACCCAAGCCAAGATTGTAGTCTACAAGATACAGCAAACAGGTTGTTGTAAAACTCAGAGATTTGCAAGATGCAGCAACTGGTGTCTGTAATAACAGTGGATTTACTCAAGACGACTGTATGAAGTGTTGATTCTTTGATGCTGACAAATAAACAACAAAAGACAAAGAGATCGGACTTCTGTCATGTGAGTGAAACTTTAAGACATTAGCTACGCGTCAAAACTAGTGAAATAAGCCAACCGCATCTACAAAGAGTTTGAGTCAATTCTCTGCACTTGCTATCTAGATTCTTGACTAACTTTGTTGCAGTATATGCTTATTAACCGCTACAGACACTTGTGCACTGATACCAATATCAATACCACATTTTTTAAAGTATTCGTTAAAAGTTCCCTGATACCGGGGACCGATACCCGGTCTGAGAAATGTCTATTTTTGAGCGGCGTGTAAGGGGTTAATCATAGGCCCCGAGTGCCCGCCGCCAGGCCCGCCCCCAGCTCAGAGCGGGAAGAAGGCGAGGCGAAACATGTCCACCGTGTGGAACTATTTCAAAGTGAATGAAAGACAGTAAAACAAAGGCGGACTGCAAATTGTGCTCAACGAAATTGCCCAGAGGAGGCTCAAAAGGTAGCACATTTAACACAAGTAATTTAATCAAGCACGAGAGTTTCACGCCGCAACAAGCCATATTACATGCGAAACAATTCTGCGTCTGTTTCTGTAAATTTAAATCATGTTTTTATTAAGTACTCGGTATCGGCGAGTACTGAAATGCAAGTACTCGTACTTGTACTCGTTTTCCAAAAAAGTGGTATCGGTGCATCCCTAGTACTAATGCTAGTGTCATATAATTTATTCAGGATGATTTATCTCAATCGTAGCAAATTCATTAATAAATAAATAAATGAAATGCTTTTTGAAATTGGAAATAAATTTGCTTTGATTAAGGCTTTAAAGCACTGCATCCATAAATTAAGTTTATAAATTATGATAACAGACAGTGAAATCATAATGTTTGTATATAATGAAATTATATAATCATGACTACAGGCTACTTCATGCAAAGTTTCTGTTATAGGCTAAATATCTTAAAGTTAATTAAAACAGCCAAATGTTGAAACGCGTCTACTTTTGAAGCAAACGATTTCCACACAGATGGAGCCACACCAAATAGCAGCGACCTTTTGTATGGCGTATGGTTATGCCCTATGTAATCCCCCCTCCTTTTTCTGCCAGAAAGGTGTGTCAAGATTTCACAGTAAACATGCCCATTCAAGCCCTATTTATTAATTTACCTGGTGCCACCACAAGATGGCGCTTCGTTCTCAAGAACACATTAAAACAAGCCTTACTTACAACTTAGCTGCGCTGAGTTGCAATCACATGATTTTAACAATCCGCCCCCACCCGAACTGACGCTATCAAACTGCAGAGATGAAGACGGTGGCTTAATGGACTAATCGGTCAGTCGTGTTTTATTTTATAAAATTTGTTTGGGGTAGTTTATTTTATTTCCCAGTTTAGTTTTTTATTGGCCGTTTTGAAAATCACTGGCAGCACCAGCAGTGGTCAGATGTGACTTTAGATAACGTAATGATCTGTTTACCAAGTCAGGAGTTAACATTACAGCTTACGGTCAGTGTCACAAACTCACAATGTCACTCCACTTTAACTCAAAAAGATTCCAAAAACATTGAAAATACTATTAATGTCCCTATTAGAAAAGCTGCACTACCTGATGAAGAGTGTTTGTGCTCTTTGAAAATACTGAGAGAATCTGACCGCGTGTTGTCTGGATAAATTCAGCGTTTATTTATTCTTTGGGTAAGAGTTAATCTGCAGATTATTTCTGTGACTGGAATATAATTTAATGCAGTTCATGAGGGACACAAGATGAGGATAGATGTACAGGAGCTAGTAACGTTCATAACTGGGTTTATATTTTATCCACTTTGGCTGTGACTTTGCGCGGTAGTGCGAGCGCTTAGTTAAGGAGCTGGATAAAAACACTGAAGTGTTTATCAGTTAAGGAGGAGGAGGAGGGGGAGGTGAGATGTGGGGCGCTTCAGTAAGTTATAATTTGGCTTCAGGGATGAACTAATACGAGTATACGAGTGTTATATCGCTTAACTTATTTGTATGAAAAGTAAATTCTCTGTTAATTTAATGCAGGCAATACAAGAACTGCCTGTATATTAAAGATACGGTATAGGGCTTCCTGGACACTGAAGTTAACTGTGCCAGTCAATGCTCCATCTGGCGGGATTATACAGCATTGCAACCATCTTTTTAGAAAGCACATGGGGGCGTTTATGGGGTGGGGCATCGTTAACTGCGTCATCGCAGGGGATCACATTCCGTGCACGGAGTATGCATGGTCCTGTCATGGACCGGTCATGCTCCAGGCGGCTGTTTGACGTGGCTCCCACTGTAGCAATGATATTAAAGTTCTTACTTTTACTATTTATTTTCCATACTGATGTTATTACTGGTATGTTTATATGCTGTCTTCCCCACTCTCATTGATCACTCAGGTTTGTTGACGGTGTTGTGATTGGTTGCTTTACATCTCAGGGACCCCTGTTTGTGCTCCCTTCTGGCTCTCCCTTTTAGTTGCTGTCATAGTTAGTCCTGCCGGAGTCCCTGCTTGCACTCTACAGTAAATATACATTTACATTATGTGACTGTGACCATACCTAACTGCCATCTCTCCTCTTCTGTTCTCTATCCCCCTCTTTCTCTTCCCTCTCTCCGTCTGTCAAGCCACACATGCCATTCCTGAGCTGCCAGTGATCCAGACTCCTGCTGCCCTCCGGACCTGTCTGACCCATCCTGGTGCCCCGCTTCTGCTTGGAGATCTCGTCACATGGATGCCCCGTGTGTGTCTTTGGGTCTATGCGTCTGGTGTCTATGCGTCTGGGATGGTTCTCTCTACCTAGAAGACAGTTCTGACCTCGACTGGTGTTGGCAGCTGTTTCTCTGAGGACTTGACAGTTCGATAGTTCAGAACTGGAACTTTCTACAAGTGTACCTGAGTCTCCAATAATTACCTGGACTCAATATTAACATCAGTTAACATCAACGGTTATAGCTGAACTGCCTGCCACCTAACATAGCAGGAATTGATCTGCATTTATATTGTATCTGTTTCACCCAAATGAGGATGGGTTCCCTGTTGAGTCTGGTTCCTCTCAAGGGTTCTTCCTATTACCATCTCAGGGAGTTTTTCTTTGCCACTGTCGCCCTCGACTTGCTTACCAGGGACTATTTGACCATTTTGATTCGTAGACATTCACATTCCATACAAACGTAAATAATTATTTTGATTGTTTAAAGCTGCTGTGCGATTGTTAAAAGTGCTATACAAATAAAATTTAATTGAATTACTTTCAGATTGATAGGAGCAACATCGCTCAAATTTTACCAATTTACATAATTATAGGACAATCTGTTTAAGTTCAACTTTTGGATGGTATGTAGCCAACAATCCAAGAGAGATGGAAGAAAGTTAAAGAAGAAAACCAGACTGGACAGAAGAGCAGTGTTTACTTTTACATTCAGTGTTTGGAGAATATGTCTTCTTTCCACCACTTTGTCCTCTGCTATAGAAACACTTAAGCCTCTTAAAATTCCTCCTCTCTACACTTAAAATTTTTTAAGTGAGCTGTTTTTAGATCCAAGATGTTTCGTGAATCATTTTTATCTTTATTAAGAATTAGTCCTAAATTTAAGGGAAATAAAAGTTGCTCCTAGTGATAAAAAATCCTTACAATTATGACATTTTCTTAGAATTTTATAACTAGGTGTGGCGAGTGGTAGGGCGCTGGCTCGAACACCGCCGCTCCCCTGATGTTAACAACTGTAGCCACTTATGCTACCTTGGGAATTGCACCCAAGGAAATAAACAACCCTAATTATTAAATTAACTAAGGCACCCAGGTATGTTCACTGTAGATGCAAGAGGCGTGGATTTCGTACATGAACGTTTATTTTCTCAGTTGATGTTAACAGTTGTTAACATCAGGGGAGCAGCGGTGTTCGAGCCAGACTCCTACCACTTGCCACAATCTGGCATAATCTGAATGATCACTGTTAAGCAAGAGCGTGGTTCGTTCATATTTGTTTTTTTCTCCTGTCTTGTACTTGGTAATTTTTTTTCTTGTTCTTTTAAAGCTTATTCTATTGTAAGGCAGCAGTGATCTGTATGGTACCTCTAATTATTGGGATTTTCTCTCTTGTTTTGAGTGGTGTTGTTAGAGCCTTACATTTTTATTGGATTCCACCCATGGAGGATGAATTGCAGAAGCTGAGGAGTTTGGTTTCTTCACTCCCTAGTGTCCCTGTAACTGAGCGACTAGTTTTTGTCCCTTGGGATAGGTGGTGTCCTATGTTTAGGGGGAAATGCGGTGTTGGGTTAGACGAATGACTCGAAGAGGTACGAGCCTGTATGAGAACTCGCCATTTGTGTGTTAGAGATCAAGCATTTTTCCTATTTGATCACCTAGAGGGGGAAGCTCACAATGAGATAAAGTATCGTTCCACTGTCAATAGAGAGGACCCAGAGAAGGTTATTTCAATACTGCAAGAGCTGTACAGTATGGGTGTTCTGAGTTATATGTAGCTTTGCAGGAGACCTTCTTTTCTAGGCGCCAGTATGTAGACTTAAATGGTGATTATTCTGCATGTTCTCTAGTGGAGTTTGGCATTCCACAGGGTTCAGTTTTAGGCCCACTGCTTTTATCCCTTTACATGCTTCCTCTGGGCAACATAATCCGTAAGCATGGTATTAGTTTTCATTGTTATGCTGACGACACACAGTTATATGTCTCAGCAAAACCTGATGAGAAAAACCAGCTTAGTAAAGTTGAGCAATGTGTGCAGGACATAAGAAATTGGATGCTAATTAACCTGCTTCTGCTTAATCCGGATAAGACAGAAGTTCTAGTCATAGGACCGCATACAGCTAGGAGTAAAATCTTAGATCACCGTAACTTTAGAAGGCCTTTCTGTTCCATCAAGTGCAACAGTAAAAGACCTCGGCGTGATTATAGATTCCAGTCTTTCATTTGAAGCTCATGTAGATAATATCACCAGGATAGCATTCTTTCACCTCAGAAATATTGCCAAGATAAGAAATATATTTTCGCTAAACGATGCAGAAAAACTAGTTCATGCTTAGGTTGGACTATTGTAATGCCTTACTGTCTGGTTGTTCAGCTAGGTGCATAAACAAGCTTCAGCTAGTCCAGAATGCAGCAGCAAGAGCCCTCACTAGAACCAGAAGACATGAGCACATCACCCCTATCCTATCTTCACTGCATTGGTTCCCTGTGAAATTTCGCATTGATTTTAAAATACTACTCTTCACATATAAAGCATTAAATGGTCTCGCGCTGCAGTATCTGAGCGAACTGCTAGTGTCTTACGATCCGCCACGCCTACTTCGATCAAAGGATGCAGGCTGCTTGTCAGTACCGCGTATTATGAAAACTACAGCTGGGGGCAGAGCTTTTTCTTACAAAGCACAGTCTCAGTGTTTAAGTCTAGGCTAAAACCCTATTTATTTAGCCAAGCATTTTTATAAATAGATTTGCCTTAGGTAAAGGAGCAGATCTGGGGGACTCATGGACGTAGAGTAATATTGAACTGGTATGTTTAGATGCTGTCTTCCTCACTCTCATTTGTTCACTGAGGTTTGTTGACGGTGAGGTGATTGTTTGCTTTACATCTCAGTTCCCCCTCATGTTTGTGTTTCCTTCTGGCTCTCCCTTTTAGTTGTGCTGTCAATGTTAGTTCTGCCGGAGTCCCTGCTTGCACTCTACAGTAAATATACATTCACGTTATACATTATGTGACTGTGACCATACCTAACTGCAATCTCTCCTCTTCTCTTTCTCCCCCTCTTTCTCTTTCCTCTCTCCCCCTGTCTCCCCCTTTCACTCTTTCCCACTCTCTGTTGAGCTACACGTCATCCCTGAGCTGCCAGTGATCCAGACTCCCTCTGCCCTCCGGACCTGTCTGATCCATCCTGGTGCCCCGCTTCTGGTTGGAGGTCTCGTCGCATGGATGCCCCGTGTGTGTCTTTGGGATGCGTCTGGTGTCTGGGGATGATTCTCTCTACTTAGAAGACGGTTCTTGCCTCGACTGGTGTTAGCAGCTGTTTCTCTGAGGACTTGACAATTCGATAGTTCAGGACTGGAACTTTCTACAAGTTTACCTGAGTCTCCAATAACTACCTGGACTCCATTTTAACATCAATTAAACCTCTGAGGTCTGCGAACGCATATATGCGTTTTGAGACGTTTTCCCCTGATGACGACAATAAGAACTTAAATTACACTTTCAGTTTTGATCGTACAGACAAGATCTATATATTAATCGAATCTGTAAAGTGTCTACTTTTTTTTTGTATGCACACATGTTAAAAATAAAACTTTGTGCATTGATAAAATAATGAAAACAAACAGGGTGCGCCTTCAGCCGTCTCAGTCTCCGCGAAAATCTTTTTGAAACACCTCACTAAAATGAACTGAAACTCCGCGAATACTGCACACACAGACATGAGAAATATATCTATAGAAAGTTTGAATTGTCTACTTTTACATTAACCAATTCAACTCGAAAACAAACAATCTGTTTTTATGTAATCCGTATCAAAGTAAGGAGTGGTACAGATTCTCCTGTATCGGCTCATTACAGCTAATGCGCTCCCGCCTCCTGCGCGCGCTGTTCATATGGAAATGACCTGAGGTGAGCCAGGTAATCATGTACACGCTCCCATGGCATAAAACAACAAGCTTCATCGTAGAGTTACTTACTTTTTCTGCGCGTTTGAATGATGTCACGCTACACGGGTGAAGAAGCACTTCAGATGGTTCTGGACAGCGATGAAGAATTTACTTTCTCATCAGAGGAAGAGCAAGACTCAGACGAGGAACATCTTTATTTTGAACAACGTCTGGACTCAACGGAGGATGTAATTCCTGACGAGTAAGTCTTTTATTCTCACCATCATTGCTCTATATTTTATATGTCCATTTGGAAAATATTAAATGCCAGCAAGAGTAAAATTGGTTAAAATTTGAAATATGCACGCTTACAAGCCCGCAATAAAATCTGATTACGATTAGTTTAAAGTTTTATTTATTTATATATACATGTGTTTTGTATTGTTTATATCGTGTTTCAAATGGTCAAATTGTTCACCAGCTGTTTAAATTTTTTGTTTAGGACTGTGGCTGCATCACCGGCGACGTGCACAAGAAAGACACGCGAGTGTCATTCAGTTTCGAGTTCGCTGGAGAACCACGAGTAAGTGCACATTCAGTATGTCATAGATGTTAGTTAAATATAACTCTATATATATATATATATATATATATATATATATATATATTCATTATATATTCATCATAGTAAATTGTAGTGTATTGTAGAAAAAATGTAGTAAAGTATTGGTAATTTGTTCTAAGTATTGTCAGCTTTACATGTTCTGGTAATTACAAAGAGCTGTTGTTGTTGTTTTCTATCTTATAATAATAATAATAATAATAATAATAAATATAGGGCGGCACGGTGGTGTAGTGGTTAGCACTGTCGCCTTGCACCTCCAGGGTCTGGGTTCGATTCCCCGGCCAGGCTCGATTCCCATCTCTGTGTGCATGGAGTTTGCATGTTCTCCCCGTGCTTGGTGGGTTTCCTCCGGGTACTCCGGTTTCCTCCCACAGTCCAAAGATATGCAGGTTAGGCTAATTGGCGTTCCCAAATTGACCGTAGTGTGTGAATGAGTGTGTGAATGTGCGTATGAGTGTGTGCCCTGCGATGGATTGGCACCCTGTCCAGGGTGTACCCCGCCTTGTGCCCGAAGTCTCCTGGGATAGGCTCCAGGTCCCCCGCGACCCTGAATAGAGGATAAAGCGGTACAGAAGATGAATGAATGAATGAATGAATAATAAATATATATATATATATATATATATATATATAATTTTAGATATTATTGTTAGCTCTATTTTCTGTTATAGTGACTGCAGTAATGCTGCTAAAAAGTCAACTTTGATTGTTCCTAATAAACGGTTTAACTGAACTCGCAAGTGAATCTCAAGTTTTTTTGTGTGTGTGTCAAATACATTCTCAAATAACCTAAACACTGAAAATATATAAACTTATTTTATCCTCAGATTCTTTCTTTTAACTCTCCTCTCTCAGTCACATACCTGTCTGGTGGCTCATTATGCAGATCAGTATGCAGACCTTAATCTTCTCTGCATTAGTTCTCTGTGAATCACTGCATTAGTAATGATGGTCTATGCGAGAAGGCGTGAACTCTTTACACTCAAAAAGTGACTTAAAAAGTGTTAATCACTATATTGTTTTCTGTGAACAAGTAAACAAGATCATTTTCACATCATTTTAAAGCAAAAACACTAGTCCACCAGCCCTTGTGAGACAATGTCTTGTGAACAAATGTTCTGTATGAGTTTCATGGCCTTATTTCAGCTCCTTTTTTTTTTTCACAAAACTTACTAACCACGCATAATATTTTCCTAAAAAATGCAAACACATTCATTCATTTTGGTCACGTATTATTGTAGAACAGTTTGTGCTGATTACAAGAAAAATACAGGTTGGTCAATAATATATTATAAGTAGCTGAAAAAAGCACAAATATCAGAGCATGTCCAAACATCTCAAGGGCCCCAAAATCACCTCAGACCCCAGAGGGTTAACATCAACTATTATAGCTGAACTGGCTGCCACCTAACACACTGTATAATTGCAGATCATTTCCTGCTATCTGTTTCACCCAGATGAGGATGGGTTCCCTGTTGAGTCTGGTTCCTCTCAAGGTTGCTTCCTATTACCATCGCAGGGAGTTTTTGCTTGCCACAGTCGCCCGCGGCTTGCTCACCAGGGACTATCTGACCATTTTGATTCATATACATTCACATTCCATACAAACTTAAATAATTCTTCTGATTGTGTAAAGCTGTTTTGAGACAATGTCAATTGTTCAAAGCGCTATACAAATAAAATTGAATTGAATAGAGGGAGAAACCTTACAGGAGTTTTCACTAGCATTAATGAGTCTTATGGAGAGGGTAAAACAGTGTGCGCCCTGACCGCTATGTCCAATGCTGATGTTCTGTTGAGAGATCAATTTGTGAAGCATGTTCTTGATGGTGCTTTGCATCGTGAGTTGAAGCAGATGGTGCACAGACAGCCTGGTGCTACTCTACTGGAGGTTAGAGGTGAAGCAATTAGGTGGGGACAGGAGGGTCTTCCTAGCCGTTCAAAAGGTCACAGTCTTTCTGTTCCATCAGTGTTGGGTTTTCAGTATGGGATTCAGGATGGACCTATTAGTGTGGCCCATGCTCCCGTGCTATGAAGTTGGTAGCGGCCACCTGCTCCGACCAGTACTCAGGTTGTACTGTGCTATTTGATCCACCAGATTCCGGTTTGCCAGCCGGACTTTTGGCATCTCCTGCTATAGTACAGGCGACAAGAGGTACAGTTTATGTACCTGTTGTTAATGTGAGTTCTACTGAGGTGGTGCTGTATCGCTGTATCCCCATGTGATGGTAGGTACCCTCCATCCAGTTCATTTTGTCAGCCTGCCTGCTGGTATCACAGAAGTTCCAGCCTGTACTGTGACTGTGAATTTGCAGTCTGCTGTTCCAATGGTTTGGAGTCAGATAGAGGCCTTAGATTTGTCCCTGTTGCCTGCAGTAGCCCAGGAGCAAGTGAGATAAGACTTCATAAGACTTTGGCTGTACTACTCTGGTGGCACATGCCATCCTACTGGATGCCGTTCCTGTTAGGCAACTCTATAGGCATATTCCTCCAGCGGAGTACGAGATAGTGAAGGAACATATTAATCAGTTGTTAGTGGTGCAGGTCATTCGTGAGAGCAGTAGCCCTTATGCCTCTCCTATAGTCCTTGCTCGAAAGAAGGATGGTACCTTGCGGATGTGTGTTGATTATCGTCAGTTGAATGCCAAGGCAAGGAAACACACATTTCCTGTGCCCCGTATCGAGGAATCCTTGGATGCAATGACTGGAGCGTGTTGGTTCATCACCATGGATTTGGCTAGTGGGTACAACCAGGTCCCGGTCACTAAAAAAGATCGTCCCAAGACTGCCTTTTGTATGCCATTTGGATTGTTTGAATGGAATCGTATGCCTGTTGGCCCCTGTAATGCTCCCAGCACCTTTCAGAGATTAACGCAGCAGATATTTGGTGACCAACAGTGTCAGTCTTTGTTGCTGTATCTTGATATCATTGTGTTTTCTTCCACTGTAGAACAGCACCTGCAGAGACTTGAGGTGGTGCTGGGCCGGCTGCAGCATGAGGGCCTGAAGGTAAAACTTTCCAAATGTGCATTTTTCCAACAGGCAGTGCAGTACTTGAGCCAAGTGATCTCTGACCAGGGTGTATCCACTGACCCGAGTACAAGCCAGGTGGTAGCCGCCTGGCCACCCCCTTCTATTGTCTCAGAGCTGCGATCATTTCTTGGGTTTGCTAGCTATTACAGATTTTTTTTGTAGACGGTTTTGCACAGTTAGCAGCTCCTTTACATAGGCTGGTGGCAGACCTAGGTGGGGCGGGATCTAAGAACAAGAGGAGATCCTGTGCTATTAGGGCATGGACAGAGGAGTGTAGTGCCAGTTTTGAGGCGTTAAAGAACCACTGCCCCTGTATTGGCGTATGCTGACTTTTCATTAACTTTTTTTTTATTTTAGAGGTAGATGCGAGTCATTCTGGCCTGGGGGTAGTTCTTTCCCTGGAGCAAGGGGGAAAGCTAAAGCCAATAGCTTATGCCAGTTAGGGTCTCAAGCCTAACGAACGTAATATGAAAAATTACAGTTCTATGAAGGTGAAATTGGCTATGACTGAGAAATTTAGGGACTATCTCCTTGGCCAACAGTGCCTGGTCTATGCGGACAATAATCCCTTGAGTCACTTAAATTCTGCTAAGTTTGGTACCACTGAACAATGTTGGGCAGCTCAGCTTGCCTCTTTTAATTTTGAGATTCAATATTAGTCAGGTAGGAGCAAAATGAGCAATGCAGATGCTTTGTCACGGCAACTTTACTCAGGTTCATCAGTGGAGGCCATGGTTCCTGGTACGCCACTTTCTGTGTCTTTCCAGCATGCTCTACCACCGGAGGTGTCTACGGAATCTCTAGCAGTTGTGAAGGCGCTGCCTTGTCAGACAGTTGATTTGAGAGCTCTCCAGGAGGCTGATTCAGTGCTCCAAGAGGTCCTTGTGTTCTGGAGACGTGATCAGCGGCCTGATGATGAGGAGCATAAGCGGTTATCACAGCCTACCCTGGTACTTTTACAACAGTGGGATCGCTTGGTAGAGAAAGGTGGTATTGTTTATCGTCAGGTCTTTTGACCAGCGAATCTGGTGACCAGCTGCTGTTGCCACAGGTGTTAATGCAGGAGGTGCTGACAGGGTTACATCAGGAGCATGGTCATCAGGGCGTTGAACGTACATTGGCACTCCTATGATAGCGATGCTACTGGCCGGGTATGTCGGTAAAGGTAGCTGAATGGTGTAAGGCGTGTGATCGTTGCCAAGTGTCCAAGGACTGTTATCCCACTGTTCATACCTTTATGGGACACCTTTTGGCATCACAGCCTAATGAAATTCTGGCTATTGATTTTACAAATAGGAATGGTCTGGAAAATGTCCCTGTGATGACTGACGTTTTCAGTAAATATACTTAGCTATTCCAGGTTCAGTTGGTGTATGATTTTAGTGCACGGGGGCGTCACAAAATCCAAGACCTGTGGAGCTCTGTGGTTCATCAGGTTTTGAGGGCACCTAGGGAAGGGGGGTCAGTTTATAGGATTGCCCAGGTTGGGGAGGTCGGAAGTAGAGTGCGGCGCGGGATAAAATTTGATGGGTGAATGCGGGTGCGGGTGGGAAGGTCCTCATGTATGTGCGGGATAATAACATTAATCACGGGACTCCTGCAAAATGGAATTATCTTAAAATTGATTTATTTTTAAACAAATACTGTATTATTTATCTACTCAGTAGCGGTTCTATACTCAATTCCCCCCCCCCCCCCCCCCGCTAAGCGCCACGCTACCCCCCAGCCCCGCCCCCCCGCCCTGGTCAGCGCCACTTCCCTAAAAAATAAAACTACTTAAATGTTTACCTGCTGGATTTTTGCGGGCGGGAGTGGGACAAAACTTGAATACTGCGGGCGGGAGCGGGAGAAAATAACATTTTTGCGGGAGCGGGACAGAATGTTGCGGGAGCGGGACGGAAGAATCTGTCCCGCGCAGGTCTCTAGTCGGAAGGACTAGGCAAGTAACCGTTCTTTGTTAAAATTAGTGGTACATCAGAATGCTCCTCGTCCTGCTTCTCCTGACGACACTGTATGCAAGGATCTCGCCTTGCCTCATGACCCATCTCTGGAGAGCGAGTCTTATAGTGAGGATGATCTTTTGATTCTGGCTCATGAGCCTCCTCCAAGTTCTTGTCCTTCATCGGTTACCTGCCCAGACACAGGTGCTTCAGCCACCCTTCAGCTGTCAGCTTTAGAGTTGATTCGGCCCCTTGGTTTGCCCCATCCTGTCGCAACCTCACCAGTGGTGACCGAGTCACCAACTGTGCTTCCGGTTTTGGGTGACCGAGACGTTGGTACGGTTATGGTGCGTAGGACAGAACGAACCACAGCTGGACAGCACACCAATGAAAATCATAAATGTGGCATAAATGGCTACAGTTGTTAACATCAGGGGAGCGGCAGAGTTCGAGCCAGCCCCCCTACCACTCGCCACATAGGAGCAACTTTCAGGCTTAAGGTGGTTTGTGAATACGGGCCCTGATCAACAAGCTACTTGCCAACTTGTGACTAACTAGCATTATTTATCTGGCCGTGTTTCGATGATGTACGATTATAACTGGCCTCTACGAGTGCTCGTGTAAATCAGCAATGAGTTGAAAAGACACCACTTATTTCAATTCCTTTTATTTTTAATAAAGGTCATCCTCACACTGGAACAGAAGAGTATCACGATAAGCTAAAGAGGATAAAACAAGCGTGCACAACATACAAAATTCACAGCCCTTTTAACGCCCCGTAATGGCCGCCATCTTGGATCATCTGAACGGTAGACATGGACGTTCCTGAGGAGATGCTTAGTGTGGATGAAGAGGGTTATGACAAAAGGGAAAACCAATACTAAAGCATGACTAAGAACCAAACACATAATGAACAAATACTTGTAAATGTTTTAGTCCAAGACTACAGAAACAGTAACATACGGTTTTACAAACATCATAGCGCTCTATTCAGGAGTGAGAATGCTGGGAACATTTACAGCATTAGCAAAACGTAGGCAACATAATTTTCATAGTTCACTAATGCTTTAACATGCGATTTAAATTACGCTAAATGCTCCAAACTTTTTTTCACTCCCAAATGGATTCAGATGTTTTATAAACAACATGTAACATGAATCACGTACGTGATGGAATGTGTCTCCAAACTCCTCAATGGTACTAAAGTCTACAGTGCTAATTGGGAGATCTCGAAGCATACAACGCTGAACATCTGCAGATGTTCTATAGATGCGCAGCAAGACCATGAGATTTTTGTGTTCTCCGAAGAACAAAAGAGAACTTGAATGGGCAAAAACAGCTAGCAGAAGCATTCATGCTGGCTAGCGCAAATTTAACAAGGTGATCTAAGTGAGCAAAACAGGTCTTCGAGGCTAGATAGCGACCATAATGAGGCTGTTTATTGCACGAGGAGGTGACTGTGTGGGTGAAAGCCTACCTGTTGCTTCCACTTTGGAGCAAACGGTCTTGCGGAATCAAAAGCGATGGCAAAGGATAATCCAACATGAATGTGGACCTTCAAACTTTCACTTAAAAGAAAAAAATTAATCACCCCAGTAAAACCAGAGTCCCCATTTCAAATTGTAGGATTTACCCCAAGTTAAATTTGTTCCAGGAAATATAGACATGAAGAGGTGGGGCTAACCTGCTGTCAATCAAACCTGATTTCCTAGTTACAGGACATGTCTTAATCGCTCTGATTCTGGATTTGGGGCTCATCTAGCTCAGGGTTCAATACTGCTTAGTATTTGTTTTGAAGAATGTAACATCTACAACTTGATCAGAATCGCATCTCGAGCCCTCCACCTCACTAACCTGAAACCCAGCTGATCTATTAAACAATGTATTTTGCTAATCAGCAGGTGTGCACTTTACCTTACACTGCTAGCATGCTAGTGCAAAAAGAAAGGATGTCGCAGTTCAAGCAGACTTGAGGAGTCAAACGCAGTAAAGTAAAAATAATGAAGCTATGGATCGACACAACAGAGAAACAAAAGCTTCTCCCCAGACCTCAGGTTTAAATCCCATTTTTAAAAACATGCTTACAGAAAAACAACAACAAAAAACCACGCTGTATATTCATCTGTTAAATAATACAGACACAGAGGAAACGGTTTGGATAAAATTAAGAGCAACACACAGATCAGATGATCTGTGATCAGTGAGACAGATCAGACTAATGGTGCGAAAGTGATGAAAATCAGACAACTTGATTAATCTGGTGTGCCCCTTGTCCCGCCCTAGGTCCCCCTTTTTAAAAGGAGAAATACGATTTCCTTATAATGAAACACTTCAGAACTTGCTTTATCTCTTTCTTTTGGACGCACACACACACACACACCCTCTCTTGCATAGTTGATTGCTCCTATAGATGTCTTGGAAGCAACTATAGGCGGAATGGCTGAATAAAAGGGGGTGGAGTTTAACAGTCCAGGCTCCCCTCCCCCCCTCGGAGTGTCACCATCACAAGGCGGGCTCTCTATGTCTCTCTCGGCCGTTGGACATCTTCTTCACCTTCGAGATGCCCTCCAACATCCCGGACTCCGTCACGCTGCAGACACAGAGATGAGTTCAGTTATTTTACAGCGACGTGTTTGTGTTTACTCCACATCTACGGAAGGAGTCTCCAGTGTCAGCACTTTGTAAACACCACAGGTAAAGCTGCAACTTCACACTTTTTAAAAACATTTTTAGGACAGAGGAAGTTACATGAAGGTTAACTAAAGGGAGCTAGGAAACAAGGGAAGCTAGAGGAGGTAAGGGTACTTGGTGAACTGCAATGTGGAATCAAGGAAACTAGTAGAGTTATTAGAGAGGAACAAGAGTTTTGAGGAACTAGAAGAGTGAAGAAACTCTAGACAACTAATAAACAAGGGATCCGAACAAACTAGGAACTCTGTGGAAACTACGGGATCTACAGAGGAATGGTAGAACTGATCACAGGAGAAGTGGTGGAGAAGATAAGGAAGATGGGAGAACTCTGATGCTGGTGAGGGTGCTGATACACACAGAACACTGAAGGAACGCCTGGAACCTGGACTTCCAGTGGACCAGGAAAAAGTAAGAACGCTAGTGAGAACCACAAAATTAAATAAATCTAAGAAACCAAGTGAAACTACTGAACATGAACAAAATAGGGGAAAATTTAAACCAGAAAAACTGAGGAACTCCGTGGAACCAGAAATCTGTGAAACCAAGAGGAACCAGGAAAACCAGAAAGCCTAGTAGAACCAGAAATCTATTAAAACTAGTGGAACTAGGAAAACTAGGACATTCAGTGGAACCAGAAATCTATGAAAATCAAGAGGAACCAGGAAACTGAGTATAACCAGAAAATAAAACTGGGAATTCCAATAGAAAGAGACAACTATGAACCCTGTTGGAACCAGAAAAAGAAGAAAACCTAGTGGAACCAGGAGCACTAGTGGAACTAGGGATTTCAGTGGGACCAGGAAAATAAGAAAACTTAAAGAAACCAGGAAAATTGGTGGGACCAGAAAACTATTAAAATTAGAGGAACTAGGAAAACTAGGAAATCCATGGAAACAAGGAATCTGGGACCAGAAAACCAAAGAAATCTAATAAAATCAGAAGAAAAATAAGGGAACCATAGTGGAGGGGAAACAGTCTAGGAACCCTGGTGGAACCAGGAAAAAAATATTATTATGACCAGGCCAGTGGCCCTCTACACTACCCAATCAAGTCCCACAAGGAACCCGTGTATACAGTGCGTGTGTTCTTTGTGTCTTACACTTCGTCAATCTCCAGGTCCTCTTCGTCCTGAGGGAGCTGCAGGTACGGGTTATTAGATGCCGGCCGGAACTTAAAGCCCGTCAGCACGAAGAACACCAGCGTGGACACCTCTATCAGAAACTACAGAGAGAGAGACACACAGGACGAAGGTAGGTGATGACCTCATTAAAAACCGGGCGATGACATCATCAAAAGTGTACGGAGGAGCCCACCTCCTGGCACCACTGCCACTGGAAGGGTACAGTGACTCTCAGCAGGATAGCGATGATCCTCGTGAAGTAGATATAACACACGATCTGTTCACACACACACACGTTACAACATTTATTCCGTATATAGTTATTTACTATCATTTATTAACAATCACAAACATTTACAGAATAGACGTCTGGACAAGATGCTTTAGTGTGTTTATTTATTTTATTATTTTCACTCCACTCACCATCACGTAGTAATGCCTGAAGAGCTTCAGCTTCTCCAGATTCATAGCAGCTACAAGACACACACACACACACAAACACTTAAAGACCACAGGATGTTTTTGGACTACTCAACTGGGCCCTTGAGCAAAACCCTTAACCCTCAACTGCTCAGATGTGTAATGAGATAAAAAAATATATATATTTAAGTCGCTCTGGATAAGAGCGTCTGCCAAATGCCTAAATGTAAATGTGAACAGATCAAGATTTAGAGTCTCGGTGATAAACAACAAACACCCCCACCTTTCCCGTCTGTACTGGACGCCTCCTGCAGGTGTCGAATTGACCTGCGACAACATAACACACAATTAAAACAGCACAGATACATGTTACAGAGCGAGAGACACACACACACACACACACACACACACACACACACACACACACACACACACACACCAGATAACAGGGAAGAGGATGGCTCCGCAGCAGATGAGGTCCACGAGGAACAGGATCTCCCTCCACAGAGCGTACTCACTCGAGCCTTCCTCCGTCTCCTCGATGATGATGAACGCCACGTTGGCCAACACCTGCACATCAATCATTATGTTAATTACCGCCACATGTCAATCAATCAATTCATTAACGTAATTCAATCTGTGAGAAAATGTCTCTTAATCTCGATCTGTAATCAATCAACACGGCAGACTAATGAATCACGTCAATTAACCAATTAATACCAAGCTAATTTACATCAATTAAGTGATTTAAATCAACAATCAGACAAACACCCACCAGATTAAAACCAAACATTCAATCAACTCAACAACAAACTCATTAATAGCAGACAATTAATTAATCCAATCATTAATTAACCAAAATCAATCAATACGATTTATGCTTTAAATGACCAGTAAAGGTTCATGAAACTCTCTCTCTCACACACACACACCTGTAGAGGGATAACGATTATGAAGATCTTCTTCTCCTTGTCTGAGAGGATGTATTTGATGAAAGCGAAGCCTGTTCCTATCAGAGCCAGGGTGATGAACAGCAGCGCCCCCTTCAGGCTGCACACAGTAATGTTACGCAATTCACACAGCCACAGCTTAACAACTGTTTATTCTGCTCTCTCTCTCTCTCACACACACTCTCTCTCTCTCTCTGTTTCACACACACACACACACACACACACTTACAGATGAGTAATGTAGTACATTACAGCCCAGCCTTCGATTGGATGCCCCTCCATGTTGATGAAGTGATAGTTAATCTGAGAAACACACACACACACACACACACACACACACGACGTGCACGTCATTACACGAGTTAACGCTTAACATCAGCATCATAGACATGTCACATGACATAACATCATGACATCACTCCGCTGATGAACATGATGAGCGTGAAGATGGAGGACAGGTTTAACCAATCAGAGACCAGAGAATGTTAAGCAGTAGTGATGTCACGGTTTGGGGCGGGGCGTTTAACTCACACTGTGGAAGACCAAAGACATGGCTTTGGTGTAGGCGAGCGCCGCCATCAACCAGTGGATCTTAAACACACTGTACCTGTAACACACACACACACACACACACAGAGAGAGAGAGAGAGAGAGAGAGAGAGAGAGATGGTTACAGGCCCATGTGCAAGTGAGCTTTTTATTTTGACCACACTGTGTGTGTGTGTGTGTGTGTGTGTGTGTGTGTGCTGTACTTGTGTTTGAGCAGTGTTGATGTCCAGATGACAGCCGCTCCTAGGAACAGAGCAGCCATGCTAATGTAGAGATGCGGTAGAGGCATCTCAGAAGCCGAGAGAAAGCCATTAGGGTTCTTCTCAGTGATCTCCACCTACACACACACACACACAAACACACACACAGGTGTAAATGACGGTCAATTTAAAGATTGCTTGGTGTCTAGAGGTTGCTGAGATTAAGTCATTTTGATGTGCATTGATGTTGTCTAGCTGTTCTGGTGTCTTGTGTAGAAAGTGTTTATCAGTTCTGGTGTTGCGTGTATTGGTTTATTGGTTGTTAAGCTGTTCTGCTTCTATTTCGTTCTTCTAATGTGTGTGTATGTTCAGCATGTTGTAGTGTTCAGTTGTGTCCCGATGTTTAGCTGGTATATGAGTGATGTGTAGAGATTTTTCTTTTGGGGCTGTGAATCCAGGTATAGATGTAGTGAAGGTGTGTGTAGAGGTTGTTTAGTTGTTGTGCAGTTGTGTAGAAATTATTTGTGAAGTTTAGTTGTGAGGCTGTGCGTAGAGGTTTTGTAGTTGTTGTGAGGTTGTGGCTTTGTTGTGTAGTTGTTGTGAGGTTGTGGCTTTTTGGGGTCGGTCACAAGGGCTTGCAGATTTCTGGTTTGGTTGTTAATTGTGCTTAAAGATTGTTTAGTTGTGTGCTGATGTTCTTTAGTTGTTGTGAGTGATTTGTAGAAATTTTTTTTTTTAGGCTGTGAATCCAGGTTTAGATGTTGTGAGGTTGTGTGTAGCGGTTGTTTAGGTGAACATAGAAGTTTAATTGTGGTCAGGTTGTGTAGAAATTATTTGTGAAGTTTTGTCTAGAGGTTTGGCTGTTGTGAGGATGTGTGTAGAGATTACCTCGCTAGTTTTTGGCTGTTTTGCATAAAGGTTGACTTTATGTTTGAGATTGTTTAGCTCCTCTCTAGTTGTTGTGAGGTTGTATATATATACATTTTTAATCATTGTGACATCAGTTGTGTAGTTGTGTGGCTGCGTGTAAAAGTAGTTTGGTGTTGTGAGGTTATGTGTAGAGGTTGTTGTAGAATTATGTATAGAGGTAACTTAGTTGTGATGTTGTGTGTAGAGGTTTTTGTAGCTGTTGTAGGGTTGTGTGTACAGGTTGCATAATTGTTGTGAGGTCATGTATAGTTGTGTAGCTTTTGTGTAGGTGTGCGGTTCTGTGTACAAGTTGTGTAGTTGTGAGGTCATGTACAGATGTGTAGCTGTGAGCTCATGTACTGTATAGATGTGTAGTTGCACATCTGGAGATGTGTGCTGAGTTTCATGAGGAGAGGTTGTGTGTAAAGGTTGTGTATTTGCTGTTTCATGGTGTATAGAGGCTGTGTAGTCGTGAGGTGGTGTCTAGAGGTTGATTAGTTGTCGTGAGGTGGTGTCTAGAGGTTGATTAGTTGTTGTGAGGTGGTGTCTAGAGGTTGTTTAGTTGTTGTGAGGTGGTGTCTAGAGATTGTTTAGTTGTTGTGAGGTGGTGTCTAGAGATTGTTTAGTTGTTGTGAGGTGGTGTCTAGAGATTGTTTAGTTGTTGTGAGGTGGTGTCTAGAGGTTGTTTAGTTGTTGTGAGGTGGTGTCTAGAGATTGTTTAGTTGTTGTGAGGTGGTGTCTAGAGGTTGTTTAGTTGTTTTGAGGTGGTGTCTAGAGGTTGTTTAGTTGTTGTGAGGTGGTGTCTAGAGGTTGTTTAGTTGTTGTGAGGTGGTGTCTAGAGGTTGTTTAGTTGTTGTGAGGTGGTGTCTAGAGGTTGTTTAGTTGTTGTGAGGTGGTGTCTAGAGATTGTTTAGTTGTTGTGAGGTGGTGTCTAGAGGTTGTTTAGTTGTTGTGAGGTGGTGTCTAGAGGTTGTGTTCTTACACTGAGTGAGTAGGGGTCGACATCAACCGATCTGCTGTTGGAGCAGTAATGAAAGTTGAGGTTGTACAGGCCCTGATCCTCAGCACCTACAGTGATGTGAAACTGAGGCAGAGAGTTTATTCATGAGGTTACTGCATCACTTTACACACAGTTTAAAACATGTGACTATCTGACCACTAAATCTGACGTCACATAACTCTAAGGACCAGGACGCGAACAGCAAAACTTTAACTGGTTATTTTTAACCTGTCGTCTTTTTACTGTAGGTTCTGCGAGAGTACGTGCAGGGAACACTCACTTAACTAACTAGAAATCTGCTTGTTTTTTTAAATACACTGAAAGACTAGTGGTACATTTTTGCTTGTCCCTTTGTGATGTAAACTTCTGCCCAAGGGTGTGGATGCCTTAACTGCATTAACATATTACTGTTCCACTATTCCGGAATTAAGCAGCGTGGACTTACTGTGAAGTTGTAGGTGCTTTGATACTGGTTCAGGACCAATCTCTCACCATTCTTGGTCACCTGATTAAGAGTTAAGGTCAAATGTTACACATGTACCTGAAAAGCAAAACATTTTATATTTACAGCTTTGACCAATACACACCCGACTAAGATACATTTTGTCTTCTTTGGCAGCAGCATGTTGCGCCTTCGCCTTGTCGTCCGCCTTCGCCTTGTCGTCCGCCTTCGCCTTGTCGTCCGCCTTCGCCTTGTCGGCCGCCTTCGCCTTGTCGGCCGCCTTCGCCTTGTCGGCCGCCTTCGCCTTGTCGGCCGCCTTCGCCTTGTCCTCCGCCTTCGCCTTGTCGGCCGCCTTCGCCTTGTCGGCCGCCTTCGCCTTGTCGGCCGCCTTCGCCTTGTCCTCCGCCTTGTCCTCCGCCTTGTCCTCCGCCTTGTCCTCCGCCTTCGCCTTGTCGTCCGCCTTCGCCTTGTCCTCCGCCTTCGCCTTGTCGGCCGCCTTCGCCTTGTCAGCCGCCTTCGCCTTGTCCTCCGCCTTGTCCTCCGCCTTGTCCTCCGCCTTGTCCTCCGCCTTGTCCTCCGCCTTCGCCTTGTCGTCCGCCTTCGCCTTGTCCTCCGCCTTCGCCTTGTCCTCCGCGGCCGCCTTGTCCTCCGCCTTCGCCTTGTCGGCCGCCTTGTCGTCCGCGGCCGCCTTGTCCTTCGCCTTGTCCTCCGCCTTCGCCTTGTCGTCCGCGGCCGCCTTGTCGTCCGCGGCCGCCTTGTCCTCCGCCTTGTCCTCCGCCTTGTCGTCCGCCTTCGCCTTGTCGTCCGCCTTCGCCTTGTCGTCCGCCTTCGCCTCCGCCTTGTCCTCCGCCTTGTCGGCCGCCTTGTCGTCCGCCTTCGCCTCCGCCTTGTCCTCCGCCTTGTCGGCCGCCTTGTCGGCCGCCTTGTCGGCCGCCTTGTCGGCCGCCTTGTCGGCCGCGGCGTCGGCCGCCTTGTCGGCCGCCTTGTCGGCCGCGGCCGCCTTGTCCTCCGCCTTGTCCTCCGCCTTGTCCTCCGCCTTGTCCTTCGCCTTGTCGTCCGCCTTCGCCTTGTCGTCCGCCTTCGCCTCCGCCTTGTCCTCCGCCTTGTCGGCCGCCTTGTCGTCCGCCTTCGCCTCCGCCTTGTCCTCCGCCTTGTCGGCCGCGGCCGCCTTGTCCTCCGCCTTGTCGGCCGCCTTGTCCGCCGCCTTGTCGGCCGCCTTGTCGGCCGCCTTGTCGGCCGCCTTGTCGGCCGCCTTGTCGGCCGCGGCCGCCTTGTCCTCCGCCTTGTCCTCCGCCTTGTCCTTCGCCTTGTCGTCCGCCTTCGCCTTGTCGTCCGCCTTCGCCTTGTCCTCCGCCTTCGCCTCCGCCTTGTCCTCCGCCTTGTCGGCCGCCTTGTCGGCCGCGGCCGCCTTGTCCTCCGCCTTGTCGGCCGCCTTGTCCTCCGCCTTGTCGGCCGCCTTGTCGGCCGCCTTGTCGGCCGCCTTGTCGGCCGCGGCCGCCTTGTCCTCCGCCTTGTCGGCCGCCTTGTCCTCCGCCTTGTCGGCCGCCTTGTCCTCCGCCTTGTCGGCCGCCTTGTCCTCCGCGGCCGCCTTGTCCTCCGCCTTGTCCTCCGCCTTGTCGGCCGCCTTGTCGGCCGCCTTGTCCTCCGCCTTGTCGGCCGCCATGTCGGCCGCCTTGTCGGCCGCCTTGTCGGCCGCGGCCGCCTTGTCGGCCGCCTTGTCGGCCGCGGCCGCCTTGTCCTCCGCCTTGTCGGCCGCGGCCGCCTTGTCCTCCGCCTTGTCCTCCGCCTTGTCGTCCGCCTTGTCCTCCGCCTTGTCGGCCGCCTTGTCGGCCGCCTTGTCGGCCGCCGCCGCCTTGTCCTCCGCCTTCGCCTTGTCCTCCGCCTCCGCCTTGTCCTCCGCCTCCGCCTTGTCCTCCGCCTCCGCCTTGTCCTCCGCCTCCGCCTTGTCGGCCGCCTTGTCCTCCGCCTTGTCCTCCGCCTTGTCGTCCGCCTTCGCCTTGTCATCCGCCTTCGCCTTGTCGTCCCCGGCCTGCTTCACCTTGTCGTCCCCATGTGGCCCTTGAGACTCTCTTTTTATCTTTTGAGAAACTGAATGAACAAAAAAAGATGAAAAGAATCTCAAATAAACCTCCTGAACTAGTCAAACCCCAGACCTTCAAACCTTGAGTTTCATGTTAGTTTTAAACAGGTTATTTTAGCCGAACATCGACTGCTCTGGCTAAATGAGGTACACCTAAACCCTAAAAAGTGAAGTAATTACAGGCTTCGGATGTTTAGTTCAGCACCATTTTCTGAAGCTCAAAAACAGATAGAAAGATTATAACCATGAAAATAAGGGCATTGCTTATATCGCAGAACATTTACAAATCTGTAGCTAGTTTGCATAAGACTCAATTTGTGGACCAGTTCATAAACTTGGTCTGTTTTCACCCTAAAACAGCATCACATGACAGGAAGAAGATCCATGTTCTGTAAGGAGTTTCAGGCCTTGACCTTAGAGATGCACCAAGTGTAAATAAAAATTTGTCCGAAGTCAGACCTGAAGATTCTGTTTGTTTTTTTTAGTTTTTCTTCAAGAACCATCATTTACAGCACATGCAAACTTTAAAAGGCTTTTTAATAGCACATTCAACAGTAGTTTCATAATAATACATGGACTATTATATTAAATTATCATGTACTCCAATGCCGCACAAGGGGACAGCTCTCTCAAAGTCTTAAAATAACAACTAGAGAGGTACATTGTCTGAAGAATATGTGAGTGGTGCTTGTTGTGGCAAAACTCAGGCCTCTGGCATTGAGACCAACTTTAGCCCTATTCGGACGGGACTAGTTTTACAGGAGGTCGTTAGAGAAATTTCTGTTTCGCAAATGTACTTAGTGATTTTAATCCCGTCCGAATCTGCCATGTCTGTCTTTCTCTCACACTACCTCTGTAAACATTCCAGAGTAAATTACCTACAAACTCGGAGGTCTTCTGAGAAATCTAATGCCGTCCGAATGCGAATGTCTGTGATTGCCGAATATATATATTTTTCCTTTTGTGTTTTGGTCAACGTGAGCTACCGTACTACAGTGGGAGCCACACCAAATAGCCGCGACAGTGTGGCTGAAGTGTGAATGGCGTGTGAATGGCCTTTGCACGCCGTAATCCCCCCTCCCTTTTCTGGCCGAAAGGCGTGTCAAGATTTCACAGTAAACACGCCCATTCAAGCCCTATTTATTCATTTACCTGGTGCCACCACTAGATGGCGCTTCGTTCTCAAGAACACATTAAAACAAGCCAGCTGCGCTGAGTTGCAATCACGTGATTTTAACAACCCGCCTCCACCCCCGCCGAACTGACGCTACCAAACTACAGAGATGAAGATGGCGGCTTAACGGACTATTCGTGGTAAGTGATGTTTTATTATATAAAATGTGTTTGGGGTAGTTTACAGTTTATTTCCCAGTTTAGTTTTTTATTGGCCGTTTGAAATATCACTGGCAGCAGCAGCAGCGGTCAGATGTGACTTTAGAGAACTTAATGTTCTGTTTACCAAGTGTGGAGTTAATATTACAGCTTACTGTCAGTGTCACACACTCACAATGTCACTCCACTTTAACTCAAAAACATGCTCAAGCTTCGACAATACTATTAATGTCCCTATTACAAGAGCTGCACTACCCGATGAGTGTTTGTGTTCTCTGTAAATACTGAGAGAATCTCACCGCGTGTTGTCTGGATAAATTCAGCGCTTATTTATTCTCTGGTTAAGAGTTAATCTGCAGGTTATTTCTGTGACTGTAATATAATGTGATGCAGTTGATGAGGGACACAGACTGAGGGGAGCTGTACAGGAGCTAGTAACGCTCATAACCCGGTTTATATTTTATACACTTTGTCCGGGACTTTCCGCGCTAGCGCGAGCGCTTAGTTAAAGAGCTGAATAACAACACTGAAGTGTTTATCAGTTAAGGAGGAGGGGGGAGGTGTGTGTGTGTGTGTGTGTGTGTGTGAGGGGCTTCAGTAAGTTATAGTTTGGGATGAACTAATGCTCATATACGAGTGTTATATCGCTTAACTTATTTGTATGAGAAGCGCATTAAGTAAAGTCTGGGTTAATTTAATGCAATTTAATACAGTCACTGGTTAACACTAACACTGTTCACTGGTTAACACTAACACTGTTCACTGGTTAACATTAGCACAGGCAGTTTATTTACATTACAGAATCCCCAAAACAGTATTTTACACACTCTGTGGTAAATAGGTTTATTAATATATATTATTTTTATTAGAACTATATGTTCTGTAAAGTTTATTTATCTTTGTCTTGACTAAATTCCCCTGTTGTCTTTAAGCAGAGCTCCGCTGTGGAGGATTTGGGGGGTCAGACGGCTGACGGCTGGACTTTTGGAGCTACAGGACTGGAGGAGCCTGAACAAGCTGTTGAGGGAGCTGTAGGAGGGATGACGTCACAGTCCGACAGCTTTAGAATGATGTTTGATCAGGTCTACTGTATATTCTGAACATAGAACTGCAAAATGTCTGATACAGTACTTTGGGGGAAACAAAGACTTCAACTGTTCCATGTTTAATAGTTTTGATATTTGAAAAATTAATATTTTAATGTAAAAGGACTATAGATAGAGACTTATAAGCAGCTGGTGTATCCGGGTAGTTTAATGAACTTTAAGCAAAAAGACAACATGTATTCATCTGTTTTATATAAATTACTGTTTTAACTTTGACTAGTTTTGGAAGAATAAATTGAATTGTTAAAGTCATGTTTTGCGTGTTTTAATTTTGGGGGATTGTTTGGGTATTTAAAAATTGTTTAGTTGAACCAACAACTTCAATGGGCAAAAAATGGGACACAACTTTGTTTTAAATAGTCAAAGAGTTGGGCTGAAAATAATAATAATAATAATTATTGATCATAGAAACAAATGAAACCAGTTAAACACTTGATTATATGTATTTGTGTTTGTGATTGTGACCCATAATAATTTTTTCTCAGTATAAATAAATGTTTTGGGTTTTAAGAACTCCAAAAGAGCAACGACAAACTTGGTATTCTCCATTGAGGTTTCTCACCTTCCACTCCTGAGTATGACATGGTGTTAATTGCTCTGTGTGTGTGTGTGTTTTTGGCGGGGGGATGGGTGTGTGTGTTTTCGGCTGTTCAGCAGTTCTAAACACAAGCACAGTTTTTGTCCTTAACTAAAATACTTCAATACGTTAATAATGAATTTATTTTGCTGAATAAGGTAATAAGCGATGTTTAAACCAAACCAGTAAGTTAAGTAAGTGTTCCATACATTAAAGTACTGTGTATAACCAAGTGCCCTAGCAAACACAGTTACAGTACAGTTTACAGTACAAACAGAGTGTGTGCGCTGGGGGGATTGGAAGGTGAGTGAGAATACTCATTTACAAGACAAAAGACGGTCAGAGGCAGCGCCGTTCTAGACCAGACAACACGGGGTGGGGGGAGGGGCGCATCATGTTCAAGCACTGTTTTTACCTGGCCTTACTGTATAGTAACAGTATTGTATTTGCTGAATTGTGTTGAGGCACGCAAACCCCCTGACCACAATAAGGTGGCAATCCCTCAGGGGGAAACTAAAAAAAAAAAAAAAAAAAAAATATATATATATATATATATATATATATATATATATATATATATATATATAATTATATAATATCCTTAATCCAGATTTTATCAATCAATGACATAACATTTATCTAAGCTGGATGGTCAAATTCTCAAAAACGTTTAACCTAAAGTAAGACTTAACACACTATAACTAAAATATTTACAAAACTGAAAGGTTGTCTTATGAATAATAAAAAATACAAACTAAATTAAAACGGGCTGTTGAACAGATCATAATATGTTTTATGTTTTCTGATTATAAATGATATATGGGTTGATTTTAGAAAGGCTAAATCAAATAGCTAGTTTTGGTCATGTCAGTACAGTAACTATACTATGTAAAAGTAATTATAATATGAATTAATTAAGGGCAGGACCTAACCTAATGTTAATAATTTACACCATGATAACATTAGTATTCATGTTTTTGTATATATTTTTAAATGTTCAAATGAACGTTTCAGAGTATATAATTTGTCGTGTCATCTGTGATTGAGACCCATGAGTTAAATTGAAATATTTTTTATAGGTAGTAAGCCAGGTTTTAGTAACCTTGGATAAATCAGCATGAAAGCCCTCTCTCGCACTCACACACACACACACACACTGTGCACACACAGACACACACAAATAATACATGAAATCGCATAAAACCAAATGAAACTAGGGTAAAAAATATGAGCAGTAAAATACAGTAGTATCCTGTAGGTGATTCCTGTCCTGTGATAACAGACACTAACACTCTAGACCGGTTTACTTCTGTTAGGTTTGTTTTCAAGTGTGAATGTTTATGGGGATTAAATCTGTCTCTGCTGCTGCATCTATACACCGTTGTGATAAGTGATTGATGCCCCATCAGATCTTTAATGTGGGACATTATGCTGGTTAAATGACTAAAGACACACTGATCCGTATGGACAGATATTTGTTCCAGATATTATGCGCCATTAATCAATTTGTTATGCCAATTTGACTTTCAGCGAAAACATCAAAAATATAACGAAAACAAACCAAAGCAGAAGTTACATTTTAAGCTTTACTTTCAAATTCAAATTTTATTTGTCACATACACAGCGCGATATGCAGTAAAATGCTTTGGGTGCTTTAGGTGAGACTCGAACTCGGCACTGCTTCACCTGGACCGCTTTATAAGTATCACGCGCTAACCGATTGAGCCACGGGAGCCACACGGAAGTTGGTCTTGTCAGAGTATCCTCTCTCGTGCGCGCGCGCACACACACACACACACACACACACACATGAAATTGCGTAAAAACCAACGAAATATAAGCAGTAAAAAAAAAATCAGTAAAAATACATTAGTATAACAGGCGCTAACCCTCTGGAACTTTTTTACTATTGTTTCCAAGTGTTTATGGGGATTTAATGTGTCTCTGCTGCTGCATCCATTCACAGTTGTGATAAGTGATTAATGCCCCATCAGATCTTTTGACGGGGGAGCATTATGCATGATTAAATGACTAAAGAAATACTGATCCATATGGGCAGATATTTATTCCAGGTTGCATGCGGCATTAATTGCCTCTTATGCCACTTGTAGACTATCAGTGAAAAAATCAGCGAAAACATCATCAAAAATATAACGAAAACAAACCCAAGCAGACGTTACATTTTGAGCTTTACTTTGCAGCAAAATATTATCTATCAGTATATTAAATGGAACTATAGGTAAAATACACAGTAATATAAAATACTGTACATAGCCTGCGTTTTTATTCCGTACCTACAATGATCGGTATAGACAAATTACAGACGCTACCGTGTCTTTAAGGATCATTTCAGGATGTCTTAAAAATATTTCACTAACTAATTTTATTAATTCATTATTAAATAATAAATAGCATAATCATCATGGGTTGTGTATTGAGTGATTTAACAAATCTGTTTTATTAATCGGTTTGTTGTTGTTGTTTTTTCATCTATTTATGAAACTATGTTGACAATACAAGAACTGTCTGTATATTAAAGATACGGTATTGGGTTTCCTGGACACTGCAGTTAACTGTGCCAGTCAATGCTCCATCTGGCGGAATTATACGGCATTGCAACCATCTTTTTAGAAAGCGCATGGGGGCGTTTATGGGGCGGGGCATCGTTAACTGCGTCATCGCGGGGGATCACATTCCATGCACGAAGCCTTCATGGAACTGCCACGGAGCAGTCATGCTCCAGGCGGCTGTTTGACGTGGCTCCCACTGTATAACTAGCGCACCGGTATTCAAGTTTATGCACCAATAATGGATGTAGATGTGGACATGTGGTGTTGTGCAAAGCCCACATGTAAAACACAGACACTCCTACCTCCGTAATAAACACGGAGATGTTAGTCCCGTCTGAATGCATACATGAAATGACAGACGTTGTCTGAAAAAAATTCTAACTCAAACGTCGTTTGGAAAACTAGTCCCGTCTGAAAAGGGCTTTTGACAGATTTTAGCGCAGAATCATACGACATATGAAGAATTAGAACATACCCCGCAGGAGGTATATAACGACAATGTACGGGATCAGTTGCTAAGATGCTCTTAAGTGGTTGCTAGGGTGTGGCCTGACCTATGCACAATGAACCTGAGAGGCTGATTGGTTGCCTGAGGCAGACTGGTTAACTGTTTCAATGGAGAGTACCTTCTTGTGCACCAGGGGTACAACTTATAACCTCCATATACCCTCCTGTTTTATTTCTACAAAGGTCTTGCTCTATGCTAGAATCTGTCAAAATTGGTCTCAAAAGATTTTTTTGGACAAATTTTTCACCCACCCCATTCCCATTATAGCACTCCATTCCCAAATAAGCCGCATGATTTGACACCTCTTGGTTACTATTCTAAACAGACTCGGCTAATAATTCGCTCCCACCACACGGGAATGATCTAAAGTCTGCCACCTGTAGGATCACAGAAGAACTGCAACATTTTCTGTGTGTGATTCTAAGTCTTACCTTTTTCTTTACTGGACATCTGACTGTTTAAGAAACTGTCCTTCTCACCAAACGCCTTCACGGTGACACTGCGTGTAAACACACACACACACACACACACACGTTTCTTAGGGACGCCAGAGCAGATAACTTCTCTCTCTGTCAGTCTCTCTCACTCTCATGAACACACACACTTCCTACCTCAAATCGCCTGTGTTGATGATGAACAGAACCAGATTATCATCGCTCTGGTTTTTGTTCAGGATGCACGGTTGTATGTCCTCGGTCTGTGATGGCAGACCACACACACACACACACACACACACACACACACACACACACACACACACGCGTCATGTAGTTTTTAAACATGGTTCTGCTTTTCACTAATGAAGTGAAAATAATAATAATAAATCAATAAAAATAATACTAATTAAAAAAAACCTACAAACACACACACACTTACTGTGGACGAAAATACGCCGTTTACCCGGGATCTGGTCAGACTGAAGCCCACCTACATACATACAGACACACGCACTCCAATAATCAGGTACATATTATCTCTATATTATTATACACAGATTTAAGGTTCAAAGAATTTTATTAATCCCAGAGGGAAATTGCTTACAAACATGACTTTATTATTATTATCACAGATTCTGGCCTTTTCTTCTGAACCCTGTAACTGTAAGAACATGTACGCTCAGACAATTTCACAACAGAGTCACATTAATTTCTCTTCATGATATTGTACTGATGCTGTGTGTGTCAGAAAGTCTCCTCCAGGACGTCCCCATGGGGTTAAAGGTCTGGACTCTGTGGTGTCCAGTTCATGTGTGTAAATGATTCCTCACGCTCCCTGAACAGCTCTCACACTTCACGTCCTGCAATATGAACTCCACAGACGTGATAACCTGGTGATTCAGCACATTCAGGTCGTCAGCTGACTTCATTTTATTGCCCCATAACGTTGCTGAGTCTCAACCTGATCACTTGATCAACCCCAGATCATAACACTGTCTCCAGAGGACTTGTACAGTGGACACTATACATGATGGTCCATCGCTTCATGTCCTTCACTTCTTACCCTCACATGCCCATCACTCTGGAATAGGATCAGTCTGGACTCATCAGACTTTTTCCATCACTCGGAAGTCCAGTCTTTATGCTCCCTAATAAACTGAAGCCTGTTTTCTGATGTGTGTGTGTGTAAATGTTCTTACTGTCACTATTAAACATAATAATTAAACATATATTAAACATAACAATAGTCTTGTATTATTTTATGATTTGACTGTCACTGAGAGTGTAAGTCATCTCCCATCATGCTCATGTCAACAACTTGTGTTTGATCCGAGCTCGAAGGTGAAGTGTACCAGGATATGACATCACCTCGTGTACGTATTAATGAAGGAATGAACAGTGTTATTACTGAACATCACGGACAGGAGTTTCTCACCATGTGGTCCTTGCTGTTGGGAATCATTAGAGAGTGCAGGTTGACCTCCAGCGTGCCGTTAGCGAAGTATCCGAAGGTGTTCAGGTGGACGAGGACGCGCGTCTCATTCTGAAACAGAGGGGGGAAAAGACCCACGGTTAGACTGTACCGTTACATCCTGTCGTACTTAGGACACACACAATCCACGATGTTACACGGTTTCATTGTAGAATTGCTTCGATATTTCTCTGACGTAATGTTTGCTCATGTGACAGCCGCGCTTCACATGACTGTGACTGTGTGTATTGTCGTGGCAAATTTGTTGTGAACTATGTAAATCTTCCAAACAAAATCAACAACTACTCAAGTACTGAAATAGCAAAAGAGTTTATTGCAACCAAAAGTAAATGGACGGCACTGGACCAGCCAGACAAAAGACGAACAGATAAAAACTGCAAGATTTCTCTCCTTTCCTCTCCCACTTCCCTAATTTTACAGGGTTTATATACCTTCACTTAACAATTACATCATCGTTTGCTCCTTCTTAAGTCAAGAAACTTTTTCAATATTCATGAGAATGAATGCCACGGTTTGAGAAGAAATGAGACAAACAGATTTAGAATTTTCCGCAGGATGAACAAACAAACATTAATCCGTCCAGTGATTTTTAAAGATTCAGTTTTCAAGTCATGTTGTGTCACATGTTCATTTGTTTTTTAAGGATTTTGTCATTTCTGTGTCTTCTGCACACTAACTGTGAACACGGTAAACTATCACGATGATCGGCTCTGTTGATTAATGTGTAAAACTTCACTTTTACTAAAGGTTTTGGTTTGATTCACGGCGCAGACTCACCTTCAGGCGAACACAGAGGGAGAGGAAAATGATGCTGTGACACAATCTGACAGGCAGACACGCAGACGAAAAGATAGGCGGACATGCAGACAAAGAGACAGACAAAGAGACAGACTGACATGCAGACAGACAGACATAGGGAAAGACATTCGGACAGGGACGTGCATATGGACAGAAATACAGACACTTTTCTGACTGTATTTTGTTCAATTTTCATTAAATTTCATTAAAAGGTCTGTTAGATGCAGACCTTTTTATTTACCACGGGAATCCACCACTGTTTTCATTATCGGAGTGTACATTCCACCTAGCGCTAATGCTAAGGAAGCGCTATGGGAACTGTTTACAAAGATCAGTGAACTGCAAAATACACACTCGGATGGACTGTTTATTGTTGCTGGAGATTTCAACCATGCAAATCTCAAGTCAGTGCTTCCTAGATTCCATCAATATGTGGACTTTGCAACGAGAGGGGAAAACACGCTGGATCTTGTTTACACAAACATCCCCGGCGCATATCGGGCAGAGCCCCGCCCCCACCTCGGTTACTCAGACCACATCTCTGTCATGCTAATTCCAGCATACAGACCACTCGTCAGGCGTTCAAAACCGGTTCTGAAGCAGGTGAAAACCTGGCCAGCAGGAGCCATCTCTGCTCTTCAGGACTGTTTTGAGAACACTGACTGGAACATGTTTAGGGTGGCTGCAACTTACGGCGACTTCACTGACTTGGAGGAGTACACGTCATCAGTGACCAGCTACATCAATAAGTGCACCGATGACGTGACTGTCTCCAAGAGCATCATCTCACGACCCAACCTGAAACCGTGGATTACTGCGGAAGTGCCCATCGTTCCCGTGCCCAAGAAGCCTTCTGTGTCCTGTCTCAATGACTACCGTCCCGTTGCACTTACACCCACCATCATGAAGTGCTTCGAGCGGCTCGTCATGAGACACATCAAGACCCTGCTGCCCCCCTCACTGGATCCACTGCAATTTGCGTACCGTCCTAACCGCTCAACGGACGACGCCATCTCCACTACACTCCATCTTGCCCTCACACACTTGGACAATAAGGACACATACGTTCGAATTAGGGCTGCAACAACAAATCGATAATTATCGATAATGAAATTCGTTGTCAACAAATGCCGTTATCGATTAGTTGGGCTGCGCACGTTACTGAGGAGCGCGATCACAAGATGCACAAATACATAAAGATACACACAGCCGCATGCGCAATGACGGTTACAGAAGAGTCTGCAGGAAAAAGCGTGCGCCCCAAGTCCTCCAAGGTATGGAAGCAATTCACATTAAACGCAGGTAATTCGCATTAAAAGACGGTAACCTGTGCGCTGTGTAAGACCGAGCTTTCATGGCATGGCAGTACCACAGTCATGCACGAACACTTAAAAAGAAAACATGTTGGTGTTACGGATGGCGAAACATCAGCAGAGTCAGTAACAACTGTATCTCTTCATCGTGTGAAAGTTGTGTAGTTTACATGCTTTTGTTTAACCTGTTTGCTAACTTCGGGACAGTGGCGCTAGATCTGTTCACTTGCTACTAGCTAGCATCACATTGCGCAATCACCTCATGAGCAATAGTGATTAGTTAAATGGCGCTACTGTAGATCAACGTAAATTACACGGTGCGAATATCAGTAGAATATTACATTTAGTGATTGTTGTGGTTTTCAGCGAAAGCAAATAACAGTACATTTGTGACTATTAGTGTATTTTTTATACACATACATATATACACACACACACATATAATGTGTGATATATAAAAAAAAACACTGTCAACTTGCCATCTGCAATTATTGTTAAAAACTAAACAAATGTTGGTATGGTTTTATATATAATTATAAGCAAAACATAAAATTAAAGAAGCGTTTAGCTTCTATCCGATTAATCGGGGAAAAAATTATAATAAATCGCCCAACTAATCGATTATCAAAAATAATCGTTAGTTGCAGCTCTAGTTCGAATGCTGTGCATAGATTTCAGCTCAGCATTCAACACTATCATCCCCCAGCAACTGATCGGGAAGCTGAGCCTGTTGGACCTGAACACCTCCCTCTGTAACTGGATCCTGGAGTTTCTGACCGGAAGGCCTCAGTCAGTACGGATCGGGAACTGCACCTCCAGCACCACCACACTGAGCACTGGGGCCCCACAAGGCTGTGTGCTCAGTCCCCTGCTGTTCACACTGCTGACTCACGACTGTGTAGCAACACACAGTTCGAATCACATCATCAAGTTCGCTGATGACACAACCGTGGTGGGTCTCAATAGCAAGAACGACGAATCAGCGTACAGAGAGGAAGTGCAGAGGCTAACGGACTGGTGTAAAGATAATAACCTGTCTCTGAATGTTGACAAGACAAAGGAGATGGTTGTTGGCTTTAGGAGGACACGAGGCGACCATTCTCCGCTGAGCATCGACGGCTCCTCTGTGGAGATCGTCGAAAGCACCAAATTCCTGGGCGTCCACCTGGAGAAGGACCTCAGCTGGACCCTCAACACCAGCTCCCTGCACAAGAAAGCCCAACAGTGTCTCTTCTTTCTGAGAAGACTGAGGAAGACCCAGCTTCCACCACAGATCCTGACCACCTTCTATAGAGGAACTATCGAGAGCATCCTGAGCGGTTGCATCACTGTCTGGTTTGGGAATTGTGCCAGATCGGACCGCAAGACCCTACAGCGGATAGTGAGGACAGCGGAGAAGATCATCGGGGTCTCTCTCCCCTCTACTGAGGACATCTATACCACACGCTGC
The DNA here is from genome assembly GCA_030522415.1 of Channallabes apus. NCBI lineage: Eukaryota > Metazoa > Chordata > Actinopteri > Siluriformes > Clariidae > Channallabes > Channallabes apus. The sequence goes on from CM060124.1 coordinate 2,262,242, forward strand.
ATCCGTGTAAAGCCACCAGCATTGTGGCTGATCAGACACACCCCTCTCACACACTCTTCACACTCCTGCCATCTGGAAAAAGGTACCGAAGCATTCGGGCCTCACATCCAGACTGTGCAACAGCTTTTTTCCACAAGCCATCCGTCTCCTCAACAAAAAGGGACTGGACTGATACACACACACTCGCACACACAAACATTATCACTCAGCTTAACTCAACTACCTCAAAGCATCGAGACTGGACTGACTAATCAACACAAGCGGCGACACACCGACCTACACCACCAAACTATCGTACACACACCAACCTGTAAATGCTTTTTTTGCACAATATTAATTACTGGACTACTTTTTGCACTAACTTCTAAATTCTTGCTGCTACTTTAAGGAACGCTTACTGGTTCTGCACTACGTCAACTCATCACCTCAACACCACAAAGTATTATGTTATATTTGCCACACCGTCACTTTGTTGCTCGTTTGTACGTGCACTTTATGTTGTCTGTTGTCTCTGGGTTAGCTAGTTAGTTTTTGTTAATTTATGTTGTTAATTTATGTTGTCAGGTCTATCTGTCCTGTCTTGTCTCCGCTAGCCAGAAACTAGGCCTCTTTAGTTAGCTAGTTTAGTGTTTTCTGGTAATCTATGTTGTAAATGTATGTTGCATGTACGAATGTTGTTTTGTTTCACTGTGTACTAACTGTATATGGATGAAGTGACAATAAAGCCGACTTGAACTTGAACTGATCACCGAGACCGAGTTCTGACCAGCGTACACACTAAACCTTTACTTTATTTATACAATAGTAATAATCCATAAAAAGCATCACTACTGAAAATATATAAAGACAAACACCTGGCTGGTGCTGTCAATCATCATGCCATAAGCCACGCCCCCTTCGACTAATATTTGTTATTACGTCATATATGATACTTTCAATGTTTTCATCATATTTCCGGGATTCGACTGAACAAATTTACACCACACACTCTGGTATAAGTAATTTAATTTAATACTTCAAACACACAGTCTCTCTCTCTCTCTCTCACACACACACACACACACACACACACAGTGTGTAAATGCGCGTTATGAGCGTGTTTACTGTATGACCGAGTGTAATGACGGACAGGTTGATGAACTGATCCGGAGTGTTTGTGTTTGTCCTGTTTAATAAACTCTGCACGTTCTCAGTGCTCGCGTTAGAACTTCTTTAGCTTAGCACGTTAGCACATGTTAGCATCGCCGTACCTTCAGAGTGAGGCGGTGTATCCTGGCCTCGCTCACACACACCAACACCGGAAGCAGCGCGTAAACAACTCTGGGTAACATCGCCGTCGGTAATCTTCTGAGTTCACCTCACTGAGCTCTCACCGACAACTCAAAACTAACTTCCAACTCGTGGCCACTTCCGCTAACTAGCTGTTCGCTAACTTCTCACTTCTAACCAGGCACCCACTTCCTGGACGCTGTCATTATTTTTCATAACCACTTTCTGGGAAAACACGCCCCCGGCACTGTGATTGGTCCGCGTGTCCCCACGTGCTTTGCGAGAATTCGGCCGAACGCTTCCGTCTTCTTCAGGATTGGCTCGTACGACCCGGAAGTAACAGAATGCGGGTGTAAATAAATAAACTACGCTTCCTAGAATCGCGATAGTGTTCACGTCATCACTAGCGTTGTCTAAACACGTGACCAGCGCCGCCATCTGGAAAGGGGCTTTTAACCGCTCTTGATCTGAGTGCAGAAACAATACAGTATAGACTTTTACATCTGACTTATTAAATATAATAAATTATTATTATTATTATTATTATTATATAGTGTAAAATTATATGATAAGTTTTTTAAAAAACATTCTTTAAACATTTAATGATATTAGTTACAGTTTTTTTCAATTGCTTTTAAACTTTCTCACAGTTAACAAATTCTTATACTCAAGGAGCAAAACACCGGCCTGGATTTGCACAACTGTAAACACATTTTCAGCTTAACACTTTTTGCAAAACATAACACATAGTGATTTGCAAAGCACTAAACACACGTAACATACATTACACACAAAACTCTACCATGAAGTCGCTTCCTAGCAATAGCAAAACACTGACGGTCAAATTACTGCACCGTCCAAACAATCGGTTCAACACAGTCATCCGGTGTGCAAACACTCGTTTGCTTAATTGTAGACACACAGGTGTTTGGGACATTTCGTCAAGAGCACAGGTGAGAAACTTCTGTCAACAGAAACTCCATAGCTTACTGCATGTACTCAACCGTTCTGGTACTGTATTCATGCTTCATTTTACAGTAAACGACATGTATTTTGTTTGTCCAACATAGGATTGAACGTCGAGAACCCCAAGGAGGGAGGCGCCCTATATTCACACAGGAGCAAGAACGAGAGATCATAAACCTCGTTTTGGCCAATAATGCTTAGAGAAATTCAAGCCCATATTGTGAATGATCACCAAATGTTCAACAATGTCCTACAGGTCTCTCGGTCAACAATAGGCCGTATCCTTAAAAAACATCAAGTTGTGATGAAACAATTGTATAAAGTGCCATTTGAAAGAAATTCAGACAGGGTGAAAGTCCTGCGGCATGGATATGTGGCGGTGTGTTTTGTTCACTGACTGTAGTATTGTTTACTGCACACATAACCTTTTTACAGTACATGTAATTTTACTGTATAGCAGACCTACAGTATATTAATAATGCAATGTGATGTTTTGCTGTATTTCAGAGAGTTTTGCGACTGGGTGCGGAAGAAGTCCCGCATGAGTTTATATACATTGATGAAGCTGGATTTAACCTGACAACAGTGAGAGGAAGAGGAAGAAACATCATTGGCCACAGGGCTATTGTCAATGTACCAGGGCAACGTGGGGGTAACATTACCCTTTGTGCTGCCATTACACAGAATGGGGTCCTCCACCACCATGCCAACTTGGGTCCTTACAACACTGACCTCATTCTTATATTTTTAGACTGATTACACAATATTATCACAGCAGCAAACCAAAGGAACCAGATGCAATACATTGTTGTCTGGGACAATGTGGCTTTCCATCATTCCGCCCAGGTCCAAAACTGGTCTCATCAACACCCACAATTTACAGTTCACTACCTTCCACCATACTCCCCCTTCCTAAACCCCATCGAAGAGTTCTTTTCAGCACGGCGGTGGAAGGTTTATATTCTCTGGCCCTATGTCCAGATGGCCCTCATTCAAGCTATGGAGGAAGCATGTGATCAAATTGAAGCAGCATCCATACAAGGGTGGATTCGTCACTCCAAAAGAATCTTTCCACGTTGCCTTGCAAATGAAAATATAGTCTGTGATGTTGACGAGGCCCTGTGGCCAGATCCAGCTAGGCCGAGAGATGTTTAGGTTTTTATTCTGTACTGAACTGGATATGTAATTTGTTACAGTATTATTGTAAGCTTACAGTTCAATGGTAGGTTTAGTAATACCATCTGGAAACTGGAAAAATGTTTTGTAACGTAGGAATGTTTCATTCAAATGTTCAGTATTGACTGACTTGAGTACATGAAAAGAAATAAATATGTTCTTCAAGGTGCAGTACTTGTCTCGTGTGTTGTGTTTGGTCAATATATTCATGTTCTTTATCAATATCTCAAAAAAGAGAAAAAAAAGTGTTTAAGATTGAGCACAGCAGTGTGTAATCGCTTCAAACAGAATCCGACTGGATGAACCCCATGTGTGCGCCATAGGGTACCAAAATGGGCTTTTGGTAAATTATTGTACAGTTTTGAATTAAGTGTTTCATTTTGGAAAAGATCAGAGATGTTCTACTTGTGTGTGTAGATGTGTGAATTGTGTGTAGGGTTTTGACAAAATGAGCCTTGTTTTTAAAATCGTGCCTGAGCAATCGTGAAGAACTGTAATATGAAGTCTTTGCATGATTAGTCAGTCAGGTGTCATCTTATCATGACGTAACTATGATGTAGCTAAGGTTAGCATACAGCTGTTGCATTTGGTTAATGGTGAATAAACGCAGTATTACAGTGTATATTTATTAAAGTAGGTCCCTGTCATCTTTTTTCTTCAAGAAAGTGAAAGTATCACACACGTGTCATGCTGTGAATATATTTTACCACAAGGGGGTGCTATATCATGTGAAAATCAGTGTTGCTTCAATTTAATCCATAATCGATTATATTTAAAATTTTAATAACAGTAACCTGTTCTACGATTTCGTTAGTTATTTGATGACTGAATAAAGCTTTATTTAATAAAAATAAAGTCCAAAACTTGTTTGCGTCAGTGGAAAACCAAGCGAAGTAAGTTTACGATTGTTTATTATTTTTTTGTGTTATTTTGTGTTGTTTTGCATTTTGTCCAAGATTTAGTGAAGACATACAGTATCACCAAGAATGTTAGAAAACAGAATCGCTTTCAGTTTGGTGTTTAAAGCAGCCGGTGCCAAGAGGAACCATAAATTAGTGTTAAGTGAGGTTTAATGTCTATTTATTTCATATCTTACTCCATTTACATGTCTTTTCTTAAAGTTTTCGTTGTTTTTATATGCAAAAATATGATTATAGTGTTGAGAATTGTTAATATTGATTTGAATATTTTTGGGTAGCTGGAACGGATTATCAGCTTTTACATTATTTTCTATATGACAATAAGATTCACAATACAAAATTTCACCTTTAAAAGTCTTTAAGAAATTTCACTCGTTCAAAAATTCACAGATTAAATTCATATCCTTAAGTTCTGCTGTATTAATGTTCTCTATTTATACCTGTAGCCAGTAGAGGGCGCTAATGGTTGGTATATTGATTTGTATCTAGACGTTACATACTCTATATAAGACATACCCAGGCTAATGCGTTAACGACGGTGGTCGAGCAGTTCCGCTGCTGGCTCTTAAACCAGCACACGTACCGCAGTGAGAGAGGTGTTACACCTTGTTTAATGTTCCTAAACTTTCAGAAATGTGTGACAATAATGAACAAGAGGGCAGCGGATAACGTTCATTACGTCACTTGTACGATTCAAATGATTTACATCAAGAATAAATTTCAGTGTCAGGATGGTAAAAAACATATGCAGTCCTTTTGCAGCCGTCATGTTTAACATATTGTTTTATCGGCTTTAAATGTCCTCTTTAAGACCCAGTGTTGTTCCTCACACTCTGTGTGATAGTATTTGTAGCCTGAAGAAGTTCTGTGCAGGAACACACCAGCTTTAAAGACTGCAGCCGCCCCGTTACCGTACGCAGTACTACTGTACATATGTCACTGTCACTGTGTTTAGGCCCCGCCTTCCTGCTCTAGGATTGGCTCGCATTTCCCGCTCAGTGAAGATCTACCCAGTCGTACATGAGCATGGATTGTTGTAATCTGTTATCTCACACAGATTACAAGATTTCTCCATAGAGCTGTATCTGTATCTGTAGAACACTTTAATATTTAGTGTGTGATCCTCCTGATCAGTCTCACTCTCAGTCTCATCCTTCAGTTCATTGTTTCTGATCCACTATACAGTAGATTTAACACTATTCAACATAGCGTCTGGATCTGATAAAGTCCAGTGGGTGTGTCCAGTCTGCTCGATTGGGCATGTTACTGTAACACTATTTGATCTTTAATGTTGTGTGTTCTTGTAATTATTTTCATTTTGTTGTTCGGTTTAATCAACATTTCTGTCCATACAGTATACAGTACTGTATCCTGCACACACACTACCGTTCAAACGTTTGGGGTCACTTGCAAATGTCTTTTTTATTGTTTGTTGTTTAGTGATTTATTTTCTACATTCTACAACAATACTGCGGATTTCAAAACTATAAAATAACACATATGGAATTAGGTAATTACGTAACAACAAGAAAAACAGCAGTTAGTTGTTATTGTAAGACACAGAGGTCGGCCTTTCTGTAATAGTTCCTGCAAGAACAGTATTGTGTCAAGTGCATTTGCAAAATCCGTCCAGCACCATAATGAAACTGTCTCTCATGAAGGCCGTCCCAGGAGGACGAGACCAAAACCTCCCTCTGCTGCAGACGAGAAGTTCATTTAGAGTTATCAGCCTGAAAAATGACCAATTAACAGCAGCTCAGATTAGAGGCGTTATGAAGTCTTTACAGAGCAGAAGTAGCAGAAACATCTCAATATCAACTGTTCAAAGGAGATTCATGCAGATTTGGACGCCTTCAGCAAAACTTTACAATGTAGAAAGAAATAAACATCAGGAACCATCATGGAGTTAGAAAGTGTCCCAAAACTTTTGTACGGTAGTGTATATGAAATAAAGTTATTAGCAGTGTACAGTAAATACAAGCTTATAGACAGGAGTAACGCTGAAGTATAACAGACACATGATGGATAGTTTACTAGCTTTCAGTTTTATTTTTAAAGCACTTTAAAAAGAACTAAGTATTCCTGAACATGAAAACAGGCTCAATGGCTCAAGGGCCCAACAGGGGCAACTCAGTGGTGCTTGGCTTCAAACCTGGGACCTTCCAGATCGTAGTCCAAATGTCTTAACCACTGAGCTTCTCCTGCCCTTAAACACCAGGTGTGTCAGGGAGTTACGCGGGTAGTTCAGTTTATACAGTAGATCTCACACAGGTGAAAAATAAAATACATGATGCACAGACACATCACATTATTGTTAAACCTTAATAATAAAGTTAATCCTCCTACAATAGATATTACATTTTCTGCTTCCTTTCCTTTCCTTAAAAGCAATTCTTCAACAACTTCAGTTCATCCAAATTCTGACACAATAGCCTCTCATTTCCACATTCACTTATAATAACGCAATGGACTGCCGCCCCGTCCAGGTGAACCCCGCCCTGTGCCCTGAGTCCCCTGGGAAAGGCTCCAGACTGCCGTGACCCTGTATAGGATAAGTATTGTAGAGAAAGAGTGAGAGAAAGAGAGAGAGAGAGAGTGTGTGTGTGTGTGTGTGTGTGTGTGTGTGTGTGTAAGTTAAATGTGACAAATAATGGTATCATTTGTCATTACACATTTTTCTTAGGACACTGTGAAAAAACAAGAAATGTAATGTGAGAGAATGATTATTAGTCAGATGATAGAAATATAATATAATATAATATAATATAATATAATATAATATAATATAATATAATATAATATAATATAATATAATATACTGTAATAAATAGGCAAGACAAGGAAAAGTTTATTTTGTATAGCACATTTCATACACAATGGTAATTCAAAGTGCTTTACATAAAAGAGAAGAAAATAATCATAAAAAGAAATAGAAAATAATAGATTTATAATAATTTATAATAGATTTATAATAGATACAATTAAGATTTACAATAAAAATAAAAACAGTTTGTAATGACACTTTTAAAACTACTTAAAACTTGATTTAGAATAAAAATAAAACAGTTAAAAATATAAGGTAAACACAAAATACAGTGCAGTCGGTTCGGACGTAGCTCAGTGCTCATTGAATAAATGCGCAGCTAAACAGATGAGTTTTAAGTCTTGATTTAAATGTGACTAATGTTTTAGTACATCTGATCTCTTCTGGATCTGGTTCCACATGCGGGCAGCATAATGGCTAAAAGTGACTCCCCTTGTTTTGTGTGAACTCTTGGTATTTCTAACTGACTCGATCCTGACGATCTGATTGGTCTGTTAGGTTTATATTCAGTCAGCATATCTGTAATGTATTTAGATCCTAGGCCATTAAGTGGTTTATAAACAAGTAAAAGTATTTTAAAATCTATCCTAAATGTTACAGGAAGCCAGTGTAAGGACCTGAGGACTGGTGTGATATGCTCAGATTTTCTGGTTCTAGTTAGAATCCTGGCAGCAGCGTTTTGGATGAGCTGCAGCTGTCTAATGGTCTTCTTGGGAGGCCGGTGAGGAGACCATTACAATAATCCACCCTGCTGGTGATAAAGGCATGGACAAGTTTCTCCAAGTCTTGACTGGAAACAAAACATCTAATTCTTGCAATGTTTTTGAGATGATAATATGCTGATTTAGTTACTGCTTTGACATGACTACTGAAACTAAGGTCTGTCTCCAGAATCACCCCAAGATTGTTGACTTGATTTTTAGTTGTTTGACCCCTAGAGTGAAGGTCTGCATTCACCTTCAGAGCTTCATCTTTATTTCAAAATGCAATGACTTCAGTTTTCTCCTTGTTTAACTGAAGAAAATTTTGGCACATCCAACTGTTAATTTCATCATTGCATTGGCAGAGGGAGTCTATAGGGTTGTAGTCATTTGGAGATAAGGCTAGGTAAAGCTGGGTATCATCAGCATAGCTGTGATAGGCAATTTGGTTCTATCTCATTATCTGACTTAGTGGGAGCATATGCAGTACAGGCAAAACAGGAGGGGTGCAAGGGATTGAGCCTTGTGTGACTCCGCATGTCATGGACGTCCACTTAGACTTGTGCTCTCCTATACTCACATAATAGCCTCTCCCTTCTAAGTATGACCTGAACCATTTGAGTACCATCCCAGAAAGCCCGACCCAGTTTTCCAGTCTTTCTATTAGTATGTTATGATCGACAGTGTCAAACGCAGCACTAAGATCTAGCAGTACCAACACTGATATTTTACCAGAATCAGAATTTAAATGAATGTCGTTTATTATCTTTATGAGCGCCGTGTCTGTACTGTGATGCGCTCGGAAACCAGATTGAAAACTGTCTAGGTATTCATTTGAGTTTAAATGGTTGTTCAGCTGATTAAAAATAACCTTTTCAATAATCTTACCTATAAAAGGAAGATTTGATATTGGTCTGTAGTTTTTCGATATTGTTCATTCATTTATTCATTTTCTATACCGCTTAATCCTGTGTTCAGGGTCGCGGGGGACCTGGAGCCTATCAGGAGATTTCGGGCACTAGGCGGGGTACACCCTGGACAGGGTGCCAGTCTATCGCAGGGCACACACACATACACACACTCACACACCCATTCACACACTACGGGCAATTTAGGAACGCCAATTAGCCTAACCTGCATATCTTTGGACTGTGGGAGGAAACCGGAGTACCCGGAGGAAACCCACCAAGCACGGGGAGAACATGCAAACTCCATGCACACAGAGACGGGAATCGAGCCTGGCCGGGGAATCGAACCCAGACCCTGGAGCTGCAAGGCGACAGTGCTAACCACTACACCACCTCGCCGCCATTTTTTGATATTGTATTATCAAGATTACTCTTTTTCAGGAGTGGCTTTACAACTACGGTTTTCAGAGAGTCCCAGAGAGAAGTGAGGTGTTCAACACTTCTAATAGATCTGTTTCCAAACAGTTAAACACACTTTTGAGAAAAGACAAGGGAAGTGTGTCAAGGTCGCAGGTTGGCGCTGTACTGTTTCTCCCAAGATTTTGCTATCAATTGCTTGAAAGACAGACATTAACTGTTTTTTGAGGTTGTGTTTGAGTTTTTCTGACCTCTGCATAACTTGATGTGTTAATAGCCCTCCTAATATTACTGCTTTACTCAGGAAAGAAGGAAGCAAACTAATAACTGTACATTTGCTATCAGAGAGCATTTCAATGGCAATCTGACTTGGTGGGTTTGTCAGTCTCTCAACAGTAGCAAAAAGAGTGTGTATGTTGTTTATGTTAATAATGTTTGAGTAGAATCATGTCGGATTGTCTTTTCACACTCTGAACTGCTGGTGATTTTCTCCATGGTGATTTCTGTCTGCCCTTCTTTCGGACCTTTTCCCGGAGCAACATCATCAATAACATGTTTAACTTTTGAGTTAAATGAATCAAGGAGAAGATCAACAGAGTCTGCAGAAATGCTTGGTGTTAAAGATATAGCCTTCATAAATAGTGCACTTGTATTCTCATTAATGCACCTCTTTCTGACAGAGACAGATCTAGAGTCAGTGGTAACAGAGATCAATATATCAAAGAAAATACAGAAGTGATCAGATAGTGCTACGTCCTTAATAAGAATGGACGAGATGTGTAGACCTTTACTGATGAGTAAGTCTAGAGTGTGTCCACGATTATGTGTGGGCCCGTGCACATGCTGAATCAGGTCAAAAGCGTTTAAAACACTTATCATTTCTTTTCTAATATTGATTTGTATATAAATAATATGAATAATAAAGACCCCTGTTATAGCAAAACAGTCAAACTCTGAGGAAATTATTGATAGCAGTTCTGTAAACTCTTCAATAAAGTCTGGAGAGGATTTTGGAGGTGTGTAAATAATGATGAACAGAATACGTGGGACACCTTTCAGCAAAATCCCTAGATATTCAAATGACAAGTACAGACCAAATGACACTTGCTTCTTTGAATAGAGCAGCTCCACCTCCACCTCTCCTAACAGTTCTGCAGACACTCATGAAAGTAAAGTTAGGAGGGTCTGCATTTAGGACTGTTGCACTGCTGCTATCTTATATCCATAGTATAACCATAATATAATTTTTATTTATTTTTTCATTCAGATCAGAAATAGTTAATAAACCATTCCTGAGCATCAGAAACAAACAACACCACTCGCTTACTGAGAATATTCATTTCTTTCATTTTGGTTCATTTAGAAGACTGCTAGACATTATTGTAAAAGAAATGGATGGGGTTGTTTTGGGGTGTTAGGGGCACATGTGGCCCCTACAATACTGACTCCATGGCTATAAGTGCTTTATAGTATATCCCACCCCATGGAGGTGTAAATCACATACTGTACATGGTGCTGGCTTTCACTTGTTAACATTAGCATCGTTTGACATTAACAGACTAGCAAGCCACGAACGCTAACTAACTTTATCTTACTAACTCATTTACTTTTCCATAATGATAGCGTACACTCACACTGTAGCAAACATTCAGCCAAAACATTCTTATACTCTACAGTACTGAACTGTTTGTTTATAGATTTGTAGGTATGAAATGAAACATTGCACAATTAGTTCATTAAATATACTATTTATTGGACATATCTGAAATCACTTTTCATGCTGTGATAATCTTCAACCAGACATTTTTCTATATCTAGGTGTTGGTCCTTTATATATGTGAATGTGGATGCATTCAAGCTCAAGCTGCTGAAGCTATTGTTCCAATTCTGGCAAAAACACACGTCTTATCTTCATCTCTATAAACTTTAGTGAATAGTAGTAACCTTTCCACTGGTACCAGGGGATTCCTGTATATGCAGCTCCCACGGTTCCCCATTTGTACACACCGTTGGGGTTGGTGTGGAGGCTGCTGTCAAACCAAAATCCTCCTTCATATGTCTCTGCACAGTTGTTAATGTCTTTGTCGAAAGTTGCGAACTGTTTCCCATTGTGATACGCCAGAGCATCTCCTGTGAAGGAAACGACAGGGACGTTAAGGAACAACAGCTCAACGAATTTGTCCATTTGAACTGCATCTTGTACATCAGACTTGGGGCTCCATCCAACACAGTCTGTGGTTCTTTTCCAGCAGAAAGTGATGGTTTAAAACCTGAGGTCCTCCTCTCTCTCCAAAGGGATTTTGACCTTCAACATTGAACATGCTCTTCAATTTGAAAAGATGAAATTTGAATTGAGGCAAAAGTAGAATCTCTTTTTTAGAGTTTGGTGCCCTTTAATGAAATACTTTGGAGAGATAAACATGCTATAGTGCACTCCGCCAAGACAGGTTTACTTATTTACTATTGCACTATAGCTAAAGGGCTAATGTAAAGTCCAAGCACATGACAAGAACATCCGCTGCTCAAATTGCTCATGTGCTCCCACACCACTCATACTCACATGACATGTTTAATTCTGTAATCTCAGTTTAAAAAACCTAATTTGTTAAAGCTCGTATTGACTTTTTCACACTTTTTCACCAGTTTAATATTTCTGCTTTAATTCCACCTCCACCAAACTCTCTTCTTTTCCCTAATGACGTTTTATGTTTATTAATGACGTCACATAGAAAGCTTGTTTTGTGCCAGATTTTCACTGCACATTGAGTTAGTTCCATGAGCCTCATACGTAGCTCACATGCAAAACCATAGACGAAAATGTCAGATAGTAATCATGTCTGGTCAGCTGACTAACACATCATACTGTATATACAGTCATCACAGCACTCGTCACTCTTCAGCCCATAACGTAAGTCTGATTATATCGTCTCTCTTGTTACTAAGATTAGTGGTTTGGTTCTTATTTTCATGAGAAGGCAGTATGGAGTTTAGGAGTTTCAGTATCTCACCTGCCCCTCCGTTGATGAATCCAGTGACGTGAAGCATGTACTTCTCCGACTCCGAATCAATGTAGAAAGACGAGTATCTTGCGTAGACTTTTGCACGCTCGAAATCCCCCATGTCCACCTTCAGCTCGTGCTTCTCTCTCCAAGTGATGAGAAATATATTCTCAAGACCTTTTGTTCAAAAAAAGCTAATTTTACTTTTACATTAACCTCACTTATTTATTCTAGAAAAACACAGCAACCGAAATAATACCAGAAATAAAGCCCCACCTAGCCAATATTCACCATTTCTGTCTCCAAAGCCATGCTTGTACACGTCCCATGGCTGGTAGAAATTCAGAGTGCCGTCCATTCTCCTCTGAATGACCTGCGAGGTAGAATTACAGAGAATAATGCGTGGGATATGGAAATCAGGAAAGAATTCACAATAATAAACAAAAAAAAAAATAAGTATGTCATAAGTAATTCCACATACAGTCCATTTCCCGTCCTCGTTGTTTTTGTCATCAGGACAGCCCATATCACAGTACACCTTTAATGCTCTCTTGGGTCCTACGGGGTAGATGGTGTAAACTCCACTGTGGATGGAGCCATTAGTGAAAATATCCTGACAGTCCATCGGGAAGAAATTCTGATTAATATGATAGGACTGGACCAGCAAGGGAAGAGCAAAACACAGTAAGACGTACATCTGAAACAGAGTCACAATGAGCATGTCAATATACATACAATCATATATATGATTTGTATACAACTTATGTGTTAAATGATTTCTTGCAGGCTGTATCTTCAGCAGACCCACCTGTGCTGAATGTTGTGTCCAGGTTAATATCAGACTGAGGAAGTTCAGCACTTTTATATTTGCACACCTCCGTGCCTGACAAATAAAACTAAAGAATCAATATCAATATCCAGTTCGGTGATTCAGAGCAGATCCTTCGCTGGCAGACAAAAACACCAGAACTTCCTGGACAACAGGTTTATTTTTTGAAAAGCTGGATAAAATGAGATTCTCTAGAACAATAACGTACTGTATCAGGGAAAGACAGAAACCTGAGCTCAGTGTCGAACCCCAGACCGTGGAACCATTGTTAATCAGCCAGTTATTCTACAGTATATCCCATGAGGATGCTGACCTCGTTGTTGATGTTTATTTAAGGTTACCTCGATCACTGAAACATTATTCTCACTATTTCACGCTGAAGTGCACTATTCTTTAGTGTTGTTAATCAATTAAACAAGTTTCGTTCCACAACTTTTCCTTTTGAAATATATTTTCTGAATATTTGCATGAATGAATTACAGTAGGAAGAATTTAATGTAATCAAAATGCAAGCAAAAAAAAACTAAACAGAATAATAAAAAACAGCTCAGTGTCACATCTGTTACAGCTATGATTAAAATCTCTCGAGTGTTAATAAGGTTTATGCAGATTAATAATTTGTGGAAAAGACCATAATCAGACTAACAAATATCATGTAAGTTATAATTAGTTTTTATTTATTTCCTGAAATCTACACTACCGTTCAAAAGTTTGTGGTCACTTTCTAACTCCATGATGGTTCCTGATGTTTATTTCTTTCTACATTGTAAAGCTGAAGGCGTGCAGTAACTGCATGAATCTCCTTTGAACAGTTGATATTGAGATGTTTCTGCTACTTCTGCTCTGTAAAGACTTCATAACGCCTCTAATCTGAGCTGCTGTTAATTGGTGATTTTTCAGGCTGATAACTCTAAATGAACTTCTCGTCTGCAGCAGAGGGAGGTTTTGGTCTCGTCCTCCTGGGACGGCCTTCATGAGAGACAGTTTCATTATGGTGCTGGACGGATTTTGCAAACGCACTTGACACAATACTGTTCTTGCAGGAACTATTACGGAAAGGCCGACCTCTGTGTCTTACAATAACAACTAACTGGTGTTTTTCTTGTTGTTACGTAATTACCTAATTCCATATGTGTTATTTTATAGTTTTGAAATCCGCAGTATTGTTGTAGAATGTAGAAAATAAATCACTAAACAAAAACAAAGACATTTGCAAGTGTTCTAAAACTTTTGAACGGTAGTGTACATGCACATAAAAACAGAGAGAGAGAAAAAGACCAAACCATAATATCATGTAGCTGGTGTGGCAAAAAAAAACCCAAAAAACATGTTTGTATATTTAAGATATTTGCAAAAACTGAATAATAGAACACATCAAGATGGATTTGATAATTTTTGTCTGTTTGTGCATGCAACACGTCTATGCACCTATTAAACTAATTTTAATGGGTTTTCACAGGAGTATTTGGCTGACTTTGGTATAGTCGAACAAAGTTACGGACACAGCTAGATTAACATTTTTACATAAGCAAATACAGTACTTAGAAACTTAACAGAAAATCCCATCATGCATCGTGTCCACTGTACCAGCCTCTGGAGGCAGTGTTACGACCTGGAGCTGCTTCAGTTGCTCAGGTCTAGACAACGTCATGTGGCAATATAATGAGTTCAGCTGACCACCTGAATGTACTGAATCACCAGGTTATCACATCTATGGAGTGTTTTTCCCTCCCTGATGGAACGTCCGTATTCCAGGCCTCACACAATTTTCACACATGAATTGGACATCACAGTTTCCTGACGTTAACCCCAGAGAAAGTCTTTGGCACCTGCTGCAGAATGCTTCACAGAGCGCTTTAACTTTCCCAACACAAGTACGTGGCCTAAAACGAATGCAGCTATGGATAGAAATAAATGTGATGTGGAAAAAAGTTGACGAAACAATGCCATGGTGCGCCATAGTTGTATGAAATATTACTGTGTGCTATTTTTCTTTTTGCCCAGGCAGTTAAAATATTTAATGTTACACAGAGTAACATGACACAGTAACAATGCAGAAAAAACATGCCATTTATTTGATCTGAAAGAAAACCTTCCCGGGTTATCCATTTGTTAGTTGCGAAGTCATGTTCGACCCATCGTGACCCCATGGACCATGTTCCTTCAGGCCTTCCTCTCCTCTACCATCCACCCAGAGTCCATTTAAACTCACACCGACTGCTTCAGTGACTCCATCCAGCCACCTCAGTCTCTGTCGTCCGCTTCTTCTTTTGCCCTCAATCTTTCCAAGCATTAGGTTCTTCTCCAGTGAGTCCTTCCTTCTCATATGGTGGCCAAAGTATTTAAGTTTCATCTTCAGGATCTGACCTTCTAAAGAGCAGTCAGGGTTGATCTCCTCTAGCACTGACCGGTTTGATCTCTTTGCAGTCCAAGGGACTCTCAGGAGTCTTCTCCAGCACCAGAGTTCAAAGGCCTCGATTCTTTGGCGCTCAGCCTTTCTTATGGTCCAACTTTCACAAACATACATTGCAACGGGGAAAACCATAGCCTTGACTATACGCACTTTTGTTGGCAGGGTGATGTCTCTGCTTTTTAGTGTGCTGTCTAGATTTGCCATCGCTTTCCTCCCGAGGAGCAAACGTCTTTTTATTTCTTGGCTGCAGTCCCCATCAGTTATCCATAGGGTTTTCCCATTTGTGGAGGCCATTTACAGTAGGTTTGTGAACCCGCCACTACTTTATAAATAAGTGGTTGCAAAGCTTGAATATGTATATTGACTTATAGTTTAGAAAGGTCTCCCACTCATAGAATGTCCTGGAATGAAACAACGCACATTCTTTTCTATTTACAACGAGAACATTCCACCTCAATTGTGGGTACAGACTTTTAGGAAGGAGCTTGTAAAGGATCCTGACTGATTAATGTGGTCTATGGGTTTGCAGAAGAAAAGAAGAAGGAATCAAATGTTCAAAGGAAACTTATCACTCACAGATCAAGCTTGGTCACAGGGATGATAAATAATTGTGTACTTATTTATAAAGAAAGAGCTGAAGCATGGTTTAAACCCCACCCTCTCACAAACAAAAAGTCCCTCGGTGGGACAATGTGATGAGAATATGATCTGGGAGTGATTGTTGTATAAACTATGCACTTTCGAGGTTTTAATATCATGTCAAACATTTGAGCTTTCTTTTGTAATCCTGTGCAAATGTGGTTTTTATTATAAATGTCCCATGTACTTTCCACGTGCTGGTAAATTATTACCAGTGATGTTTTACACATCTGCTCCTGTGTTCCTGGGACAATACAGAAAAACAAATATAGATATAAAAAGTGAATGTCTTATTTTTATAATTTACAATACATAGATAAAATATTTTTCATGATAAATATGAAATTATTAAAATTCTTAAGTTAATATTCTTAACGTAAATGCAAGACATAAACACAACTTAACTGTAAAATTAGTTACCTTAATTTTGGCAGTTAAGAGAATTATTTTTCTTCTTACAAAACAAAGCAAATAAACACCAAAAAGAATTAGTAGGCCTACCCATTTACTACATACTGTTGGAGGAAATTTAATTTGTTCTTTACTTGAAAGGCTGTACAAACACAAATGCCAATATTTTACATCAAAATTGTTTGGAATTGACTTTCAGGTGATTTCTACAAAAATCAAAAATTTCTTTCTAATTTTGTGGAGAAAATTTGAAAAAGGAAAATAAAAAAGTGTTGGATTTTGTTGCACCCATGTACATGATGACCGCTCCATATCATATATAAATATCAAGTGTATATCAGGTGTGCGCTGTTTGCGAGGGTGTCAGCCTATAAAATAATGATGATATAAACATACATGTGATTATGAATTATATACAGTAGTAGCTGCTAAAAGCAACATCTGAATGTACCCTCCTCTGGTCTCTGATTGGTTGCTGTTGTTTCTCCTCTACCCTCTGGTTGGCTGCAGTTGTGGCAGTATTATAATTTGAGTGAGTGCAGCTTTGTGATACTGTCACACGCAAGAGAGATTGAGGATGTGAGAAAAGGTTTGAGCATAGACAAGATGAAAATAGTGGCAGAAAAATAACACCAGAGAATTGGAGATTGTTGCAGCCAGAGAGAAAGAGAGAGAGAGTGTGAGAGAACGGAACAGAGTAAAGAAAAGCCTAGAGTAAACTAATCCTCAGTACCTTTAATATTTAAGTCAATTTGAAGGCAAGTAGGATTAAGCGGTATAGAAAATGAATGAATGAATGAATTGAAGGCAAGTTTCTTTCTACTTTTACCCATTTTATCCACTTTTTACTTATTGATAATGTGCAAGTTGGCGTTGTATTATTTTGAACAAACCAGGGACGAATTGATAAAACTTCAGTGCATCCGGAAAGTATTCACAGCGCATCACTTTTTACACATTTTGTTATTTCACGGCTTTATTCTAAAATGGATTACATTTATTTTTTTTCCTCATAATTCTGCACACAACACCCCATAATGACAACATGAAAAAGCTTACTTGAGATTTTTGCAAAAATATGGAGAAAGCACATGTACATAAGTATTCACAGCCTTTGCCATGAAGCTCAAAATTGAGCTCAGGTGCATCCTGTTTCCCCTGATCATCCTGTTTCCCCTGATCATCCTGTTTCCCCTGATCATCCTGTTTCCCCTGATCATCCTGTTTCCCTGATCATCCTGTTTCCCCTGATCATCCTGTTTCCCCTGATCATCCTGTTTCCCTGATCATCCTGTTTCCCTGATCATCCTGTTTCCCTGATCATCCTGTTTCCCTGATCATCCTGTTTCCCCTGATCATCCTGTTTCCCCTGATCATCCTTGAGATGTTTCTGCAGTTTAATCAGAGTCCACTTGTGGTAAATTGAGTTGATTGGACATGATTTGGAAAGACACACAGCTGTCTATATAAGGTCCCACAGTTGACAGTTCATGTCAGAGCACAAACCATTGTATCCATTTTTGAATGAGGCTGTGACATAACAAAATGTGGAAAAAGTTATGCGCTGTGAATACTTTCCGGATGCTCTGTATATGTATATGTATATTGTCATAGTGTGAAGTTGTGACAGGCATGTGGACAAATCTTTTGTCAGGGGCAGTACTGCTAGATGAATGAATGGATCTCAGGCTCACGCCACAATATAAAAGCAAGGTGGAGAGCTTGTAATAGTGTCCAGAGTAACAAAGTCCAGAGTAAGTTTACAGTAGGCTCAGAGCCCAGAGTTATGCAGCAATTGCTAAAGTGAAGAGCAACATACAGACAGGCCGATGCCATGTGCCCCTAGGACTTCAAAGGCAGAAGTACTGAATGTCAGCGTTTGAGCGCTACATTAGAGAAAGCAGATAAAAAAGCCGGCACAATCCGTGGTGGCACTTTCATTTCTGCTGAGTGTCAGTCTGCGTGATTCTGCCACCAGGAAGGAAAAGGCTGTTGTATTCCCTGCTAAGGCCATCGCTCCCAGTCGGGGAGCTGCTCAGTCACTGCCTTGACCAGCAAGTGCACACCCTCACTACTTTCCTCTCCTTATTTCCATCGACCCTCCTTAATTTGCTTCCCTTCCCAACACACTCCCAGACCATCATTTTAGTAGTTTTGCCGACAGCCAATATACAGACACATACAGAATCTTTGTAACTGTAAGGACTAGAAATGAACAATTTTCAGGATTTTGCCCAGGGAATGTAGTGCACGTTTGCGACCCTAGTTTTCAATTTCTCCTACCATACTACCTACAGTAATATCAAGCATCTTTTCATTTATTCTGGACTTTACAAATTTTCTCTGTCATCCAACATAGATTTATCTGCCCCTCCCCCCCCCCCAAAAAAAAAAAAAAAACATTCTTTGTCTATAGTCTGCATTCTTTTGCCGATTTAAGTAAGATTTTTTTGTTTATTAGCCAATTGCAGACACTATGTGGCTATTGTTGTTCATTACTGAAGTCCATACCTCAAGCAATTCAGGCTGAAAAAAAACAAAAGCACAGATTATATGTTGTTGGTGATGAAATAAATTTTTTGTCCAACCTTGAGTGATTCTGTGCTTTTACTTCTATTGTCATAACCACATCAATGCGAATATTAGCATCTGAAAATAAAGTTCAAATGCTTATATTACTGTACTGCTGCTTCGTTTTTGGCTGCAGCATTATCATTAAGTGAAAATGGTGTCGGAGTGAAATCAAACAAAAATGCATGCCGCTCAACATTTAAACTTGCTTTGGAAATATGAAAAACCCAAAACTCAAATCACAAAAGTATTTGGAATCTTCAGGAGAATGCCTAGACCAGTGATCTTGCTATGAGAACAATGCCATATGCAGTAAACAGCCAACCAAGCAAGCAAAGTTGAAAAGCAAAGGCGCTGGTTACTCTCCACTATGTCAACAAGACAGACAAGAGGGGAGTTTGCGCATTCACACATTTATTTATTTTCTGTTTCATTTTCTGTACAAGGTCGTTGGAAGCCTGGAGGCTATCCCAGGGGACTTGTGTCACACCCTACATGGGTGCCAATTCTTTGCAGGGCACATACAGTAAGCGCACGCACGCACGCACTACCCTGCATGTATTTGGACTGTGGGAGATAAGAAGAGTAAACCACCAAGACATTCAATTCAATTCAATTCAATTCAATTCAATTCAATTTTATTTATATAGCGCTTTTAACAATGGTCATTGTCTCAAAGCAGCTTCACAAAAATTTAAGAAATTTAACAAAAAAAAATAAAATAAAAAATAAAATAAATATATATATATATAAAGTAATAAATAAATAAATAAATAAAATTATAATAGAAAATAAATAAATAAAAACAAATAATAATAATTATAGAAAAGAAAATAATTGGAAGTGTGGATGTGTGAGAAAAATGTGCAGATAATAATGAGATGAATGAATGAAATGTCTCTGATGAGCAAGCCAAGGGTGACGGCGACGGTGGCAAGGAAAAACTCCCTGAGATGGCATTAGGAAGAAACCTTGAGAGGAACCAGACTCAACAGGGAACCCATCCTCATTTGGGCGATAAGAGATAGAAATGATATAACATCTTGTGTGTTGTGCAGGTGAAAATTCAATATGACAGAAATTATTTAAATTGTCATGAAGACCAGTTCAGCATAGGGACGAGTCAGTAGGTGCAGAGGGCAGATGAGGTCTTGATCACTGGAAGCACAGGAGCAGCATGTGTAGCTCCAACCATCATAAAGCTGAATCCAGTTGGAGCTGGTCCTTCTCTGGATGCCTCAGGAACCTCGCAGGGTCGGCCTTTGTCTACTGAAGCTGGCAAAATCTCCCGATGCCTCGGGATGGGTAGAGAAATACAGAACAGATGGGGAGAATTAGCGTAGTTGCCATTCGGTATAGGTGTACTGGAGTATGAGTACTGGGATGAGTTATGTGTATGCCAGATTAAAAAGATGCGTCTTGAGTCTACTTTTGAACTGAGAAACCGTGTCTGCTCCCCGAACACTGTCTGGAAGGCTATTCCAAAGCTTTGGAGCTAAATATGAAAAAGCCCTACCCCCTTTTGTAGATTTTGAAATTCTGGGAACTACCAGAAGTCCGGAGCTTTGTGATCTTAAGGCGCGTGGTGGATTGTAGCGTATCAGAAGACTGGTTAGGTATGTGGGAGCTAAACCATTTAAGGCCTTGTATGTAAGTAATACTATTTTGTAATTTATTCTAAACTGAACAGGTAGCCAGTGCAGGGATGATAATATTGGGGTTATATGATCATATTTTCTGGATCTAGTGAGAACCCTGGCAGCTGCATTTTGGATTAACTGAAGCTTGTTTATTGAGGATGCAGGACAACCACCTAGTAATGCATTACAATAGTCCAGTCTGGAGGTCATGAATGCATGAACTAGTTTTTCTGCATCAGATACGGATAAGATGTTCCTAAGTTTAGCAATATTTCGAAGATGGAAAAAGGCTGTTTTTGTGATATTTGAAATGTGATTTTCAAAAGACAAGTTACTGTCTAATATTACTCCCAGATCTTTTACTGCTGAGCTGGTAATAACAGTACATCCTTCTAAGCGCAAGCTGAATTGTGAAAGCTGTTGTGTGCTGGTTTTTGGGCCAATAAGTAATATCTCTGTCTTATCTGAATTTAGTAAAAGAAAGTTATTGGTCATCCAATCTTTTATGTCCTGGACACACTCAGTTAATCTAGACAACTTAGGTATTTCGTCTGGTTTAGTTGAGATATATAATTGGGTATCATCAGCATAACAATGGAAACTAATCCCATGTCTTCTAATGATGTCAGACATCATGTTACATATAGGTGCCTCATTGTATAGTGTGATGGCGAATGGTAGGAATGATTTCTTGAAGCGTTCTTTGTGACACTGAAGCTGGATCAGTCTTTTAGAGAATGAACTCTGCTGCCTCTGCATAGGATCATGTAGTGGGTGAGATGGATTTTCCATGATTGACAAGAGTTTGTTCAGTGATCTGTTGTCCCTTACTGTCTCCAACCTGTCCAGTTTGTGTCCAAATAGAGTATGTGTTCAGCTTGTGGATAATTTTATTTATCTTACTTCCATCCCTGGCACTGACGCTGCTCCCCCAGCAGACCACAGCACTATAAAGGGCACTCGCCACAACAGACTGATATTACAGTATCCTGTTGCATACATTGTAGGATCTGAGCTTCCTCAAAAAACAAAGTCTGCTCAACGCCTTCTTATACACAGCATCGGTGTTGGTCCTCCACTCCAGTCTGCAGTTCAAGTGAACACACAAGTACTTATAGCTGTCCACAACCCCAACCTCCTCAACCAGGATGGTAGCAGGTTTAATCACAGTTTACACTTCCTAAAGTCCACTACCAACACCTTGTTTTTCATGATGTTCAGAAGCAGATGGTTTCTGGTGCACAACTCCACAAAGCTGTCCAGAAGTGAGCCTCATTGTTTCATCATCATCATCATCATCATCATCATCAATACTTTATCCTGTATTCAGCGTTGCAGGTGGTGGAACCTATCCCAGGAAACCTACAGTAGGATTAAGAAAGAGTCAGACTTGAGGAACAAATCACATGACCCATTTACCACCCACTTACAACCACTTCACATCTTACAAACCACTCTCTCAATTACTTAACATTTAAATAAAAACAGAAACTACTGTATAGTAGTAGAGCAAGAGCACAACATTCACTTTTCTCAGGTGATCCACGAAGGCGTAGGTGCTCCATCTACTGATGAAGTGGTATACTACTGTTTTAAACAAAGCATTCTTTAGGGCAGGGCTGAGCACATTGTTTCCCCAGATGGCCAGTGGTGTCAAAAGTATTCACATTCATTACTTGAGTAGAAGTATAGATACTAGGGTTCAAAAATACTTCTTTAGAAGTTGAAGTATCAACCCAAGCTTTTTACTTAAGTAAAAGTTTCAAAGTACTGGTTTCAAAACTACTTAAAGTATAAAAGTAAAAGTACCGTGAGGGGCGACAAAAGCATTAAGGTATCGCTTTCTGATCATGCAACGGGGGGGGGGGGGGTGTTGTGCGTGTTCTGATCATGTGACGGGGGGGGGGGGGGGGGCGTTGTGCGCATTCTTGTCATGCGACCGGAGGGGTTGCGCGTTCTGATCATAAAAATAGAGTAACGAGGCTGTTTTTAAAAAGTAAGGAGTAGAAAGTACAGATAATTGCTTAAAAATGTAAGGAGTAGAAGTAAAAAGTCGGCTGAAAAATAATTGCTCCAGGAAAGTATAGATACCCAAAATTTCTACTTAAGTAAGGTAACGAAGTATTTGTACTTCGTTACTTGACACCTCTGCAGATCTTGTTTAATAAAGTAAGACAACAGTTCACCATGCACAGGGCCAGCAGGCGAGAAGTTTCCAGATTCCAGTCCTATTGAGCCCCCACGTGAGGACACAAGTCCGATCCATGGACACCCCATGCTGCAAGCTAGAGTACCAAAAGGATTCGCTGTTAATGTCCTGATGCCAGACACCAAAGAACATGTTCAGGGGTCATGCAGAGTCATTCCAGAGCTGTCCTGATGCAACAAGGGTAACCTACACAGTACTGGGCATAATGTTTCGTGGCGGAGCCCAGAGGAATTGGAAGATTTACAAAGAGTTGAAAATCCGGTTATGCCACCCTGGGTAAGGCTCAGAGACCTTAACTAATTCAATTCAATTCAATTCAGTTTTATTTGTATAGCGCTTTTAACAATTGACATTGTCTCAAAACAGCTTTATACAATCAAAATAATTATTTAAGTTTGTATGGAATGTGAATGTGTATGAATCAAAATGTTCAGATAGTCCCTGGTGAGCAAGCCCGAGGGCGACAATGGCAAGGAAAAACTCCCTGAGATGGTAATAGGAAGAAACCTTGAGAGGAACCAGACTCGACAGGGAACCCATCCTCATCTGGGTGAAACAGATAGCAGGAAATGATCTGCATTTATACAGTGTTAGGTTCAGCTATAATAGTTGATGTTAATTGATGTTATAATAGTTGATGTAAAATGGAGTCCAGTAGTTATTGGAGACTCAGATAGACTTGTAGAAAGTTCCAGTCCTGAACTATCGAATTGTCAAGTCCTCAGAGAAACAGCTGACAACACCAGTCGAGGCCAGAACCATCTTCTAAGTAGATAGAATCATCCCCAGACACCAGACGCATCCTAAAGAGACACACGGGGCATCCATGCGATGAGACCTCCAACCAGAAACGGAGCACCAGGATGGATCAGACAGGTGCGGAGGGCAGAGGGAGTCTGGATCACTGGCAGCTCAGGAACCACATGTGTAGCTCGACAGAGAGAGAGAGAGAGAAAGAGTGAAAGGGGGAGACAGGGGGAGAGAGGAAAGAGAAAGAGGGGGAGGAAGAGAAGAAGAGGAGAGATGGCAGTTAGGTATGGTCACAGTCACAATGTCTAATGTGAATGCATATTTACTGTAGAGTGCAAGCAGGGACTCCGGCAGGACTAACTATGACAGCATAACTAAAAGGGAGAGCCAGAAGGAAACACAAACATGAGGGCTCCCTGAGATGTAAAGCAAACAATCACCTCATCGTCAACAAACCTGAGTGATCAAATGAGACTGAGGAAGACAGCATCTAAACATACCAGTTCACCATAATACTCTACGTCCATGAGTCCCCCAGATCTGCTCCTTTACCTTATGGCAAATCTATTTATAAAAATGCTTGGCTAAATAAATAGGTTTTGAGCCTAGACTTAAACACTGAGACGGTGTCTGAGTCCCGAACACTATTTGGAAGACTATTCCCTAATTTTGGGGCTTTGTAAGAAAAAGCTCCGCCCCCAGCTGTAGTTTTCATAATACGCGGTACTGACAAGCAGCCTGCATCCTTTGACCGAAGTAGGCGTGGCGGATCGTAAGACACTAGTAGTTCGCTCAGATACTGCGGGGCGAGACCATTCAATGCTTTATATGTCAAGAGTAGTATTTTAAAATCAATGCGAAATTTCACAGGGAGCCAATGCAGTGAAGATAGGATAGGGGTGATGTGCTCATATCTTCTGGTTCTAGTGAGGACTCTCGCTGCTGCATTCTGGACTAGCTGAAGCTTGTTTAAGCACCTAACTGAACAACCAGACAGTAAGGCATTACAATAGTCCAACCTAGAAGTGATAAAAGCATGAACTAGTTTTTCTGCATCGTTTAGCGACAATATATTTCTTATTTTGGCAATATTTCTGAGGTGAAAGAATGCTATCCTGGTGATATTATCTACATGAGCTTCAAATGAAAGGCTGGAATCTATAATCACGCCGAGGTCTTTTACTGTTGCACTTGACGGAACAGAAAGGCCATCTAAAGTTACGGTGTGATCTAAGATTTTACTTCTAGCTGTATGTCCTGCACACATTGCTCAACTTTAGTAAGATGGTTTTTCTCATCAGGTTTTGTTGAGACGTATAGCTGTGTGTCGTCAGCATAACAATGAAAACTAATACCATGCTTACGGATTATGTTGCTCAGAGGAAGCATGTAAAGGGAAAAAAGCAGTGGGCCTAAAACTGAACCCTGCGGAACGCCAAACTCCACTAGAGAACATGCAGAATAATCACCATTTAAGTCTACATACTGATAACGATCGGTCAAATAGGATCTGAGCCAGGAGAGGGCTGTACCCTTAATTCCTACTACATTTTCTAATCTGTGAAGAAGAATAGCATGATCAATGGTGTCAAAAGCTGCACTGAGGTCGAGTAATACAAGCATAGTTACACAACCCTGATCAGAGGCCAATAGGAGGTCATTTACTACTTTAACGAGTGCTGTTTCTGTGCTGTGATGAGGCCTCAATCCTGACTGTCAATGAATTAAATCTCATTGTAGGCCACACAGGCCAGTTCACAAGGAACAAGGCAGGAGACATAGATATTGGAAATCAAAGTTTTATTACAAAATATATTCCAAAAAATAACTATTACATAAAAAGAAAATAAGCAATCATTGGGAGCTACAATGCACATATGACACTTGACGTATTGTACCAGAACCGAGGCCTAACAGCAGGGCATGAGGGCACAATACAGCAAAACACCCTCCACTTCAACCAGTGGCACACACGAAACACTGACACCAGAACTTCACCCCTGCCGTAGGCACTCAGCTACACAGCTATACCCTCAGCACACACACGAAACACTGACACCAGAACTTCACCCCTGCCGTAGGCACTCAGCTACACAGCTATACCCTCAGCACACACACGAAACACTGACACCAGAACTTCACCCCTGCCGTAGGCACTCAGCTACACAGCTATACACTCAGCACACACACGAAACACTGACACCAGAACTTCACCCCTGCCTTAGGCACTCAGCTACACCCTAAGCACACACACGTAACACTGACACCAGAACTTCACCCCTGCCGTAGGCACTCAGCTACACAGCTACACCCTCAGCACACACACGAAACACTGACACCAGAACTTCACCCCTGCCGTAGGCACTCAGCTCCTGTACCAACAGAAATCAGGGGGGGGGGGGGTTATGGATGCTTATGCGTTAGACATCATTTCATTCATTCATTTATTTATTTCATTCATTTAACTTATTTCTTTCATTTATATATATGCATTTATTCATTTATTTATTGTAAGAATTTGTTCCGTGTGTTTTTGTTTTATGCTTGGTGAGGGGACTCATTTCACTCTGGTAAAAACTTGGTGCACTTTGAATGGCGACTACCAAACTTGTTAGTTTTAAGTTACTTAAAGAGAAGAAGAATAAACATTACCAGAGGGCAGCGGCGGCAAAAAGGGTCCCACAGCAGCACCACATCATAATACACTGGCTCATTAATGTAGAGATATATTTTAACACCAGTTACTAGTATAAAAATATAACACAATACGGAAAGCAATGCTATTTAAACATATTATTTGAAGTATCACTGAACATACATTGGGTCATATTAGTGAAACAAAGAAACAAAGGAAAGAACATCAAGACAAACTACATATAAATCTATAAAGACAATATTTTAAAAAGAATGGCAATAAAACTGAACAGGTAAGCTGAAATAAAATCAGTAGCAGCATTACTTTTTAATTAATATTGTCTACCATAATAATTACTAGCAGGAGGTAATACTGCTACTGATTTTATTCCAGCTTACCTGTTCAGTTTGATTGTGATTCTTTTCACTTGGCTCTGGTAGATCAGGGGAGACGTGTTGGTCATCATCAGCAGGCACTGGTTCATCATCACTGACCTGCTGCACTTACAGTTTACACTGATGACTGGTAGATCTTACACTGCATCACGATGATACCCCCTGCCAAATGTTCAGGATATCTTTCTTTGTTTTATAAATATAACCCAATATATACTTTTTTTAAAAACATTTTTGTATTGTGCTATATTTTATACTAGTGTGTGGTTTTAAAAAGTAATCTCCACTTTAATGAGCTGGTGTATTATGATGTGGGATGTGGTGGGCTGCTGGATCCAGCCTCGCTGTCCCTCACCAGTTACAGTATAGACATAATCATGGGCGTCGCTAGGCCATTTTTATCCCCCTAACATTTGTACTCAGCCCCCCTAAAAATTCTCCATAAACTTCACACACACTGCTGGTCCCCCATCATTGTCCCCTTTAAATGTGATATGAAAGTGTCGACAGACTTCAGCTCCTTCGGCTCCTCACCGTCTTTCAGCGGGTCTTCAGTTCACCATCACAGAGGGAGGATTAAGTCAAGGTGTGTGTTTATGATAAACTGTTCTATCTGCATCAGTTCAGTCCTTTCTCATAAATACAGTTTACAAAATGTCATGAGGGATTAATCAGTTACATCTTCACTGTGTTCACCCTCATCACACCAGCTGTTTCCTCCAGTGAACATGAAGCCTTTAATACAGACTCTATGACCCTATAGTCTACTTTATACATCAATCATGCTGTTACTGTTTAAATAGGAAAACCTAACTGTCTATATAAAACATTACACAGTGCATATGGCATTAACTACCATAGAGTTATGCAGATAAATGATTAAACATAGTGACAGACAGCATTCAGTGCCTCGTTTAACTGTATAGCAGTGTGACTTACAGAGAGAGAAAAATCCTGTTTAATGTAATAAATATTGTATTAAATAATGTCCCAAATTGTAAAATACATTTATTAGCCTTAGAGTCGGGTTTCTGTCACTTTGATTTAGAAAAAGTAACTTTTTTTAATGAATAGAAACAAACAAACAAAAAAGAATGATATTAAAAAGATGCTTTATTTAATTACATTAAAACAATGTTTGTCTATATTAATGTATTTGAATAAATAGCCGAGTAGCTATGACATTTTAAGGTGTTGAATAGAGAACCTACTGTCTTATTTATGTAGCTAAAACACTCATTTAAACTAGATCACATGATCAAAGTTTTAATATTTATATTTAACTGTAGATGGAAGTTTTTTCAAGTCACATGAAAAAAAAGATGTTCTGTTCTTACCTGCTGCTCATCTGGAGACCCATAACCATGTGACCTGAAAAACCTGTGTGATGAAGAAGACTCATGTGAGTTCTGATTCTGTGTTAAACATCTATGGGGCTGAGCCCCCCTTGCCAGAAAATCCTAGAAACGCCCCTGGCTACAGAGTTCGAGTTCAGTCCCATGCGGATTTGCAGGTGATTTTTTATGATGAAAATTTTAATTATAATAAATTTATGATGAAGGCCTAATATGAGCTTCCCCAGAAGTTGATACTGTTGAATGATTAGACTTGTTTCATCGATCATTAAACTTACACATATGACATTTCTTTTAGGTTCTATTAGTAAATGTTGTGAGCAAAACTTTTTATTTTAGAAACTCAAAAAAAAATCTAACAAAATGTAAAAGTAGAAGTTGTTGATTGGTTCCTCTGTCACTAAACCTTCACGCTTTAAAGATCTGTTAAGCATCAAGGCTATGTGTTATTTATAATGTCGTTTAAGAAACTTTTCAGAAAACTCTTCTAACACATCCTAGGCAACAGGTGTTGTTTTTGATGTTTTGTCTTTGATTATAATATTACTTCACCTATGAAAGTTGAAAGTTATTGCATCGGAATTTTAGCTATGCAAATGATTTCTTTGTTCAGAAAAATCAGTGTGTGTGTGTGTGTGTGTGTGTGTGTGTGTGTTTGTGTTTGTGTATGTGTATGTGTGTTTGTGAGAATGTAAGAAGAGGGTAGATTAAAAAAAACAAGGCACAATGAGTTGTTAAACTTCTGTTACAAACCTAAGTTAAAGTCAATGTTCTTTATGGTTCTGCCCTGTGCCGCTATGCCTTTACTTTTGAAAGTTCCGGTAATTAAATGTGAATATTAAATCCTTATATGCAGTGCAATTTTTACTACATAGTCTTTTTCTTTTTTTTTTTTCATAAACTTTTACCAGCATACTTTATCTGAGGGAATTGTTTGTGTTGTCTATCCCTAAACCTTCATGTTTGAAAGATCTGTTAAACGTCAAGGCTAAGTGCAGAAAATCTCTAACACATCTGAGGAAACAGTTACTATTCTTATTGGTTTTGTCTTCCATTACAATATTTCTTCACCTATGAAAGTTGAAAGTTATTACACGAGAATTTTATCTGCAAAAATTAGTTTAAAAAAAAACATATTTGAGTTAGAAGTTGATAACTTGATTGACGATGAGTTAGTGAGTGAGTAAATGGGAAGGTACAGTAAGTATTTTGTACATTTATTCATGGAGCCATCCATTCACCTATACATAAATTCCCTAGCACTTACAGTATCTGGGTCATGAGCAGAGATATCCAGACCTCCCTCTCTCTAGCCTTTCAATGTGGGGGAGCAACTGCTCCACTTTAAGCTCCACCTGGATGTGTGAGTTCATTCCTCACCCGATGTTTCAGGCTGAACCCACCCACCCTATGGTGGAGCTTATTTATGTCACTTATTTCTGTGACCACAAACGTTTGGTCAAAGTCCATGAACATAGGTGAGGTTTGGGATATAGATTCACCTGAGGCTAGACGTTTCTTAGGTGATCCACAAAGGCGTACAGTGTGTGCACCATTTACTGATGAAGTGGTGTAATGATCTTTTAAACAAAGCATTCTTTTGACCATACTTTTTTCATTAACTAAGCCAAGGGCCACACATTGGGGACTGAAATTAATTATAAAACACATTGTGTTATTTAAGATACAGTAAGATAAGATAAGATAAGATAAAATATACCTTTATTTATCACCAATGCAGTACAAATCGCCTAAAGGCGTCAATTCTGGTCATGATAGGAAGACACCAGAACACCCAGTGCACCACAGTTGTGCACAGGGGCCAGCAGGCAAAGAGTTCACAGTTGTTGATCTGGCCTTCTCCAGACTGCAATTCGATTGAGCACCAATGGAATATACCCGACACGTAAGTCCAAAACATCGAGGTTCCACATCACAACCCACAGCCAGACAGACACCACAGCACAATACCAGTGGCATACAGTACATTGGTTTACTTTGGTTTGAAACAGACTGATTGGGTGGGAATAAAACCACTGGTCTTTTACAGTAGCTGTTTTTTATTACTCCTATAACTGAACACCATCTGAATGTACTGAAGAATTAACATGGATTTGGTTGACTGATTATTACACTTTAAAGGATCATATCTTCATCTTCATCAACTTCCTTCCATCACATATTCCCATTTAACTCATTTTTGTCAGTTACCTTTGCCTGTCTGGGCCCTTTCTCCAAACAGGGAAGTAAACATATAATCATTCAGAGCTTTCTTCCATAAGTATACAAATCTTTTTAATAAACTCTTATTAAAACAATATTTTTATATTTGCATTTGATATGTTAGTAAGCATGTATTACATAATTGTTTTTTGTTTTCTAGACATGAGTAGATAAAGATGTCACAGAAAACTAAAAAATAATATGTGTCCCCGTTTGTAGTCAGTGACACACCAAACTTGTTGAATGTCGTCCATAGTCATCTGTCAGATTTTCACGGTTATGGTCTTCAAAGAGGTTGCTTTCCAGGTGGCCCACAGGAAATGCTCTGCCATTTGTATAGGCCATTGGGGTTGGCAATGCCATTACTCAGCCAGCAGAAGTACCAAAACCCTCCCATGTACAGTAAGCGTCTGCACAGTTGCCGTATGGATTTTGATCAACAGTTGAAAAAGGTCTGCCGTCCATGCTGCTCAGAGGATCTCCTAATGAATAAGTGATAATAAATACTGTATAAATGCAGATCATTTCCTGCTATCTGTTTCACCCAGATGAGGATGGGTTCCATGTTGAGTCTGGTTCCTCTCAAGGTTTCTTCCTATTACCATCTCAGGGAGTTTTTCCTTGCCACTGTCGCCCTCAGGCTTGCTCACCAGGGAATATCTGACCATTTTGATTCATACACATTCACATTCCATACAAACTTAAATAATTCTTTCGATTGTGTAAAGCTGTTTTGAGACAATGTCAATTGTTAAAAGCGCTATACAAATAAAACTGAATTGAATTGAAATAAATTTCTACATACGTGTAAATAAAATAAAATTTTTAACACTTATTCAACAACATGAATGATTTAGCTACATTACATAAATATCTGTTGGTAAATCATAACCGGTGGTGTTTTCATCACCTGCTCCTCCATTAATGTAGTCGCTGACATTCAGTGTGTACCTCTTACACTCGGGGTCAATGTAGAAAGAGCTGTACTGAGAATAGGCACTGCCTCTGTCAAGATCCTCCATGTCCACTCTCTGCTGATTCCAGGGAGGTCATTAGAAAGATCTTATCCAAAACTGAAATAATATCCAAGCTACATTATATACAGAGCTCATGATGATGTTACGTACAGTATAAGATAATAAAGTTAAAAAAAAAAACATGGTAAACAGAGGCTGTTTGGTAAAATGTTTTTTGTATTAAAAACAACTTATAGTGCTTAGAAACTTTATGGACTTGGCTAAAACTTTTTGCTGGAAAGTAAATTAGCAGTGTGATTACCCAGCCACTGTTAATTACCCAGCCACTGTTCTCCACTGACAGTCCCAAACCCATTCTTATAATCCATTCAAGAACGATAGAAATTCACACTGCCATCAAATCTCCTCTGAATCACCTGGGGATTAGGGTAGATGGATGGAATGCATACTGTACATTTTCTTGGCAGTTAGCTTTATCCAAAAGCAGGGGTAAAGTCCTAGCGTTAAGCTAATTTTGTCCATCTTTTTGGTTAAATGAAGTGTAACAGCTATTAAACCTAGCAGTCGGTATGTGACAGTTTCATGCAAAAGGTTTCACTCACGGTCCATGCTTGGTTCCCCTGGCCTTCGTCTTCAGTGCAGGCCATGTCACAGTACACCTCTAAAGGTTGGCCAGCTGCAGATCCGGTGGGATAGATGGTGTAAACTCCACTGTGAATGGAGCCGTTTTGGTAAATGTCCTCACAGTCCAGTGGCAGAAACTGTGTATTGACTGGAGCCGAGTGCACCAGTAGGGGCAGCACTACAAGCAGCAGCAGCTAAACAGAGGAATCAACACTGGTGATGACTTTATGTGTGTTTAAATCAATATACATTATATTAATGGTTCATAAATAGTAGAAACTCACCATATCTGTGAGGATTCTG
This sequence comes from Channallabes apus, assembly GCA_030522415.1. Taxonomy (NCBI): domain Eukaryota; kingdom Metazoa; phylum Chordata; class Actinopteri; order Siluriformes; family Clariidae; genus Channallabes; species Channallabes apus. Next base: position 2,294,396 of record CM060124.1, read on the forward strand.
TCCAACCAAAAACCACGAAAGGTTAACGCAGAAATATTTAGGAAACTCTTTTTATTTTATAAGATTGAGACAACTACTATTTTGACATAAAAAAAAGAATTCGATATTTCAGAAAAAAAAATGTTAAAGGTGCAAATGAGCAAGTAGAGTTTGGTTCAAGTCCATAACAAGTATGGATGCAATACATGCAGGTTATTTTAAAGTGCCCCTATTGTGCCATTTTAAAGGTTGCTACTATTGCTTAATGAGTCTCTTAAAACAGGTTTACATGTATGCAAGGTCAAAAAACACTTTAGTTTTCTCCAAAAATAGATTTAATTTTACCCCATTTCTAAATTATTCGTAAACGAATTGTGTGAAGCAGTTGGAAGATTCAGTCTGTCTAAACCCCTCCTTTCCGTGAGCCCTCACTGCTGTGATTGGTCAGATGGCGCGGCCTTTTATGATTGGTTTACCGGTACAGCGTGTGTCGGAAAACGAAACCCCCATTACCATAACTGAACGACGGCTCTGGAGACGCGTCAATACATAGAAAAGATGGTGTCGGTTTTATTGTATCAATTCGAGCCGGAGTCTGACGATGAAACGGTTGAAGTGGCACATCGACAAGAAACTGTTTTGCTAGTACGACTGGAGCCGGACATCTCTCAGTGGTAAGTGTCACATGTTAATGTAACAGACCTAATTTGTTATATTGTGCTAATGTTAGATGCATGGGCGCTTGTGATGTGCATGTGTGTGTGTGTGATGCATTTATCCCCTCGGGGCTTGCCGTAGAAGGGCACGGGGCATGCGCACTTCGCGAGTGTTAAGTTCAGTTTTGGTGAACGGTGGAGAATAAACAGTTAAAAAGGATTTCGTGTGCTCTCGTTTTTATTGTTTTTTTATATTACAAAGTGTTTAAGCGAACCCGGCATGAATGCTCGGTCACATTAACAAGAGTGTGGTAACGTTAATTGTATGATGGCGGGCAAGTTGTTCGCGACATAGAACATGGGCGGACATTATGCAGATATGTTACGTAGTGATGTGGATCCGTAACAGAAAAAGATTCTAATTGCTAACGACTCGTTTAGGTGAATGTGAGCCGACTCATTTTTTTAAGAGACAAAAGCTTAATTTACATTTAGGCATTTGGCAGACGCTCTTATCCAGAGCGACTTACATTTTTATCTCATTACACATCTGAGCAGTTGAGGGTTAAGGGTCTTGCTCAAGGGCCCAACAGTGGCAACTTGGTGGTTGTGGGGTTTGAACCTGGGATCTTCTGAACCGTAGTCCAATGCCTTAACCACTGAGCTACCCCTGGCCCATTTATGGTGCACTGTCGGTGTCACAGATAGTGCAGATAGTTTATGTTCACATACAGCTACATGACACTGCATGAAAGATCATATTTGAAAAAGCATAATATTGGCACTTTAATAATCTAAATAAATTCAAATATAGAAAATCAATTGCAGGCAGCTGTGTAACCCAACTCTGAATACAATAAACTCTTTGATTGATTATTAATATAACTTAAGTTAACTGCCTTAAAAGTATTTTAAACAAATGTTAAGTAATTTAAAGAATTTAAATTATTGTGCTGTGTTTCATTTGTTGACTGCTTCGGTAAAGGACCCACTCTTATGACAAAAATTTTATTCTAAAGATACATCACAGTTATTATGTTCATAGCATACAGGTAATTATATACTGTAATGGTAATTCATATTTAAATAAATACTCACCTGTGTTTCTGAAGTAGAAGTTTTCAACAGAAATATTTAAGATCCACAGCCTTTGCCTTTTCACATATATCCTACCACTCGTCATTTTGGCGAAGTTCCAGGAACCTCTAAAGTCGATAAAATCTGTAATTCAGGCAGAACAAATGAATGCAGTCTCAACTTGTTCAGCAGCATTTCTTAGTGACACAGTTTTTACTGTCATTTCTGATGTTACGTGCAAAATTGTCATAGTTCGCTGATTATATGGTACACAGTATTTTATGTTTTCCCATCAGGAACTTTCTGCTTGTTTACCCGACATATTTCTGACAAAACTCAGACTTGTAGCTTATTCACTTTATCACAATCCACAGTGCACCATCAAAATCTCCATCACTCTCAGTAGTACCCAATCAGTAATTTTACCCAGAACATAATGTACATCTGATCAGCCAGTATCAATTAAACCACTAGACTGATCCATATTCGTCCTGTGCAGGTAGAACTATACAGCTCATGTACATGTAGTTTGGCCTGTAGATAAGGAATAGAAGATTGCAGGATGATTGTGGTCTATATGCTACCTATGATCTGTAAATAACGGCCCTAATCTGAAGGTGTTGTTTGTTAATTGGTGATTTCTGAGGCTGGTGACTCTAATCGAACGTCTCTTCTGCAGCAGAGGTCAGTTTTGGTCTCACTTTCCTGGGAAGGTCTTCATGAGAGACAGTTTCAGCATGGTGATGATGGGTTTTGCAAATGCACTTGACAATACTGTTCTTGCAAGAACTATTCCAGAACAGCTTCCTTCATGCTTTAAAATAACAATTTAATGTTGTTGTTCCTGTTACTTAATTAACTAATGTGATAACACCTATTTTATCATTTTGAAACAAGAAAAATAGAGTGTTCTTCTAGAATGTAGACTGGTACTGTAAATCAAATGTTCATAAATCTAGCGTACATAAATTTTGTCACGCTCTCAGTGCCTTCGCGCTGATCAAAGACTTTTTGAGATTTCCTTTCCCGCGCTGTCAGACCCTCATCACGTGGTCATGCTTTCCCACGTTGTCATCGCTCCCCCCGGACCACCCCGCCAGCACACCGGTTTCTCATCTGGCGCTGATTTCATCCAGCTTATAAGGAAGCGCAGCGCGCTGCCTCGCGCTGGATTATTGTGTATTGTTTCGCCATAGTTTTCTCGCGTTTCTGTTCATGACTTTTCACGTTGCCGATTTTGCTTGTCTCTCGTTTTTTCCCCTCGTCTCACGAGTTGGATTATCGCCACGCTTGGATTTAACGGCTTTGAACTTTCGCTTTCGTTTCTCGACCACAGGCTTGCTTCGCGTCTGTTTTGGCTCGACGCCCTCGCTGACTGATCACACGGCTTTGATCTCTCGCTCTCCCCTCCTCGACCACGGCTCAGCTTCACGTTTTGGCACGAAGACATCGCGGACGGACTTCACGGCCCGACCTAACACTTCCGCCTTCACGACCACGGCTCTGTCTCTCGTCCCGGCGGCAATGCGACACTACGGATACCGCATACCGGCCCCAGCGCCTCCGCTCTCACTACGGCGACACCACGGAAGAGCTAGAGGGCTCATGACTCACACCCCACCTGCAACTGAGTCCATTTTCACAGCCCACGTTCCGCGCCTACGCGACAGAATAATCCAGCCAGCACTATGGACCCAGGAGGGTTAGACTGGATGAAACGGGCACTGGAGACCCAAGGTGTGGTCCTCGGGAAGAACCAGGTGGAACTCATTGCCACAAGACGAACTCTAGCTGACGTCATCTCCCAAGTACAGCTTCTCCAGGTGACTACAGCGCAGACATCATACTCCGGAACCCCACGAGAGCCACGCCTACCAGCCCCTCCCACCTATGGGGGAGAACCAGGAACTTGTAGGTCTTTCCTCTCACAATGCTCACTGATTTTTGAGCTACAAACCTCCTCCTTCTCATCAGAACGTTCCCGGGTGGCCTACACAATCACGCTACTAACCGATAGAGCCAGGGAGTGGAGCACAGCCCTCTGGGAGGCTCGCGACCCATGCTGTGAGAACTTCGACGACTTCGCGCGAGTTTCCTCGTCTAAAAACAACAAACGGAATTCATCTCCAAACAACTAAAACTCCGACTCAGGTACGTTATCATGTCTACCATTCAGCTTGTTCAGTGTGTGGAGTGCAGGATGTTTAGACATTCTTCCTCCGTCATTAGCGATAACTTTATTTGTGATAGGTGTGTGTTAGTGAGCACTCTGACGGAGAAGATATCAGCGTTAGAGGAGCGCATCCAGACTTTAGAGAGTGTTAGACAGTGTGAGAGCAGCGTTATTCCTGTAGCAGACAGTCTGGGTGCCACAGGCGGAGATAAACAGCCCCGACTCCGGCATTAGAGCCCTCACAGCGGGGCGAGTGGGTGACGACTCGGCGGCATACTCGTTCAGCCAAAGCTAACGCTAAGGCTAGCCCACCGGAGCACACCTCCTCTGCGCCTCACGTGTCCAACAGGTTTGCTCTCCTCAGTGCTGCACCCGCTGAGAAACCTGAAAGAGCTCTGGTTATAGGAGACTCTATACTCAGACACGTGACATTAGCTAGACCTTTAGGGGCGCCAGCGGCAGTGGTTAGGTGTATCCCGGGAGCCAGAGCACCGGACATAGCAGATATACGCCTTCATCAGTCAGAGGTTAGTAAGAATAACTTTACAGAGGTGTTTAAATTAGCGAAGGCGATGTCCGATGAAGTAGTATGCTCTGGTCCCATCCCAATGAGACGTGGTGACATAGCTTACAGCAGGTTATGGTCGCTGAACCGCTGGATGTCCAGGTGGTGCTCCAAAAATAATGTGGGCTACATAGATAATTGGAAGACCTTTGAGGGCAAAGCTGGCCTGTTAGGGCGGGACGGTGTCCATCCCAGTCGGGAAGGTGCTGCTCTCATTTCCTGTAGTATAGCTCATAGTCTCAGTAGAAGCCTAGTTAATCGGTGACAATCCAGAGCCCAGGCCAGGGAGCAGACAGACAGGCTAAACCAACCGTCTGCTAGCTGCATAGAGTCGTCACTCAGGGTTCACCTTATTGAGACTGTGTCTGTTCCCCGATCTAAGCAAAAATGTAGAAAGACTCAGAAAGTCTGTTTTAATAATTTAATTAACATAAAGACCACAAACTCCGATCATACTGAATGCGCAACCGGCACCTCTGATCTGAAGCTAGGATTGTTAAATATTAGATCTCTCGCATCAAAAGCAGTTATTGTTAATGAAATTATCACAGATCAGGCGTTTGATATACTCTGTTTAACTGAAACATGGGTTAAACAGGACGAGTATGTAGCTCTAAATGAAGCTAGTCCTCCTGGATACAGCTACATACACCAGCCTCGGTTAACTGGTAGAGGAGGAGGCGTCGCAGTTATTCATAATGATAATCTGTCTATCGTACAGAAACACGGACACAAATTTAACTCATTTGAAATACTTTATAGTAACATAAGCGTACTTAAGTCAGCTCAGTTGATTCCACTAATTATAATTTACAGACCTCCAGGGCCGTATTCTGAATTTCTTAGTGAATTTGCGGATTTCATCTCAGACCTGGTCGTTTCTGTAGACAAAGCGTTAATTGCCGGAGATTTTAACATTCATTTTGAGAATACAGAAGACCCTCTGAGAACAGCATTTATGTCCATACTGGACTCCGTAGGCGTAAATCAGTGTGTAGTAGGACCCACTCATAAAGCAGGTCACACTTTAGACATAATAATATTTTTCGGATTAACTATAAGAAATGTATTCACAATTCCACTGTCGGAAATTATCTCAGATCACTATCTTGTCCCCTTTCAAGTGTGTCACAGTGATAATGTACGCACAGCACCGCGCTACCGTATTAAACGTACTTTCACATCAACTACCACACAGAGTTTTATCAGTAATCTCCCAGAGTTACCAACTTCGATTAAGCCACCGTCTGACCCCACAGAACTCGATCAGGCGACTGAATATTTAGAGTCGACATTTCGTTGTACCTTAGATACAGTAATGTAGCTCCAGCTAAAAGAAAAATTATTAGAGATAAGAAACTCGCTCCCTGGTATAACGATCACACGCGCACTTTAAAACAGACTGCTCGGAAATTAGAGCGTCAAACTAAATTGTTAGTATTTCAAATAGCATGGAAAGAGAGCATCCTGAACTATAGGAAAGCTCTGAGTGTAGCTAGATCAACGTATCTCTCCACTCTTATAGAAGAAAATAAAAATAATCCTAGATTTTTATTTAATACCGTAGCCAAATTAACCAGGAATAAGACCACTACACAAATCTCCACAACAACATCATGCAATAGTAAGGACTTCATGAACTTTTTTAATAATAAAATTATAAATATCAGGCATAAAATTGAGGCTTTGAAACCGAACAATGTAATTGACACAGATGTTAACCTAGCCATGTCAGATCCAAACCTAGAATTCTTTACTCCCCTTGAAGAGAATGAACTAATTTCACTCATCTCTTCTGCAAATTCATCAACCTGTATATTAGATCCTATACCGACACATTTTCTTAAACAGATAGTACCAGTAATAACAGAACCGCTGTTGAGAATAATTAATTCCTCACTCAGCATTATGTTCCAAAATCTTTTAAATTAGCAGTTATCAAACCAATAATTAAGAAACCTGACCTCGACCCCTGTCAGCTGTCCAATTACAGGCCAATATGAAACCTCCCCTTTATCTCTAAGATTCTGGAAAAGATAGTAGCAGAGCAACTATGCTCATATCTACATAGAAATGGCATACATGAACTGTATTAGTCAGGATTTAGGCCTCATCACAGCACAGAAACAGCACTCGTTAAAGTAGTAAATGACCTCCTATTGGCCTCTGATCAGGGTTGTGTAACTATGCTTGTATTACTCGACCTCAGTGCAGCTTTTGACACCATTGATCATGCTATTCTTCTTCACAGATTAGAAAATGTAGTAGGAATTAAGGGTACAGCCCTCTCCTGGCTCAGATCCTATTTGACCGATCGTTATCAGTATGTAGACTTAAATGGTGATTATTCTGCATGTTCTCTAGTGGAGTTTGGCGTTCCGCAGGGTTCAGTTTTAGGCCCACTGCTTTTTTCCCTTTACATGCTTCCTCTGGGCAACATAATCCATAAGCATGGTATTAGTTTTCATTGTTATGCTGACGACACACAACTATACGTCTCAACAAAACCTGATGAGAAAAAACATCTTACTAAAGTTGAGCAATGTGTGCAGGACATAAGAAATTGGATGCTAATTAACTTCCTTCTGCTTAATCCGGATAAGACAGAAGTTCTAGTCATAGGACCGCATACAGCTAGAAGTAAAATCTTAGATCACACCGTAACTTTAGTTCCATCAAGTTTTTCTGTTCCATCAAGTGCAACAGTAAAAGACCTCGGCGTGATTATAGATTCCAGCCTTTCATTTGAAGCTCATGTAGATAATATCACCAGGATAGCATTCTTTCACCTCAGAAATATTGCCGAGATAAGAAATATATTGTCGCTCAACGATGCAGAAAAACTAGTTCATGCATTTATCACTTCTAGGTTGGACTATTGTAATGCCTTACTGTCTGGTTGTTCAGTTAGATGCATAAACAAGCTTCAGCTAGTCCAGAATGCAGCAGCGAGAGTCCTCACTAGAACCAGAAGATATGAGCACATCACCCCTATCCTATCTTCACTACATTGGCTCCCTGTGAAATTTCGCATTGATTTTAAAATACTACTCTTGACATATAAAGCATTAAATGGTCTCGCGCCGCAGTATCTGAGCGAACTGCTAGTGTCTTACGATCCGCCATGCCTACTTCGGTCAAAGGATGCAGGCTGCTTGTCAGTACCGCGTATTATGAAAACTACAGCTGGGGGCAGAGCTTTTTCTTACAAAGCCCCAAAATTATGGAATAGTCTTCCAAATAGTGTTCGGGACTCAGACACAGTATCAGTGTTTAAGTCTAGGCTCAAAACCTATTTATTTAGCCAAGCATTTTTTTTAGATTTGCCATAAGGTAAAGGAGCAGATCTGGGGGACTCATGGCCGTAGAGTATTATGGTGAACTGGTATGTTTAGATGCTGTCTTCCTCAGTCTCATTTGATCACTCAGGTTTGTTGACGGTGAGGTGATTGTTTGCTTTACATCTCAGGGATCCCTCATGTTTGTGTTTCCTTCTGGCTCTCCCTTTTAGTTATGCTGTCATAGTTAGTCCTGCCGGAGTCCCTGCTTGCACTCTACAGTAAATATACATTCACATTATACATTGTGACTGTGACCATACCTAATTGCAATCTCTCCTCCTCTTCTCTTCCTCCCCCTCTTTCTCTTTCCTCTCTCCCCCTGTCTCCCCCTATCACTCTTTCTCTCTCTCTCTCTCTGTCGAGCTACACATGTCGTTCATGAGCTGCCAGTGATCCAGACTCCCTCTGCCCTCCGGACATGTCTGATCCATGCTGGTGCCCCATTTCTGGTTGGAGGTCTCGTCGCATGGATGCCCCGTGTGTCCCTTTGGGATGCGTCTGGTGTCTGGGGATGATTCTATCTACTTAGAAGATGGTTCTCGCCTCGACTGGTGTTGTCAGCTGTTTCTCTGAGGACTTGACAATTCGATAGTTCAGGACTTTCTACAAGTCTACCTGAGTCTCCAATAACTACTGGACTCCATTTTACATCAACTATTATAACATCAATTAACATCAACTATTATAGCTGAACCTAACACTTAACACTGTATAAATGCAGATACTTTCCTGCTATCTGTTTTACCCAGATGAGGATGGGTTCCCTGTTGAGTCTGGTTCCTCTCAAGGTTTCTTCCTATTACCATCTCAGGGAGTTTTTCCTTGCCACTGTCGCCCTCGTGCTTGCTCACCAGGGACTATCTGAACATTTGATTCATACACATTCACATTCCATACAAACTTAAATAATTCTCTTGATTGTGTAAAGCTGTTTTGAAACAATGTCAATTGTTAAAAGCGCTATACAAATAAAACTGAATTGAATTGAATTCTCCTAGGAGATGAAGAGGGTCTTTGATCGCTCGTTCGCCGGCAGGGAGGCTGGAACTAGGTTATTAAGACTTCGTCAGGGATCCCGCTCTGCTTACGACTATGCCATCGAGTTCCGCACCCTAGCCGCTTCAAGTGGATGGAATGACAGAGCCCTACCGGATGTTTTTCTGGAAGGGCTATCAGAAGCTCTTAAGGATGAGCTCATCTCCCGTGAACCTCCCACGGACCTCCACCAGCTCATGGATCTCGCCGGCCGGGTCGACTCACGTCTCCAGTTAAGACGCCCACCCAGAATAGGGCACGCGCCTCCTACCCTGCAGCAAACAGATCAAGAAGAGCCCATGCAGCTAGGCAGGACCCACATCTCTGACGAGGAGAGACGCCGACACCGTCTACAAGGGGCTTTTTTTTACTGTAGAGCTTCAGGACACAGGCTTAAAGACTGCCCATTAAAAGGGAGTCCCCCCCTAGTCAGACTGGGAGCACTAGAGGGCTCTCCTCCTGATAGATTCCCACAATCACGTCCCCTACTTCCCGTAAACCTAATCATCGGTGGTCAGGCGCACCCAATTCAGGCACTCATTGACTCCGGCTCCGATCGGAATTTGATCAGCGCGACTACGGTGAGGGCAATAAAAATCCCTTGTTTACCACTAGACACTCCGCTCGCCGTTCAGGCCTTGGACGGGAGCCGGCTTCCACACATAGAACTTTAAGAACGTCAGGGAATCACTCTGAGGAGATCTTCTTCATCCTGGACAAATCACACGCCGCTTTGGTCCTCGGACTTCCCTGGCTAGCCCTCCATGGACCCCAGATCGACTGGAACAAGCACGTCATCACGGGTTGGAGCCCCTCATGCTCCACGACATGCCTGCACTCAGCACTCCCTCCAGCTCCTATTCTGGTCACACCCCATGAAACCCCGGACATCTCCAGCGTACCCACCGAATACCATGATCTCGGGCAGGTCTTCAATAAGACCCGAGCCATGTCGCTTCCGCTGCATCGACCATACGACTGTCCCATTGATCTTCTCTCAGGCACCTCTCCTCCAAAAGGCAGACTTTACTCTCTGGCACACCAAGAAAGAGAGACCATGAATAAGTATATCACAGATTCCCTCGCCGCCGGAATTATTCGTCCATCCTCCTCGCCCGCTGGGGCAGGATTTTTCTTCGTCAAGAAAAAAGACAAGTCCCTTCGTCCATGCATTGATTACAGAGGGCTTAACGAGATAACCGTCAGGAACCGCCACCCGTTACCTCTCATGGCCACCGCCTTTGAACTTCTCCAAGGAGCGGACATCTTCACCAAGCTCGACCTACGAAATGCTTATCACCTCGTCCGCATCCGGGAGGGCGACGAGTGGAAAACTGCCTTCAACACACCCACTGGGCACTACGAGTATTTGGTGGTTCCGTTCGGACTGACCAACGCCCCTGCCGTATTCCCGGTTCTCATTAATGACGTTCTCCGTGACTTCTTGAACTCTTTCGTGTTCGTGTACTTGGACGATATTTTGATTTTCTCTCGAGGTCTGGAGGAGCACCACGTTCGCCAAGTTCTGCAGAGGCTCCTAGAGAACAATCTCTTTGTTAAAGCCGAAAAATGTGAGTTCCATACAACTTCCACAACGTTCCTAGGATTTGTCATCTCTCCCTCCAGACTGGAAATGGAGCCCGCCAAGGTCCAGGCCGTCTCCAACTGGCCCACGCCAGCCTCTCGACGTGACCTCCAACGGTTCCTGGGGTTCGCGAACTTCTATCGCCGCTTCATCCAGGGTTACAGTTCCGTCGCCGCCCCACTCACCTCCCTGACTTCCTCCAAGACACATTTCTACTGGAACGACGAGGCAGACAAGGCCTTCGCGGACCTCAAGAAGCGGTTCACCTCAGCCCCCATACTCACCATACCCGACCCATCTCGCCAGTTTGTGGTAGAAGTGGACGCCTCCAACACTGGCGTTGGGGGAATTCTCTCCCAAAGATCCCCGCGAGACAACAAGCTGCACCCCTGCTCATTCTACTCCTGCCGTCTATCTCCAGCTGAGAGGAATTACGATGTAGGCGACCGAGAGCTCCTGGCCATCAAGTTAGCACTAGAGGAGTGGAGACATTGGCTGGAGGGGACCGAGCTCCCCTTCATAGTGTGGACCTATCACAGGAACTTAGAGTACCTGCGCACCACCAAAAGACTCAAGGCCCGCCAAGCTCTGTGGTCGTTGTTCTTCTCAAGGTTCAATTTCACCCTGTCCTACCGCCCAGGTTCTAAGAACACTAAGCCTGATGCTCTCTCACGTCAGTTCTCCCTCCCACAGGATCCCACACCATGCAAACCCATTCTGCCATCTCGGTGTCTCGTTGCCGCCTTAGAGCTAGACATCGAGACCAAAGTCAAGCAGGCATTGACTCAGGAACCCGGCCCAAGCAATGTCCCTCCAGATCGCCTCTTTGTTCCCCTCTGTCTGCGCCCACAGGTCCTGGAGTGGGGTCAAGGGTCCAAGCTGGCCTGTCACCCAGGCTCTGCCCGAACACTCTTTATCATACAACAGCGCTTCTGGTGGTCCACGATGGGGAAGGATGTTTCCAGCTTTGTGGCAGCCTGCGACATCTGCACCCGCTGCAAACCCAACAACCGCCCTCCGGCTGGCCTACTCAGACCCTTACCCATACCTCACCATCCCTGGTCGCATATTTTGCTGGACTTTGTAACAGGGCTACCCTCATCTGACGGAAACACTTGCATCCTGACCATCGTTGACCGCTTCTCCAAGTCCGTCCACCTGGTTCCGCTCCCCAAGCTCCCGTCCGCCAAAGAGACAGCAGAGCAATTGATCCTTCGTGTTTTTCGTCTTCACGGCCTCCCCACCGACATAGTTTGAGACCGTGGCCCTCAATTCACCTCACGCTTCTGGGGGGCCTTTTGTAAACTCATCGGAGCCTCTCCTAGCCTATCTTCTGGTTTTCATCCCCAAGCCAAACAGAATGAAAGAATCAAGCAATGGAAGTCGCCCTCCGGTGTATGACTACTCGTGATGCCACCACCTGGAGTAAGTTTCTCCCGTGAGTCGAGTACGCTCACAACTCCCTACCATCTGCTTCAACGGATCTCTCTCCGTTCCAGTGCTGCCTGGGCTACCAACCACCACTGTTTCCCACTCAAGAGGAGGAGGTAGAGGTTCCCTCGGCACAACACTTTGTCCGCCGCTGCAGACGTACATGGTTACGAGCCAGACGATCCCTGCTGCAAGCATCCCGCTCATACAAGAAACAGGCGGACCGTCATCGCTCCAAGACCCCCAGGTATCACATAGGAGACAGAGTCATGCTCGCCACCAGAGACATCCCCCTAAAGACACTTTCACGCAAGCTCTCTCCCCGTTTCATCGGACCCTTCACAATAACCAGGATAATCAACCCGTGCACTGTCCATCTCCTACTCCCATCGTCTATGCGACGCATCCACCCTACCTTCCATGTGTCCCAGCTACGACACATCGTAAACTGTACTCTAAGTCCCCTGATCACACGGCTTTGATCTCTCGCTCTCCCCTCCTCGACCACGGCTCAGCTTCACGTTTTGGCGCGACGACATCGCAGACGAACTTCACGGCCCCGACCTAACACTTCCGCCTTCACGACCACGGCTCTCGTCTCTCGTCCCGGCGGCAATGCGACGCTACGGATACCGCATACCAGCCCCAGCGCCTCCGCTCTCACTACGGCGACACCACGGAAGAGCTAGAGGGCTCATGACTCACACCCCCACCTGCAACTGGGTCCATTTTCACAGCCCACGTTCCGCGCCTACGCGACAAATTTAGTGTACATGAATATAGTTTTCATAAATCCAATGTAAATAAATGAACTGTTCAAACATTCAATTGGGATAAATCTAATACACAGTGCTGCAAAGCATTATTATCATCAAACACATTTTTATATTACAGAAAAATAACCAGAGGAAACAAAAAAATGCAGTTTTCAAATTATGTTTTCATTTATTGAGGGAAAAAAGTTGTCCAAACCTACCTGGACCCATGTGAAAAAGTAATTGCACCCTAAACCTAATAACTGTTTGAGCCAACCTTTACATCAACAACTGCAATTGCAAGTGTTTGTTGTAACTGATAATGAGCCTTTCAGATCGCTGTGGAAGAATTCTCCCACTCTTCTTTTAGAATTCTGTCCTGCTCTTCTTTTAGAATTCTGCACTGCTCTTCTTTTAGAATTCTGTCCTGCTCTTCTTTTAGAATTCTCCCGCTCTTTTTTTTAGAATTCTGTCCTGCTCTTCTTTTAGAATGCGCTACTTGCACACCGACTTCCGTGTTCTTAGGGCTCAGTCAGTTCCAGTTTAGCGGTGGCTACGTTCTACGCCCGCCGTCTCCAGGATCTCCCACTGATTAACGTTACTGTCGTGCATCGTATTTGCAAAACAACCATATTATATAAGAATATATATGTATTATATACTATATAAGAACTTATTGACTTAAAGTCAACTTTATTGTTAATTCTGCCACATGTACAGGACATACAGAGAAATGAAATTACATTACTCTCAGACCCTTGGTGGATAACAGATAACATTAAATACATAAAGTAGAATTTTAAAAATTTAAATATGAATGAATACAATTATACATATAATATATAAAAAAAACAAATCCAATATACAAGTAAGGGCACATGGCAGAGAGTGCAAACCAGACAGAGTAGTGTAAATGCAGACATACTGTATAGTGCAAATAGAGCTTGTATGTATGATAAAGTGGATTGGCACCCTGTCCAGGTTGTACCTCGCCTAGTGCCCGAAGTCTCCTGGGATAGGCTTAAGCGGTATAGAAAATGAATGAATGAATGTATGATAAAGTGATGTAGAGCAGCTCTGTAACAGACAAGAGTCTTATGAGGTAGACTAAGAGTAGTGTATATATAGATAACACATTGTAAATACTACCCTGTACTGTGTTCTGTAAATGTACAGTCACGCTGAACGTGTAGCTCTTGTAGATGTTTTTTCAGCTCCTCCACTTCATTAGAAAGTTCTTCTATTTTAACACATGTCAGGTCTAATAATGAAGGCTCAGGAATGTTACTGTAATCATGATCCATTGTTACATTCATGGGTATGGGTTCGACAGATACCACTTCAGCAGGACCGGCGTAATCATTTAACGGCGTAATCATGCCAGGCTAAAAGCACTGGTACACACTTTTTTCAAACTCAAAAACAATGGCCGACAAACCGGAACTCAGCAAGCCCTATTATTTCAAAGCAGAACTACATAATGAGTCTGCGTGCAAGTAGTGTATTCTGTCCTGCTCTTCTTTTTAAATTGTTTAAATTCTGCCATACTATCTGCCATACAGTCTGTAATCAATAAGATTTAAGTCCGGCTTAAGGCCTGACTAGGCCACTCCAAAACCTTTTTTTTCCTACAGGGGTGGACTTGCTGTTGTTTCGGATCATTGTCCTGCTGCATAACCCATGTGTGTTAAGGTCATAAACTGATGGCTGAACAATCTCCTTCAGGACTTTCTGGTAGAGCGCAGAATTCATGGTTCCATCTATTATATCAAGTCATCCTGGTCCTTGACCATCAGATCATCAGATCACACTACCACCACCATGTTATTATGATGTCTTTTTATGAAACACTGTGTTAATTTTATGCCAGACATAATGCATGACATTCCTTTCCAAATATTGTTCCACTTTTGTCCATCTGTCCACAGAAACTTTGCACAAAAGTCTTGGGGATAAGCAAGAGTCGAAAATGTGAGATGACCTTTTTTGTTCTTTTTGGTCAGCAGTGGCTTTTGCCTTGTAACTTTTGAATGGATGCCATTTTTGCCCCCAGTCTCTTTCTTATTGTTTAATTGTATCATGAATACAGACTTTAACTGAGGCAAGTGAGGCCAGTAGTTTTTTAGATGCTGTTCTGAGTTTTTTATGAGCTCCTTGATGATTCGTTGTTGTGCTCTTGGTGTCAGAAAGGAAGGGGAAACAAAAGCAGCAGACAACAGAACAGAGGGTGGTTTTTCAGGAATTATAATAAAAGTTTGCACTGAGTAAAGGTGGTAGTAATGATATAGAGACAGAGGGAGTATATATAACTGCAGTTTAATGCTTGATGGCAGGTTCCATGCTTGGAATCTTTGTGTCATGTCGGAGAGCAGACTGCAACAGGAAACTAGGAACTGGGACAAGTGGGAATACTGAGAGTTTAAAGTTAAAATAACTGCCACAGGAAGTGCTCCAGACAAGATGGCTATCGATGCAGAACAGCAAATAATAACACTTGAGGTGCATTCCAAACAGCCTGAAGTACCTTGCGAAGTCTTTATCCTTAGTATTATACAGGCTAGTAAAGTCATTCACATTTCAATAGTATGTTTTATAAAGGTGTAGCACCGCTACATAAAGGGTTTTATAGAGACGGTTTTAAGTAGTTTAACACTAGAAGCGCCGAGCACCGGTCATTTGACCGCAACTTCCACAAATTCACATAACCTCCTTTCATGACTTTTCCTAGATCTGTGAGCTTAATCACCCTGCATGCTTACATTTTCAAAATCGCACCAGTAAAAGCCAGTATAAAGCCATTTTGCTCTTTTTTACGTGAAATTGCTGACAGCCGGTCATGGCGTTTCCTGCCTTTTCCAACCTGCGATTCTCATTTCTCTCAGCAGATGGTGCAAGGGATCGCGCATACTATTCATGCGTCATTCAGTGTGTATATGGAACTATCTAAGGTTTCATTCCATATATGCAATTTATATACAGTGGCTTGCAAAAGTATTCGGCCCCCTTGAACTTTTCCACATTTTGTCACATTACAGCTACAAACATGAATCAATTTTATTGGAATTCCAGGTGAAAGACCAATACAAAGTGGTGTACACGTGAGAAGTGGAATGAAAATCATACATGATTCCAAACATTTTTTACAAATAAATAACTGAAAAGTGTGGTGTGCGTCATTATTCAGCCCCCTTTGGTCTGAGTGCAGTCAGTTGCCCATAGTCTGATGAGTGCTAATGACTAAATAGAGTGCACCTGTGTGTAATCTAATGTCAGTACAAATACAGCTGCCATTAGAGAAGGTGTTCTGGTCAAAATGGAACTTTTTGGCCAAAATGCAAAACGCTATGTGTGGCGGAAAACTAACACTGCACATCACTCTGAACACACCATCCCCACTGTCAAATATGGTGGTGGCAGCATCATGCTCTGGGGGTGCTTCTCTTCAGCAGGGACAGGGAAGCTGGTCAGAGTTGATGGGAAGATGGATGGAGCCAAATACAGGGCAATCTCGGAAGAAAACCTCTTGGAGTCTGCAAAAGACTTGAGACTGGGGCGGAGGTTCACCTTCCAGCAGGACAACGACCCTAAACATAAAGCCAAGGCAACAATGGAATGGTTTAAAACAAAACATATCCATGTGTTAGAATGGCCCAGTCAAAGTCCAGATCTAAATCCAATCGAGAATCTGTGGCAAGATCTGAAAACTGCTCTTCACAAACGCTGTCCATCTAATCTGACTGAGCTGGAGCTGTTTTGCAAAGAAGAATGGGTGAGGATTTCAGTCTCTAGATGTGCAAAGCTGGTAGAGACATACCCTAAAAGACTGGCAGCTGGAATTGCAGCAAAAGGTGGTTCTACAAAGTATTGACTCAGGGGGCTGAATAATTACGCACACCCCACTTTTCAGTTATTTATTTGTAAAAAATGTTTGGAATCATGTATGATGTTCGTTCCACTTCTCACGTGTACACCACTTTGTGTTGGTCTTTCACCTGGAATACTTTTGCAAGCCACTGTAATTCCTGAAATATTCTCCTCAAAAAACATAATTTATCTATGACTGAAGAAAGAAAGGCATGAACAGCTTGGATGACAATGAGGTGAGGACATTATTTGTAAATTTTTGTTCTGGCAGTGAACTACTCCTTTAAAGCTTCTTTTAAGTATAGGAAACTTATTTCTAACTTGCACTGTTTTACACGGGTAATTGATAATTTCTAGAACTTCCTGCAGAACTTAATGCACACTGATAGTTGTATATAGTTGTAAATGTACATTGTGCTCAATTTAGCATGTGACCTGCACGTTACAAATATTTCCAATCACTTAATGTTTGATTTACAGGCCTTCAAGGTGACCAGTATTTTATTTTATTATTATTATTATTATTATTATTGTAAAACAAAACTTGGTTAACCTCATATTTTTTACAGGCCTTTACAGGATACAGATATTTCCAGTCATTAATGTTTTATTTACAGCCCTTTGAGTGGACCAATATTTTATTATATTTTATTTGAATGATAAATTAAAACTTGCTTAATCTCATAATTCATCTCATATTATTTACAGGCATTAGAGGTGACCTTAGAGAAAGTTAGTTTTTTTTTTATTTTATTTGTTTTGTTGCCTCTGCTTTTCCTACTTCAGAGACAGAGATGGTCTCTTTGGATCTACAAATTCTTCCTTCGCCTACACCACAAGTCAGCTCTCCTTCAGTCCTTCCTTGCTCCAGTGCATCAAGTGGACTCGCAAATCAAGAATCTAGCAGCTCCGAAAACTGCGGTCTATCCTCCCAAATAAAAAAAAAAACACGGCCAGAGACATTTCAGATTCCTTGGACTCTAATACCTATGGACATTCGTTCAGCACTGGCTGATGGCAAGAGACCTACACCAGCAGCAAGGCGACAAATGGTCTTTGGCAGATGAGATGAGGAATTATGAACTAAACCCAACACGCAGCCAATGTGTCACAGTTTGTCGAAACATCATCCGCCAGTATCCTCAAAGTTTTGCCGATCTCCGTGCCAATGGTCAGGTATTAGGAAATGTTTGTACCTCACCGTTAATTCAAATTAAAAACCGAATTGAAACTCTTAACCGCACCACCAGCTTTCGCCAACACTATTCATCTGGTGATGGACTGAAGAGAGTGATACATATGGCTGCACCAGATTTCAGCCTGATCTCCCACCAGAGGAGACAGACGAAACCGTAGAGCAGAAACGTCAGCGACTGGAGGAGATATACCATCGAGATGGAATAAATGGGGTTGAAAAAGCAGAAGTTAAGCAACTTATGGAAGCAACCTTTTGCCTCCAGCGGCAGCAAATAAACATATTACCAGCACCCACCATCGCTGATTTAAAACAGCAGTGGCCATACCTTTTCACTCAGAAAGGGCTTCATGCTCATTTTGAGCTTCTTACTGATATCAAAGTTATGCGTGCACTTGAGCTTGCCATGGAAGAGTGTGGAAGAGCCATTGTGGAGTTCTTCAGCAACAAACCCACCAATGCAGATGTCAGGGCAGTCATTTCTCTGCGGCCAGACCTCGAGCTTTCCCTCTGCGTCATCCAACTTCTCATGGCTCACTTCTCTGAGACTCAGGAAGGGCTGATCGTTTTTGCAAATGTAAGGTTTTTTTTTCTATATTATTAATTAAAAAATGAAATGCATCCAAGACATTATTATTAGTGTATTTTGCCTCTATGTCCTCATTATTGTAACTGTGTCTTAGGCATCTTCAACTGCAGCTGATGTAGAAAGAACACTTGAACTACCTGCAACTCCTCAGTATGTATAAAACATTTTTTACATAAGCCACTAAGGGTGTTTTTCTGTATTTCTAGGTGTTTTTCTGTATTTCAGCAAAAATGGTAAATTATTTTGTACAAAGCAATATACACAAATACACAAAATAAATATTCTGTCATTTTTTACCCACACTAATGCCATTCCAAGCCCTTCAGACTTCATTCAGCTTCGGAAAACTAATGATTATATTATTAAAATTATTTCATCATTTTTGCTCATCAAATGAAAAGTTGTTGTAAATGTATTGATTAAATTTTGTTCATTCGTGTATAAAAATTCATCATACAGTACATAGAGCAAAAAAGCTGAAACATCATTACTTGACATGTGAGAACCAATGAAGTTTGTTCTTGTGTGTCAGGCGAGCATGTTTGAAGATTGTTTTTGACTGGACTTTTAATGGATGAACAATAATAATGAAAGAATATTAAAAAATAGTTTTCATTTTTCTTTGAAGGTGGGAAGGTACTTACTAAATTTTAATGCATTATTGAATTTGTAACCCTTCATCTATATTGAGCAAAAAGTTAAATCGCAACAATTAAAGCAACAGTTTCACAATATACAATATATACACATGTTGACTTCATGTTGTCCACAATCAACATTTTGAAATGCATTTGTTATGATAAAAGAACAATGATTTTTGTTTCTGGCAGTGGTGTGACTTTTTCTTGGGAATGTTTTAGGTGAAAAACCAGGAAGCTACATTAATAAATGGATGATCAGTTTTGATGGACAAGTCATTTGTGAGAGCATCCAGCCAAGTTTTCTGTCTGGTCTTGCAGCTGTGTTTTCGATTGTCTACAATTTCAGTGTGGAGTACCAAGTGGAAGCTGCACATTGGAATTCATTCAGAGGTTAGATGCTTAGATTCATGTATTAATTTCTCTTCACATTCTTGTTATGTAAACTTTTAACCACACTAATTCTGAATGTACGCATTTGTTTTTCAGGCGCTTGGTATTGGTATAAACCCTGAAAAAGGCACCAAGGGTGGAAACGTCCTATCAAAGCGGACAGGGAAGGTCACCCACAAGAAGAAATGCGTCAACACTCGGGTTGCCAGTCTACTTAAGAACCTAGTGGACTTCAAGTGGGACTTGATATAAGTGAACACACTCATTCACTGATATACCACACACACACACACACACACACACACACACACACACACACACACACACCTTACACATACTCTTCATTGAAGACAAAAACATGCTTTTAGTGTGTTAATTGCACTATTTTTTCAGGTGTTCATTCTTCACTGTTAATTTAACAGTAACTTGCTGCAACCATGCTGCCATTACTTACTGTTTTTTAACAGGACAATTTTGAACAGTGTACTATTTGCACTTCTGGTAGATGCTAAACTGCATTTCTTTGCTAAGCACCTGTATTATGCATTGACAATAGAGCGCTACCCATCTACCTGTCTGGCAGCATTTCAGGGATTTTTTTAATGGTTTCATCAGTGCTATGTAGCTCAGTTTCCTCTCAACATTGTTGTTTGTGAGAATTTTAATCTTGCCTGCAAACCCATAAATGTGACAAGACTGAATGCTAATTAACATCAAGTATGAGGAACCAAGAATGCTTTTTCTTTAAATGTCACAGGACAAGTTTAACTAGCTGTCTGCTATCAGTGTACTGAATAATGTTCATATTTATTACTTATTCCAGTATAACATTATCAGATTTCTATTTACAGACTAAATGTATTTTAATATATAGCATGAGAGATGAGTGAAATGAGTTCAGTGCTGATGTGATATGGTTATTGTATCACTGCATCCGTGTTTATGTTTAAAGCCTGCAAGCACAACATCCCTGATCATTTAGCTGATTATTTTAATGAAGGTTTAGAAAATGGAATTTTAAATGACTCGAAAAAAGATCATTCTTATGAATATTGCTTACAAGATCTTTGCATGATTAATTGAAACCAATGAACACTATGAACCAAATTAGTGAAATAGAACAAACGTGTTGTATAAAGGAAAGATACATGTCGGGTTACCTTAGACATATTAGAGAACTAATCATAAATGCTTTAAACAATGACTTTTACATCGTCTGACTTGGCCAAAAAAAGTCTTTGATTTTATCTCGAGAGAGTATCTGTGGAACGTGATGGAGCACTTCAGTTTCCTGAAGTGCTTAATCACGATGATTGTGCTTTTATACAAAAAAATCAAAGAGTTAAAATTTTATTAATGTCCACTTAACTGACAAATGTAAGATAAATAAGGATACCATGAGGGACATGTTGCTCATCAGTGTTGGTGGTCTAGCTATGTTGTCAAATGGAGTTAGATGTTACATCTACAACAAGCCCAGTTGGAAACCGGTCTGATAATGAGCAGACTGAACACTTATTAATACCCGGTCACTGCTCAGCTAGATTCACCATAAACATTCATGAAAATCAATCATTTATGGATTTTTAATAGAACACATCAATAATATAGTTATACAAAATGTGGAGAACAAGATGCAGAATGACATCACAACAGCGCAGTTTTCAGATGGAAACAAAAACCTACGGTATGCTCAGCTGTTAGGTTTTACTGAGCGTGCTGGAGAATCTGAGTTCTTCTGGTAACTTTGTAACACTCGCTCTTTTCTATTTTTATGCAAATCCCAGGAGCGTACATATATATATATATATTTATTTATTTATACATATATACACAGTATGCTGAAGTATATGATTGTATATGATTCCAGGGATGCATCACACCTGGGTTGGTGATTAATTCTGTACTGAAATATACTTATATATTCATAGATTGTTAAAGTAACATATGTACAATTAAAGTTAACATATAATCATACAAACTCGAAAAAAACACAAAATTGTACACTAACCACTAAGATCCCACTAATAGCAGCATGGATTTATGAGCGTTCCGCAAAATTAGGGGAAGATCCGGAAACTTTTGAATACGGAGTGAGCATATGTAATGCAGATTCACAACTTTTATTCATCACATAAATCTAGAGAACAGTATGTAGAGCTGTGTGTCATCTACATAATCAGTTATGCATATGTTATATTTATTGATATTAAGAAGGAAAAAAGACCCGGGATTGAGTCTGGCTGCAGGACATTACTGTTGAATGTGCATCATATTAATTTCTTAAATCTTCATTAACACGTTAAAGTGATTTTTGTATTTCATTTTCAATTCAATGTATTTCTGACTATAATTGATAATTTAGTAAATAAGGTGAATATAAGCAAAGGCGTGTTGTTACAAAAATAAGAAATTAAGTGAAGACTTGACTTTAAAGGCTTTATTTCCTTTACAGTTTATTTAATTATTTATTGGACTTTAGTTTATTATAAGCAGTATACAAAGGCGAACTTCGGAATGTAATATTAATAAAACAAAAAACATTCAATTAACATATTGTACTAGAAAGCAGAACAAAAGAACAATTATTCACTTAAAAAGGGAAGTAATACAGTGAAGATAAAAGATGTTTCATACAATGCATGAAAAACCCAAAGATTGAAGATCAGAGATATTAGACTTCTTCTTCTGCATTCTACTTTTCAAGTAAAGTTAGATATTTTGAAGATCTTGCAATGTCATCTTTCTGATCTTCATCGTGATAGTCTTCAGAGAGTAGTAGTAACCTTTCCAGGGCTGCCACGTGATGCCTGCATATGCTGAGTTCACAGTCCCGTATCTGTACACGCCATTGGGGAGGGCATTACCACATGCCCAGTAACTGTAGAACCAGAATCCTGACAAGAGATTTCCTGCACAGCCTGTTGTTTGATCTTGGTCAAAGGTTGAAAAAACCATACCATTCACTAAGGACAAAGCATCACCTGGAACACAGAGCATATATGAGTGTGTGAACAATCTAATTAAACCTGTAAAGTGAAAAGTGTTTGGAATGTCTGAATAAGATGTGTCTCCTCCCATCTCCTATCAGTTTAAAAAAGTCCAGTATAAAGTATCATGTCATATAAATGTATAGTTACTCTCTCATAAATGATAAACGTGCTGAATTCTGTAGTAATGTCTGTGTGTAATTTCAGTGTTTAAACTGGTCTTTACTGGTTTCCTCACCTGCTCCTCCATTGATGTAGCCACCGACGTTCAGCCTGTAATGATCAGATTCAGGGTTGATGTAGAACAAAGTGTACTGGGTGTAGGCGCTGCCTTTCTCAAAATCCTCCATGTCCACCCTCAGCAGATATTTCTCGCTGTTGGTCAGAATGAAGATGTTCTCCAGACCTGGAATTTATTTAAAATATATATTTTGAAGCATAAACTGGGAATATCAGGAGATCAATAATTCAGCTATAAACCAATAGTGTTGAAGATTCCATATTTCACAATCTCTGCAGTGAGGACCAATGTTCCTCTGACTGTCAGACATCACTTAGAAATTTGATCTCCTTGTTTATTTACACTATGCTAAATATAAGTAACATCTGTGCAGAATTGAATTGTAATCATTAGCAACTATGGCTATTCGTGCAGCAATATATTGGCAAAACACTTTATATAATTATATCATCTTATTATTTAATTAATGATTTAATTTATTAACTGCACTAAATTCTAAACTGCAGAATAATGAGCTACATTCTTTGCTTATTCATTCTTTCATTCAATTTGTCTTTCTTTCTTTCTTTCTTTCTTTCTTTCTTTCTTTCTTTCTTCATAAATACAATACATACATACCTAGACACATACATATATACAGCTAAAGGGGTTCCTGCTCTAAATGGTGTTGATGCAGGTATTCAAGGTTGCTGTGATAACATTACTAGGTTCCTATGATCAGAAAACACCACATTGTTCTCTTACCCAGCCAGTATTCACCACTGATATTACCAAATCCATTCTTATACATCTCCCATGACCGGTAGAAACTCATACTGCCGTCGATTCTCCTCTGAATGACCTGGTTGGAGTACACAGCATGGTGTACAGGTGATGTATTATTTACCATTTATTTACCATTACATTGTTCTCAAACAGCAATAAACAGGTTCTACTCACCGTCCATTTCCCATTATCATGTCCATTGCTTTCTCCGCAGCTCATATCACAGTACACCTTCACAGGTTTTTGGGGTCCTGCTGGGTAAATGTTGTACACACCACTGGGAACAGACGCATTCTTCTTAGAGTTTATCTTTATGCTGTAAACATCATCACAGTCCAGTGGCAGGGACGAGGTCACGACAGGAGCCGAGTGGACCAGTGAGGACAACGCCAGCACCAGGAACAGCAGCATGACCTGATGCTGTAATCATAATAATAATAATAATAATAATAATAATAATAATAATAATAACAATCATCATCATTTTTAATAAACAAATTATATAATAAAAGGCAAGAAATGCTAAGTGCTTACAATTTCTGTGAAGTTTCTTTTCAAAACAAAATTACTAAACAAACAAACAAACAAACAATCAGCATTATAATGAAATGTTTGTTCTAATGGAGTTTAAATTAGTTTTATTTTAATTACTCAGTCATAATATATCCTAATTATAATACTCTTGATATTTTTATTTTGTGTATATTTTTATTTAAGTGTACCACATCATTTATATGCACAAACATTAAAGGTTATTTGATTATTCAATATATTTCTCTGTTACCAGTGATACTTGAATTGATGTGACACTCACCTGAGCTAATCCTAGTGTACAGAAAGCGTGTTAGTGGCCTGCAAACTGATACACAGGCAACGATTCTGTTCCTTTTATATCGGCCCGCTAGCCTCTTGGCAGAATTCCACAGTTCTTCTCGTAAGAAACTGAGCTGGAGGCAGTCTGAAATTTGACAAGCGTGATCATTATATGAATATAATGTTAATATTATCGTGATTATTCAGTAATATTCCTTTACAACTTAATTGTAAATATCTTTGCTGTGTTCATAAATCTGATTCCTGATTACATTAAGACCAAGGCTTTAGTTTAATGACATTTACAGTGGTGTGAAAAACTATTTGCCCCCCTCCTGATTTCTTATTCTTTTGCATGTTTGTCACACAAAATGTTTCTGATCATCAAACACATTTAACTATTAGTCAAAGATAACACAAGTAAACACAAAATGCAGTTTTAAATGAGGGGTTTTATTATTTAGGGAGAAAAAAAAATCCAAACCTACATGGCCCTGTGTGAAAAAGTAATTGCCCCCTGAACCTAATAACTGGTTGGGCCACCCTTAGCAGCAATAACTGCAATCAAGCGTTTGCGATAACTTGCAACGAGTCTTTTACAGCGCTCTGGAGGAATTTTGGCCCACTCATCTTTGCAGAATTGTTGTAATTCAGCTTTATTTGAGGGTTTTCTAGCATGAACCGCCTTTTTAAGGTCATGCCACAACATCTCAATAGGATTCAGGTCAGGACTTTGACTAGGCCACTCCAAAGTCTTCATTTTGTTTTTCTTCAGCCATTCAGAGGTGGATTTGCTGGTGTGTTTTGGGTCATTGTCCTGCTGCAGCACCCAAGATCGCTTCAGCTTGAGTTGACGAACAGATGGCCGGACATTCTCCTTCAGGATTTTTTGGTAGACAGTAGAATTCATGGTTCCATCTATCACAGCAAGCCTTCCAGGTCCTGAAGCAGCAAAACAACCCCAGACCATCACACTACCACCACCATATTTTACTGTTGGTATGATGTTCTTTTTCTGAAATGCTGTGTTACTTTTACGCCAGATGTAACGGGACACGCACCTTCCAAAAAGTTAAACTTTTGTCTCGTCGGTCCACAAGGTATTTTCCCAAAAGTCTTGGCAATCATTGAGATGTTTTTTAGCAAAATTAAGACGAGCCTTAATGTTCTTTTTGCTTAAAAGTGGTTTGCGCCTTGGAAATCTGCCATGCAGGCTGTTTTTGCCCAGTCTCTTTCTTATGGTGGAGTCGTGAACACTGACCTTAATTGAGGCAAGTGAGGCCTGCAGTTCTTTAGATGTTGTCCTGGGGTCTTTTGTGGCCTCTCGGATGAGTTGTCTCTGCGCTCTTGGGGTAATTTTGGTCGGCCGGCCACTCCTGGGAAGGTTCACCACTGTTCCATGTTTTTGCCATTTGTGGATAATGGCTCTCACTGTGGTTCGCTGGAGTCCCAAAGCTTTAGAAATGGCTTTATAACCTTTACCAGACTGATAGATCTCAATTACTTTTGTTCTCATTTGTTCCTGAATTTCTTTGGATCTTGGCATGATGTCTAGCTTTTGAGGTGCTTTTGGTCTACTTCTCTGTGTCAGGTAGCTCCTATTTAAGTGATTTCTTGATTGAAACAGGTGTGGCAGTAATCAGGCCTGGGGGTGACTACAGAAATTGAACTCAGGTGTGATAAACCACAGTTAAGTTATTTTTTAACAAGGGGGGCAATCACTTTTTCACACAGGGCCATGTAGATTTTGAGTTTTTTTCCTCCCTTAATAACGTAAACCTTCATTTAAAAACTGCATTTTGTGTTCAATTATGTTATCTTTGACTAATAGTTAACGGTTTTTGATGATCAGAAACATTTAAGTGTGACAAACATGCAAAAGAATAAGAAATCAGCAAGGGGGCAAATAGTTTTTCACACCACTGTATATTCATAAGAACAAAAGAAATGTGCATATTTCTACAGTCATGTAGTTTACAATAGCACAACACTTTAGCTGGGATTCTGGTTCGGCTGCATTCAGGATGACATCATGGAGAATTCTTGAGTTATTTGAGACTGTGGGTTTCTCTTCTGTGGGTAATGTTTTTTTCTCCTCTAGTTAAGCTATGGTCAATATATTCAAATTCAAATTCAAATTTTATTTGTCACATACACAGTCATACACAGTACGATATGTAGTGAAATGCGACTGCCAGTGTTCTAAAGAATAAAAGCTTAAACATAAGAGATAAAAATGAATAAAAGAAATACGTTAGAAATAAAATTAACTAGTAAAATATACTGTAATAAAAGAAATATGGTAGAAAACTAAATTAACTAGTAAAATATACTGTACAAAGTAAAATAAAATATACTGTACAAATAAGAACAAATATCAATATAATAATATAGAAATATAAAAGAAGAAAATAGAAATTTGTCCAAATCAGAAATGTAGAAATGACTGAGGTGTGCAAATATGCATAAAAGTGACTTCTTAAACTGTCTTGTTATTAAAGTGATTTGTGCAGTGGTCCATAAATGAAAATATAAATATATAGTGCAAAAGTGTGCATGAATGTGTCCATAGTGGCCATGAATGTTGGTGTTGGATGGAAAAAAAGATGTTATTAGTCCTGTGTGGTGTAGTGATGATTGAGAGACCTTATCGCCTGTGGGAAGAAGCTCCTCCTCAGTCTCTCTGTGTTGGCCTTCAGGGAGCGGAAGTGCTTTCCTGACCTCAACAGAGAGAACAGTCCATTGTTGGGATGGCTGAGGTCCTTCACGATCTTCCTGGCCTTGGTCCAGCACCGCTTGCTGTAGATTGAGTGCAGATCAGGGAGCTCGGTGCGGACCATCCTCTGTATTAAATTTTTTTCAATTCAGTTTTATTTGTATAGCGCTTTTAACAATTGACATTGTCTCAAAACAGCTTTACACAATCAAAAGAACTATTTAAGTTTGTATGGAATGTGAATGTGTATGAATCAAAATGTTCAGATAGTCCCTGTAGAGCTCGTCTGTCCTGCATGGTGCTGTTCCCGAACCAGGTCGTGATGTTTCCCGTCAGGATGCTCTCTATGGTGCAGGAGTAGAAATTCCTGAGCAGCTTGGAGGGCAGTCTAAAGTCTCTCAAGCGTCTGAGGTGGTAGAGACGCTGCCGGGCCTTTTTCACGGTGTTGATGTGACAGGACCATGATACTGTAGGTCCTGCGTGATGTGAACACCGAGGTATCTGAAGCTGTCCACTCTCTCCACTGGGCTCCTGTTGATGACGGGGGTCTGGTAGTTCCTCTCCTGCTTTGTACAAAAGTCCACAATCAGCTCCTTTGTCTTGCTCACGTTCAGGAGGAGATTGTTCCTCTGGCACCATTTCTCCAGATTAACAATCTCCTCTAGGTAGGCCGACTCATCGTTGTTCGTGATTAGGCCCACCACAACAGTGTCGTCAGCAAACTTGTTGACGACGGTGGAGTTGGTAGTGGCCACGCAGTCGTAGGTGTACAAAGAGTACAGCAGAGGGCTCAGAACACAACCCTGGGGGGCTCCAGTGCTGAGAGTGAGTGAGGCTGAGACATGTCCGCCCATCCTTACTGCCTGTGGTCTGCCAGTTAGGAAGTTGGAGATCCACTGACATATAGATGAACTGAATCCCAGGTGCTCCAGCTTGGTGGTGAGTGTGGAGGGAATTATGGTATTAAATGCAGAGCTGTAGTCGATGAAGAGCATTTTCACATAATTCCCCCTTCTAGTGTCCAGGTTGAGTGAGAGATGTGTGGAGGAGATGTGAGATTGCATCATCTGTGGAGCGGTTCTGACGGTTTGGCAAATTGTAGTGGGTCGAGTGTGTCTTGTAGAGATGAAATGATGAAGTCTCTGACCAGGCGTTCAAAGCACTTCAACACTACTGAGGTGAGGGCTACAGAGTGATAGTCATTGAGAGAAGCAGGATGTGATTTCTTCGGGACAGGAACAATAATGGACTCCTTAAAGCATGTGGGGATCACCGACTGAGATAAAGAGATGTTGAATATCTCAGTGAACACAGGTACTAGCTGGTCTGCGCAGGCTCTGAGGATACGACTTGAGATGCCGTCTGATCCTGCTGCTTTCCTGGTGTTAACTCTCTTGAAGGCTCTCCTCACGTCATGCTCGGTGATGATGAACGCGTTTCCGATGCTGGCAGTGTCTTCCTGTCTGCAGCTGTTAGCACCGCTAGCATTAGCATCGCTAGCGTCTTTTATCTGCAGCCTCGAAGCGAGCGTAGAAAGTTTTCAGCTCATCTGCCAGAGTCGCGTCCGCGTTCGTCATACCGGTTGTTGGTGCTTTATAATCCGTTATTGTCCTTAATCCCTGCCACAGGCTCCTAGAGTCACTCTGTTGAAGATGTGACTCTAGTTTCCTCCCGTAGCGCTGCTTGTACGGTTCCATGTCCCCCGACGCAAGTCCCGTATTGTAGGCAGCGGTGCGAGATCTCAGAGCGTCGCGGCCGGTTTTATCCACCCACGGCTTCTGGTTGGGAAACGTTCTGATAGTCTTTTTCTCCATGGTATCATCCGCTAGTTTCCCAATGAATCCCACAACCGCTTCCGTAAACACGCCGACGTCATCGGAGCTGTTTCTGAACATGTCCCAGTCTGTGTCATCAAGTGCGTCCTGTAACGCGGCCTTTGTTTGTATTTTGGCATGAGGAAGATGGCGGCGTGGTCGGATTTATCAAATGGAGGGCGAGATTGTGCCTTGTAGCCGTCCTTGACTGTCGTGTAACAGTCATCCATGGTCCTTTCGCCCCTGGTGGGGCAGGTGATGTGCTGAGAAAAGTTTGGCGCTGCGTGTTTAAGGTTGGTACTATTAAAGTCCCCCGCCACAATAAGCACAGCGTCCCGGTGTTGTGTCTGGTGCTGTGTGAGTGCCTCATGCAGCTCACATAAGTCAGTGACCGTGTCCGCTTGTGGTGGAATATAAACAGCGCTGATTATGAGCGATGTGAACTCCCTAGGTAGATATGATACATGATGGACAGTAGTTCCAGGCTTGGTGTGCAGGAGCGTGTAAGAGGAACAACGCTCGCGCTGTTGCACCAGGCAAGGCAAGGCAAGTTTATTTGTATAGCACATTTCATACACAATGGTAATTCAAAGTGCTTTACATAGAAGAAAAGAAAATAATCATAAAATGAAATAAAAGATAATATCAAAAAACCTTTTTAAAGAAAACTTAATAAAAATAAAAAAAACAGTTAGCAATAAAACTTTAAACTAATTTAAATTTAATTTACAATAAAAATAGAAAACTAATTAAAACTAATTAAAACATCATTTAAAATAGAATTTTTTTTTTTTATAAAATAATGCAATCGGTTAAAAAATTAAGTAAATATAAAATACAGTGCAGTCAGTTTGGACGTAGCACAGTGCTCATTCGATAAATGTGCAGCTAAACAGATGAGTTTTAAGTTGTTCACGATTAAGCACACACCACCTCGCCTTGACTTCCCCGAGACCCGCATCCTGTCCATGCGGTGAACCGAGAAGAACTCGGCCGGCTCGATGGCGTGGTCCGGTACCGCTGGGTTCAGCCATGTCAAAATCCAAACATCAAACAAATAAATATTCATATAAAATAGAATTTGGAGCAATGGAAAAAGTTAATGTGGTCTGATGAGTACAAATTGAGATAAAAGCTAAACTTGTAGCTAAATTTTGTTGTAGATGTAAATCTTGGAGTGTGTGATTTCTGTTTGTTTGTTTTTTACCATACATTATGTACAGGGTGGGTGAAAATGTTCTATGCAATATTTAATAGCTATAGAACTTGTTAAGCTATGGAACATGTTACACCAGTGCTCTTCCTGCGCATGTGTTGTTAGTCCAGCATTTTCCAGGGTGAAAATGAACGGCCTCCAAGAAGTCCAGATTTCAGTCCATGTGATTTTTTTTTCCTGTGGGGCTTTGCAAAGGAGGAGGTGTACAGAACCTCTTACTCCGGAGAACTTGGAGGCATGGATTCAGATTCAGATTCACATTTTGGAAAATCTAAAATAATATTGAAATGACCTCGTTCCATCCTCAGCCATTTGAGGAAGCTGGTTGACGCCACCAGTTCCTACGATGAAATGTAAAGATTTGCTAAGTAATAAATGCTAAGTAAGATTTTCCTAAGGAATAAATTACATATAGGCGGCACGGTGGTGTAGTGGTTAGCACTGTCGCCTTGCACCTCCAGGGTCTGGGTTCGATTTCCGGCCAGGCTCAATTCCCGTCTCTGTGTGCATGGAGTTTGCATGTTCTCCCCGTGCTTGGTGGGTTTCCTCCGGGTACTCCGGTTTCCTCCCACAGTCCAAAGACATGCAGGTTAGGCTAATTGGCGTTCCTAAATTGCCCGTAGTGTGTGATTGGGTGTGTGAGTGTGTGTATGTGTGTGTGCCCTGCGATGGATTGGTACCCTGTCCAGGGTGTACCCCGCCTAGTGCCCGAAGTCACCTGGGATAGGATCCAGGCCCCCGTGACCCTGAACATAGGATTCAGCGGTATAGAAGATGAATGAATGAATGAATGAATGAATAAATTACATGTATAATTTGTGTCAATAAATTTGTATTAGAAATATGGACTTTATTACCAGTTTTTAATGCCTAGTTACTTTTCATCAACCCTGTGCATATGGTATATACAAACATACATATTTGTCATTTATTTATTATAAATTCTGATTTTGTAGAAAGTTAAGTTGCTGTATGTTAAGGTCTTTTTCTGTTTTTAAGTAAAAGCAGTTCCCTTTAATTTCCTGTGCAGCATAACTTTGGTGTGAGGAAGAGCCCCTGGTTTAACTACAGTTCATTACATCCTGTCCATAATTCAGTCAACAAAAAACTAAAGAAAGTTGTTAGTTGTTGTTCCAGTCTGGATTTGGCCCAATTTATTGACCAATTCATGGTGAAATAACTCACAATAAGTCATAGTTTGTTGCTTAACTCAAGCAAGCAGCCCTAGCTCACATCAGCATGATTACCAGGCTGTGTTGTTTAGGGTGGGAATGGTTGAAGATCTCTCCTGGTAGATTTGTTTGTCACATTAAAGAACCAATGACCAATGACAACGAAAGCCTGGCTGTATCAAATGATGCAATAGTGACATCTATTGATGATCATTACACATAGACAACATGAAATAGAGTAATAATGAATTTAATGTATACAGATTCTTTTGTCTTTTCTGATTCTGTGCCTGACATTTATTTATTCAACTGCTCAAAATCTAGAAAACAGTCATAAGAAATTATGAGTCAGAATCACAGTAACAAAAGAGCAAAAACAACAGCTTAGTCATATCACACAATGACTTAAATACTTCTCACTGAATTGAAACCAGTGTCTTTTTAACTGTAAGATCTGTAATAATGCAAGACAGGTGTTGCTGCTTCGCACTCAGGAGACATTGACCAGAGAACAGAGTGTCGTTGGGAATTGTAGTCCGTGGTGTCCATGTTTGTAGGCTGAACGGCATTCTGGGAAATCATATTAAAGACAGACATGGCATACAGTATGTTTGATAGAGTCTTCCCTACAAAGATCTACATCTGCCTCTCACTCTAAGTCAGCACACTTACTGTACATATCCCCAATGTTGGCCATTGAGTGGCAAGTCAGTCTCAGCAAAACATCTGGATTTATTTGTAACATCTGACAAGAATCCACAATATGCCACAAAAATGTGGGCATTTAAAAACAAGTTAAAAACAGTTAAAAACAAATGTTAAAAAGAAATGTTGCTGGGCAAAAACACAAATACTGTATATAAAGCTTTATTGGGAATTGGCAATATGACGCTGAGACATCTGCATTTAATTCCAAATGCACACCGGATGAGGTTTGGATGATGACTCAAAGCTATCGAAAATACTGATATTCAAAATATCTTTTAATGATTTTCCCTTTATGTCAGTCGGTCCTGTTTTCCCTTGCCACTCTAATCTGGGCATAAGAAAGCTTAATGTCAGTCTGAAAGCCATCACAAAATCAAGTCCAGTTCTGTTTCCAAAAGTTAGGGGTTAAGAAGAAGAGTTTCTATAATTTCTATTATCACATTTTCACCCAGAGCGGGATTCGAACTAGGGTCTGGACGATTTTATACTATTATTTAAGCAACGCCACACCACGTGGAAAGCCGCAAAAATGCTTCAATTTGATTGGCTGTCACTGAGTGCCCGCGGCGGCCAGCCGTGAATAGCTGACACTCAGTGACAGCCAATCAAATTGAAGCATTTTCCATGTGGTGTGGCATGGAAAACGACGCCAATATCTGCTACAGGCACCCCTACCCCCACCTCTTTCACACCTCACACACTTCCTCTACACTTCAGAGTCCTCTAGACTTCACACTGCTCCCCAACCCCCAACCAGGAGAGATTCAGGAGAGACTCTACAACAAAGTCCCTGCAGCTGACCCCACACACACAGACTAACAAACACACACATTCAATACACCATGGTAGTTTCTATGTGCAATATTAGTTCTTGTCAATCCCTGTCACTACATTGCATTGCGTGATTAAGATCACGACCTGGTTCGGGAACAGCACCATGCAGGACAGACGAGCTCTACAGAGGGTGGTGCGATCAGCCGAGCGCATCATCCGCACTGAGCTCCCTGACCTGCACTCCATCTACAGCAAGCGGTGCTGGACTAAGGCCAGGAAGATCATGAAGGACCTCAGTCACCCCAGTAATGGACTGTTCTCTTTGTTGCGGTCTGGGAAGAGATTCTGCTCCCTAAAGGCCAACACAGAGAGACTGAGGAGGAGCTTCTTCCCGCAGGCGATAAGGTCTCTCAATCACACCTCCACACAGGACTAATAACATCTTTTAAGCTCACAACACTGACTGGACAATCATGGACACATTCATACACACTCGCACTAAATACTCATACATCTGGACAATTGCACATGTCACTTTCATTAGTCACTTTCATGCATATTTGCACAACCACTGACACTTTAAATTCTATATACATATATACTCTCTCTACCCTATATTTCTATATTTTGCAATATTTTATTATGCCCTTATTGTAGAGTTAATTTTACTAGTTAAATTTATTTCTTTAGTATTTCCTTTTTATTGATTATTTATTTTACGTACAAGCTTTTATTTTCTTTTTAAGGTCACTGGCGGTCGTGTAAGCATTTCACTGCATATTATACTGTGTATGACTGTGTATGTGACTAATAAAATTTGAATTTGCCTGTCCATAAAGATATATCCACAGTGTTGTACACTGTATTTATATATCCACTCTGTACATAATATACATACACTCTGCTTATACATAAATATATTTATCTTATATATACCAATATTTTTCAATACATGTGTCCATATTTATGTCACATTTAGGTATTTAGGTACAGTTTTTATTTTAGCTGTTTTTGTCTTGCACTGTCCACTTTCCTGCAATGACAATGCAGATTTTCCACTTGTGGGACTAATAAAAAATTCATCAGGAAAATCCGTTTTTTCCTCCCTTCTGGCTGTGGAAGTATCAGGGATATCTGAAATTGCCTCAGGGACGTGTGTACATGGGGCAAAGGTAACACAATGCACAGAATGTTTTTTAAAACAGTCTTTTATATTCAAGTATGGGAAACATATTTTCCTGATCATCAGGAAAATCGGTTTCCCCTCTTCCTACTGGCTGTGGAAGTATCAGGGAGATCTGAAAATGCCTCAGAGACATGTGCGCAAAGGTAATACAGTGAGATGATGGGGTTTTTTAAACACTGTATTTTTAACAAGAGACTCCTGGAAATCAATTCACCCAGTAAACATTTGTAATAAACTTCAAGTTTTCATACTTTGTGAAATTAAAGAAAAAGAACCAATTCAGATTATTTAATGTAAAAATTATTTTATAATATGTGCTTTGCCAATTATATATGTCTGTTTAATCATGGATTTCATACAGTATATCATGGATTTCAGGATACAGTATATTATTTCCCCATCATATGCGGGTGCTGAGAGATAGATAGATAGATAGATAGATAGATAGATAGATGTGAATAACATGAATAACTATGTGTGTGGTGTCCTATAATTGCTGTACCTGTGTGTTTGATATTTAACCAGATGGTTTAATAGAACTGGATGTTTGAGTGGGTAAATAAAGAGTATCGTGTTTATCACGAGTAGGCACTCTACCCTTGAGTTACATAAGTTACAAAGTATAACCTTAAATATATTTAGAATAAATCAGTATCACATCTATCATCACACAGCTAATGTACGTGAAATAAAAGTAGTCCCGATGTCAGTACTTTCTCAGTCTTTTGCAGCGGTTTAAAACGTATGAATTATCTTGACAAATCTATTATCTTGATTATCTATGTACAAATATACAAAAAAGCGAAAAGACACTCGATTATTTTGCATAGGTTATCTGTTTAATTCACAAAGTTCGTAAAAACACTTTAAAACAAGAGAAAACCGGTTAAAATCCTCGCTCGCCTTCTCAGCGTTAGGTAGCGAGTGACCAGGGGAAACATACAGTAGGGACACTGAATTTCCCGGAACATCGGCCGTTTCATCGTCTTCATGTGTTGTTGTTTCTCCCTGCCGAAAAATGTACTCAGCTTAGTACATGTGGCCCCGTCAGTTTCTAGAGCTTTCTTTTCTTTCTTTTTTTAATTCTGGCCTTTTCAGCGCCACCTTTGCGGTTTTTATTATCCATTTTTTTATCTCTCGCGTATCTCTTAACAACTGATTGAGCTGTCGTGGAGTCGAATGATAATTACGTCATCATTAACCTGCAGGCTGCATTCTGCTCATAAGGCTGCGAGAATATCAATAAAAAGAGTGGAGCTGCGATAAAATAATGAATAAAAAGAGTGAGAGTACTATGGTAAAAATAAATAAATAATAATAATAAAATAAATAAAAAGTGCGACTGCTGTGAGTGCAGGTAGCTGGAGACACCGGCCCTCACGGCCAAAAAACGGACAAACCCACGGGGAAATCTCCCGGTCCTCCCGATTAGCCAATCTGGGCCTGGCAGCTCCTGCGTCCGTCTGCTCGCGCTGGCTCTTCTTTGAAGTCCCTGGGTGGGGCGCGTTCCATTTGCCCCGCTTGCATGCCGCACTTCCGCGTTCTTGCGCTCGTGTCATCTGAAGGGAAGGACGCCTAACTAGTGAGCGAGGAGCAATATTGACAGCCTGAAAAAACTATTGTCCTCAAAAATGTAACAGATGAGGACTCAAATTAATGTGCAAAAACGATATAATAATAATATATAAGACCACATAGCCTTTATAAGACTCAACTGCACATTGCATATTTGCAAATATAATATAAATCTAATATAATATTTAATTGGGTCTACCGCATGGTAGGTGAGTCACCTGTCCACTGAGCTACCAGGATTAATAGGAACAGCGCTGATTAAAACTATGTAGTAAATTAAAGAGGAGGATCACGATGCCGAATCGAAGTCTTGAGCCCAAACCTCATTTAAATTAAATGAAGAAATATTATAAGTAAAAAAAAACAATAGCCCACGTTTAGAAAACGTTTATAAATTCTTTGCGACATGTTTCGGCCCGGAGTTATGCGCAGAGCGCCGGGAGATTTCCTGAAGCTCCGAAATCGATGGGGCATTTCTTCTAAATAAACGCTATCTTTAATAACTGATGGAGGTTTTGAGCTGTATACACACGCATTTTTAAAGGGTTTAAAACGAATGAATAAGTCCGAGCAGACCTACATGAAAGGTGAGAAGTGGGATTACAGTAACTGAGCGCGCTGTCGTGTTGTATATAATAGGAAGCACATATACACACTTTCATCATGAAAGATCTGGTGTAAAACTAAATAAAATTCATGTTTGCATCAGCATTGGAAACAATATTGTTTTAGGCTAACCAATTATACACAATTCTTCGTTGTACTTTGTCCGGCTTTTAGATAAAGTCCTTCCATGTGCCATCTGGCGGAAATTCATGGAAGCACAACACATTTATTTAAATTCCCCGATGTTGCTTATGGCAAGTCACGGCACGCCGTGCGCTAAATTGAGGCATCTCACGGGAAAACACACGCAGTCTTAACGGCCAGATCTGTATATAACTATAATATACTGTAACTATAGGACCTTATACTCTATCTCATACCAGACCATATAGTAGTGTGTATATATAAATATATATCCTTTACTGTTAAGTACAACAATTTCTTTTACAGTTTAATGTGCGAATTGTAAGAATGATGGGAATTCCTCAATGTGGATAAATGGGAAAAGCCACAGATTATAATCATACAATAAACAAACTCTTACACAATGTACCAGTGAACCTGAGTCAACAGTCAATAATCAGTGTGTGTTTTGGATTTAGTGGAGTTTGGACGATTGTTACGCAAGGTCCTGCAGGAGCACAGGGTATCAGGGACAGCACTTCATCTAGTCATCTGTCATCTCGTCTTTGTTTGTGAAGAGTGAGAGCTGCCTCTAAGCTCCTCCCTGCATCCATCAAAGTGTGTCATATCAGATGGAAGAAGTGTGTGTGAATGACAAACGGATTGGGTAAGCAGCAGTTGACCTGTGCCCAGGGAAACTCCAGGAGATGGAGAGTATATTTTACAGTCAGCTTCCAGGAAACCCGAGGTCTTAGATAGCAATGAGGAAGATCTACTAATATGTGCTATTTTCAGCCTGCTGTTATCCCAAAAGCAAATGGGAAATGAAAAAAGAAATAAGTAAAACATATTTTAGTGTATACTCCAACTGTAATAAATACAGTGAATGAACTTGGTGCCTAGTATAACATGTTAACAAAGTTTTAGTGGTCAGTTCATGTACCGTCCAGAGTACATCCTGTAATTCTGCAGTCATCTGTAATTCTGTTACACAATCTTGTGAAAGCTGTTGTAGAGTAATTAATAAGTAAAAAATTGTGTCATATGTTTACAGATTCACCTATTACTCATTTATGATGACCTCTTAGGTAAACCGATGTAAGGTTCATATTTTACTGGTATGATAACAGCATTATATTAGATCACTATACTGTATTGTACTATACTATACTATATTATACTATACTATACTATACTATACTATACTATACTATACTATACTATACTATGTAATTCAGAATATTTGGATGTCATCATTCATTACAATTAGGATCATCACCTCATTCATAACATTGATAAATTCCGGGTATGAATGACTGGAGCACATGTGGGAGGGGTTTGGGATGCCAGCAGGGTTTAAAAGGATGGAAGAACGAATGAGCGAGAACTGAAGAAAAGCATCTTGGGTATGTTGTTTTCTTTCATAAAATATTTATTCAATGTCTGAATACATACTTTAATGTTTTTTTAAATAAGCTGTTTAATTTTCAGGTGTCAAAAAAAAGGGAAAAATACAGTAGAGGAGATTAAATTATCGTATATATTACTGAATATATACTGTATTGTATAAAGAACATTTTACAACGTTAGTGTTTATTTTAAAAGCTGTTGCTTATTTGTATTTTTTTTTCTAGAACATGGTGTTTTCAGTCTTTTTTGTGTTCTGGACTCTCCTGCTCTTCCTGCTGGTTGAAAGTTCTCCTGGTTCTCAGGAAATGTTCCCGACAGATTGCTCTGATGTCTATGTTAATGGACACACACTCAGTGGAGTGTACACAATCTATCCTACAGGGGAAACACCTGTCCAGGTGTACTGTGACATGGGATGTCGGGGAAGTCTAACAGATGATGGGAATTGGACGGTACGTTTAGATGTGACTCATCTACTGTATAAAAACTTTCTTGTGGCACTTTTTCTTATTAAATCTTTCAACCAATTTTTTTATTTAAAGTAACTCTGATGCAGAACACCGGTTATGTGTGATCACATGAAATAGATAATAGTGTCTGTGAATCAGCTGTGTTGTTTATCTCGGTTTGGTCTGTGATAACACGTGTTTGAATACCTTCACACCAGGTGTTTCAGAGGAGAATGGATGGCAGTGTGAACTTCTACAGACCATGGGAGCACTACAAGAAAGGGTTTGGGAACAAGGATGGAGAATACTGGCTGGGTGAGGAACTACAGCACAGATCACTCATGGGTTATTAGCTACTGATATAATGAACAGACCAACTAAAGAAATTAGATTAAAATAGATTAAGTTACATTTCAAAAACAAAACCCCAAATAATAAATACAATAAAGACTCATTAAAGTTTCCTATGACTTCTACCTATGATAATTACACAGTATTATAAATAACATACAATGCAGTCTTATACAGATATACAGTTGTCATATAATGTATACAGATATTTACATACACTTTAGATAAAAAAAACACAAAACCTTTTTTCTTACAACTTAGTGTATGCATACTTCTGACTGATAAAAGTGACAAAAATATATAGAAAAAATTCTCCCTCGTTCAATTCTGACATTCAACAAATGAAAAAAAAAATATTGATCTAGAACAGAAATAGTTTACTCTGATTAAATGAGGGTTGTACAATCCCATGTTTTTATGCTTGCATATTAT
Organism: Channallabes apus; assembly: GCA_030522415.1. Taxonomy (NCBI): domain Eukaryota; kingdom Metazoa; phylum Chordata; class Actinopteri; order Siluriformes; family Clariidae; genus Channallabes; species Channallabes apus. The sequence continues at coordinate 2,333,013 of CM060124.1, forward strand.
TGTCTGAACGGATGAACGTGGGACCTTCAGGCATCTGGAAATTGCATCTCAGGATGATCCTCACTTGTGGAGGTCCACAATTCTTTTCCTGATGTCTTGATTGATTTCTCTTGATTTTTTACATGATGTCGAAGAAAGAGGCTCCGTGTTTGAGGTGCGCCTTTATATGCATTCACAGGTGTGCCACCAATTAAGTCAAATGGAATCAATTAACCTATCTGACGCTTCGTAAGCTCAGAATGGAATCATCTGGGGCCTCATGTACAAAGACTTGCGTTGAATTCATACTAAAACATTGCGTACGGACAAAGCTGTAAATGTGCGTACGCAATAAAAAAAAATCTGATGTATGAAACACTGCGTACGGGGAATCCCACGCAGATTCTCTTTGTACATCCAAATTAACGTGAAATTGAGCGCACGTGCACGAGCGCAAAACCCCTCCCTGCCTCCTCCCCCGTATAAATATGGTAATGACTCTGTAACCCGTTCGTTGGATTAATCTCTATCAAAAGGAGGAAAAATATCTACAGGGTCTGAGCTCACCAAACACACACATACATTTATAGTATTTCGAGGCTCGGGTTCGGGATCTCCCACTACACACACAGTATTACCGATAAATTTATGTTTATGAATTGTGGCTGCACTTGTTTCAATCTACTCACCAACTGCTTGAATAAATACACATACACAGAAAATCAGGTTTTAACGAATATTTTGTCTTTAACAAACTTTTTCTTTTCCTTTCTTTTTCTTTTGTTCTCAACTACAATTATATGGCAATACTCTTTTTTCTTTCAAAAATTCAAAAGAAAATCTTTCAAGTAATTACAACTCAACCCTTGAAATATAATGTCAGTTCACAGTTGACATTGAAATGAAAATAACAAAAAAAAATATATATATAGTCCAAACAGTCAAATAAAATATGAATGAATGCTGAATGAGTGTTATGAATGAATGCTGAATGAGTGTTATGAATGAATACTAAACGGATGTGTTTGACTCAGTTCAGTCAGTATGCGTGTACTGTACGAATGCCTACAGAATCCTCGCTGCAATGAACAAGGAAGAATCCTTGCCTTCCTTAGAACGAGCGAGTTCCCTGATTGCGCAATCCACCTGTCGTGAAATCCGACTCGTCTCTCTCCAGACAAAAATCCAAACGATTGCAACGCGATGAGACAGTCCGATCTCGTCGAGCACACACTTTATCCTCCCGGCACTAATGCAATGACACAGTTCAGGCATACATTCAAAGAAGGGATGGCGAAGATTAATAAGATTAAGTGCACGCTGAATTGCGGCATGCATCTCACCACGAGCTGGCGCAAAAGTGACGTCAGCAACCCTCACCATTAACTTCACATAACATTGTTAACTTCACTTACAGCATTATTTACACAAAACAAGTGTACAAATATGTTTAACAATTCTATCATCATATTAAACCAATTTACATTTGTCCTTTCCAGGCACGTTGTCCAACTCACGAACAAAACTTATGATTCACATATATCTTACATTGATGAATTAACATATAGAACAAATCTGCAAAACATATGAAAATTTGTAACTCACCTAATGCAATGACACAGTTCAGGCATACATTCAAAGAAGGGATGGCGAAGATTAATAAGATTAAGTGCACGCTGAATTGCGGCATGCATCTCACCACGAGCTGGCGCAAAAGTGACGTCAGCAACCCTCGACACACTTCTCCCACAGCGAATTAATTTCACAACAGAACACAAACATACATCCACTTTATACACCTGAACCCACGATACATCAAGCAAGAAAAAAATTACATACAATAGTTGTGAGCAACTACACAAAAAAAAACAAAACAAAAGAAATACATATTTTCGGTTATTAGAAAATACCAAAAAGGGTTTCCCCACAATCTCAAATACCCAAGTGGGTTACATCCTCCCCTGCTTAAACTCTGATGTCCTCATCAGATACTTAACTACTTGTCTGACCATTAAGTCTAAACAGTTGTTCACTCTTAATTTAGGTATTTAATTAGACACTTATGACCCTATGAGGCTAAACAGCAATTCACTTTGAGTTTGTTGGACTCTCATCTGCTGTTGCATCATTTCAAGCACTTGACTGAAGTAGTTAGGTTGGGATTCTGCATTTACACTTTGCCGCACACACTGGGCTTTCCAACCAACATAATCCTTCAATTTACTTGGTGGTCTCTTTTCTCTTTGGGATTTTCTCACCCCAACAAAAGGATCACATCTCTCTTTCGTACGCAACTCTTCATGCTGTACGGATACATCAGCATCTTTCGCAGCTAAAGATGAATCATCTTGCTGAACTTCTGTCTCACAGTCATCTTCAATCTGACTCTCAACAGTTTCATCTCTTAATGACTCAACTGGGTTAATTTCAACTTCTTGCTCATTTGACACATTCAAGTTCAAAGAGGGATCAGAGAAGTCTTGTGATGTTGTCTCCAAATGAAACTCTGGGGCATAAGGACTCAGAGACATCTCTGGACTCCCAGCTTCCATAAGGTCACCAGAACATTCCTCTTCCAGATCCGTTTTACGATTCCTGCGTGGACGTGTTGCTGTAACTGCGGGAACCTCATCCTCAGAAGGACTTACTGGAAGGAATCCACACGGAAGTAAAAGATCTCTGTGCAGGATACGTTCAGGGCCATCTTCATTCTCAGGCCGGACAACATAAACAGGAATCTCTGCATTTGGCTGCTTTGTGACTACATAAACTGTGGATTCCCAACGGTCTGCAATCTTGTGTTTTCTTCGAAGGTTGACGTTCTTTACTAATACACGATCACCAACATCCACTGAAGCAGCGGTAACTTTCTTATCCCATCTGGCCTTATTCATCAATTGCCTCTTTTCAGCATTTTGAACAGCTAGCTGATAAGCATACCTCAGTCTTTTCTTCAGTTCACTGACATAATGAGTGTGAGTTCCCGAATTGTACCCCTTCGGGTTAATCCCAAAGCAAAGGTCAATTGGAAGACGAGGTTGGCGTCCAAACATTAAAAGAAAAGGAGACTCGCCAGTGGCGTCATTTCTAGTACAATTATATGCGTGCACTAGGGGACGAACATATTTTCTCCACTGTTCTTTCTTCTTATCACTCAAGGTTCCCAACAGATCGAGAAGAGTTCGGTTAAACCTCTCTACTGGGTTTCCGCGTGGGTGATAAGGTGTAGTGCGGGATTTTACTCCAGCTATGGTACATAACTCCTTCACCAGCTGAGACTCAAAATTGGCTCCCTGATCACTATGTATTCTTTTAGGGAAACCGAAATGGCAGATCAGATTCTCCCACAAAACAGAAGCCACAGTCTTGGCTGTTTGATCCTTGGTAGGAAACGCCCACGAATACTTTGTGAAATAGTCAGTGATCACTAAAATGTTACGGGTGTCACTCAAGTCTGGTTCTAATGAAAGGTAATCTATACAGACTAGCTCCAAGGGAGCGTACGCTTTGATGTTCACTAGCTCTGCAGCCTTTTGAGCTCTGGCTTTTCTTTTAATACATCGCTCGCAAGTTCTACACTTTCGCTCCACAAAATCTGCCATTTTCGGCCAATAAAATCTGGCTCGTGCAAGCTCCAGAGTTCTTTCATAACCCATATGCCCAGTTTCGTCATGAACTCCTTCAAGGGCTCTATCCCTGAAACTAGGGGGAACAACTAACTGCCCATACTTTTGTCCGTACTGATCAGATACCATACGGTACAGCACACCATCTACTAAGCTTAATCTGGGCCTTTCCCTCAGCATTAGGCTCACTTCTTTTGATTCACTTAGCCTTTCTGTATGAGATAAATTTTCCCCAGACTCTACAAGACTTATCACCCTTCTGATAGCTACATCTTCTCTTTGTAACTTGCACCATTCAGCTGAAGCCATACTAGGTAGAGTAGTCTGTCCAGGTAAACATTCAGGATCTAGTAAATCATCAGGAACTACGTCTTCATCACATAGTAACATCTCCACAGCCGGAATTGGGATAACTCTGCCTTCCAGCGAGTTCCCCTCCTCACACTGCCGTGGAGTACGCATCTCACAAACTACTGAATGTCTTAAACACACAGCTTTGATCTCTTCCTGACCAATATTCTCAAACTCCGTGACTACACATTCTGCTTTTCTCAACAAACTTGCAATTCGCTCATCTATTTGCAGGGTCTCTGCATCGTCAGTAAGCGTCTCTTGGGGACGACGAGATAGCCCATCCGCATCGACATTGGTTTTACCCACTCGGTACTTAATTTCAAAATCATACATTGAAAGAGCTGCGAGCCACCTATGGCCAGCTGAGTCCAGTTTAGCTGTAGTAAGCACGTACACTAACGGGTTGTTATCAGTCAGAACGGTAAATTTTGTGCCGTACAGAAAATCATGAAACTTTTCGCACACTGCCCATTTAAGTGCTAAGTACTCTAGCTTATGCACAGGGTAGTTTTTCTCACTCCTGGACAGGCCGCGGCTGGCATAGGCGATCACTCTGCTTTTTCCTTCTTGAACCTGATATAAAGCAGCGCCAAGACCATTGACACTGGCGTCAGTGTGAAGAATATAGGGTAACTTCCAGTCTGCAAAACCTAGCACAGGTGCAGTAGTAAGCTTCTGAATGACAGTTTCGAATGCAATTTGAGACTCATTATCCCATTTCCCAACTAGAGACTGCGTTTTACTCTTAACACGACACGATGATGATAGCCGCCTAGTGGAAAATTCGCCTTGCAACAGCGCATTCAAAGGCTTAACTACCTGGGAATATCCCTCAACAAAACGCCTGTAGTATCCAGCAAATCCTAGGAATCCTCTCAGATCCCTAACAGTTTTTGGGACTGGCCATTCCTTTATGGCCGAAACCTTGTCTGGATCGGGGTGTACACCGTGGGCAGAGATGACATGGCCCAGATATTTGACGGAAGTTTGAAAAAATCTGCACTTGGAAGGCGCCAGCTTCAGTCCAAAATCCGAAATCCTTTGGAGAACTTTCATGAGCCTATCCTCATGCTGTTCAAGTGTGTCTGAAAAAATTATTAAGTCGTCAAGAAAAGCTATGACTTCCTGCAAATTCAAACCTGCCATGACTTTCTCCATGGTTCTCTGAAAAGTTGCAGGCGAGTTTGTCAGTCCTTGTGGTAAGCGCCGGAATTGCCAGTTTCCAAATGGCGTAGTAAATGCCGTTTTATGGCGGTCACTTTCTTCAACCTCCAACTGGTAATATCCACTTTTTAAATCTAGGACCGAAAACCACTTTGAGCCTGACAACAACGTAAATGTCTCCTCAATCCTTGGGAGAGGATATGCGTCTTTTTTTGTTAGTTTATTGAGTTTGCGATAATCGACCACCATTCTCAAATCCCCATTTTTTTTTCTCACCAGTACGACTGGGGAAGCGTAAGGACTGTTAGATTCTTCAATGATCTCACTCGCAAGCAAATCCAGCAGATGTTTCTTCAAATCTTCAAAATCAGCTGGCGAGACCCGACGAGTACGCTCTTTGAAAGGCGCGTGGTCGATCATCTCTATGCGATGTGCTACACCTGACACACGCCCTACATCAAGATCATGCTTGGCGAATGCACTTGATACTTCCCGATTAATTCTTTCAATAATGCGAGCTTTGAATTCTTCAGGAATAGGAGATTCACCAAAACCCAGAAGTACAGGATCCCCTGTCTGCACCAAAAGGTTTGCCATCAGAGATGTAGTGGTTTGTGAAGTGGCAGTATCATCAAAAAGAGGCACAGACTTAATCCAGTCCACCACTGAACACTCAGCGAGCACTCCCTTTGGCTGTAGGGTCACACTGTGGTCTGAGACATTTCGAATGACTACCTTGACTTTATTCCTAGCACCAAGCTCTGCTTGTATCAATTTACATTCCACCACTAAACCACCGGGAACGTGGTGCATCATGGGCTCGTCAATAATCATCGTCTTATTTAAGCCACGATCTTTCAAACGATACACCCCGGTCACCTCGCACTTTTCGCCTTTGCTGATCGTTATAGAATTCTTGCCCGACAGTCTAACTGGGGTAATGTGTTGTGCCTGTCTACAGGATGTCAACGTACTGTCACATATGCGATAAATAGCCATCCATTTAGCACTGATTGGTCCATTCTGTAGGGACTCATAATCCTGTAGCAGCTTACTATCTTGAATAAGATGACGGAGTACATTTGTACCCACTAGCAAGGGTAGTCGAGCATTGTAGGACTGATCAGGGCAGACTAACGCTAACGCAACGACGACGGCATCGGTTCCACAGGAGGACTTGGGAAACTGTAAATCTATTTCGATGTATCCAATGTAAGGAACTATTTGACCTGCAGCTCCCTCTACCCGAAGTAAGTCTCCCATAGAACTAACACCCCTATGTTGTAAGTACTGTTTGTAGAAAGATTCGGCTACACAAGTTACCTGTGATCCCGTGTCGATTAAACAGTGACACTCAATTCCATCTAACCAAGCCTTACTTTCCCAAGATTCCCCAATTAGACCATTAGGAACCCGGTTACTCTTTTCCGTGGAACTTTTCGCAACTTCAGCTTCTGCTCGTTCCACAACAGAAGCTACTCCGAGTTTAAATGCACCGTGGGTGTCGTCAACTTTGTAGGAGAACCCCTTCGCTCATGCCTCTGAACTAACTTTTGCTGCACCAAGGCTGCATTAACAGGGTTAGTGCACTGTTGCAAATAATGAGAGTCCTCACCACAGCGATAACAAAACCCACCATTAAAGGGTGACTTAGGTGGAGTTTGGGGCAGAGAATGTGATGGTTTCCCTTCTTTGACTCGATTCTTCTTAAATCCACTGGCTTGAGATTGATCATATGTCTGTTTATTCACTGAGGTTGGCTTCTGTGCTTTATTTCTGGCCACTTCAGCTTCAAGCTCTTTTATGCGTCTCGTTGACTCCATACGGTCTTGCCCCTCGTCAGGGTTTTCTTTTCCCCCTTGATCAACAGTAACATGCACTTGGCTCTGCGCTCTACTGGGAGGAGTGCACAAATGAAGATTCATACGTTTCTCCTTAAGCTGTCTTTCATGCTCATAAGATCTCAGTTTGAAAAGCAAGCTAGAGTAACTCAGTTCAGATTGTGATGAGTCTGTCAGAATGTCTTTAAGATGTAATTGGGTTATCAGAACTTCATCCCAGCACCCTCGTATGAACTGTTTGAGAAGTAAAGTGTCAGAGCGTTTAGCAACCACTCCCTTCTTTTCAACCACCTCTTGCATCAAGGAATGAAGGCGTCTCAAATAATCAGAGGGCTTCTCACCCCTGTTCTGGTGTGTCTCTATAAACTGAATGTACAGTTCATCACCACCAGTGACACTACCATAAGCTTTTTCCAGCTCCTGCATGTACACCTCTGGGGGTGCATTGGCACCCACCCCTAGAGCAACATTAAGAGCAGGGGGGAGGAGGCTATCCAAAACATGCCTTCTTTTATGCCTCTCAGTTAAGGAAGTGTCTGAAAGTAATTGTTTTACATACAATCGCCATGTTGTGAAATCGACTTCCCCATTTGGCTTAGGGAGATGTCCAGAGAATACTCTCAGTTTTGGGGGTGCGGGGACGTGTCCTTGATATTCCAGGTCATGCTTCACAACATGTTCCACCACCAAACGCTGGACTTCCTGTGGTATAGTGAGAGTAACTGGCATTTCTATATCCTCTTGAATCGCAAAGGACACTTTTGACGCTGAATGTGCAGCTACAGACTGCTTCTCTCGAGGTCTTGCATCACGAAAGGTTCTTGGAGCAGGTGTTGAAGTGACAGGGCCCCTGTCGACATGGTCAGCCTTGGTTGCAAGCTTAGTTACCACCTGCTGACTTAGATCATTGACATTTACACTGTGTAATTGAGCCAAACTTTCTATTTGTGCCAACAGCTGATCAGCCATATCACCTAAAGTGTTAACTGAATCTCCATGTATGGATGTTGAAGCGCCGAAGTGATGTTGCGCACCTTTCACCTGTCCGCCATCTACTGGCACAACTCCCCATTCAATGTGACTATCAGCTGTCAAATAGTCTTCCTCAGCAATTAATGGGGTGGCAACTTCTTGGAATTCACAAAGAAGCTTCCCTGAAGATTTATCACCTAACCACTCTATTTTCTTCACCTCATCAAGATAGTCATAGAACTTCCTCACTTCTGTGATAGTAGTGTTTGGGTCTACATTAGTGAGTATTACGGATCGTTCAGGATCAAAACTATACTTCTTGCATAGATCCATTGTGAAATGAGGCAAATAAATAAAAAAATTGTATATCAGTAAAAAAAATTATTCAAAGCAGTTAGAAAAGAAAGTTATCCCAAGTACAGCCCCACGTTGGGCGCCAAATTTTTCTCTCTCTCTTTTATGTAACCCGTTCGTTGGATTAATCTCTATCAAAAGGAGGAAAAATATCTACAGGGTCTGAGCTCACCAAACACACACATACATTTATAGTATTTCGAGGCTCGGGTTCGGGATCTCCCACTACACACACAGTATTACCGATAAATTTATGTTTATGAATTGTGGCTGCACTTGTTTCAATCTACTCACCAACTGCTTGAATAAATACACATACACAGAAAATCAGGTTTTAACGAATATTTTGTCTTTAACAAACTTTTTCTTTTCCTTTCTTTTTCTTTTGTTCTCAACTACAATTATATGGCAATACTCTTTTTTCTTTCAAAAATTCAAAAGAAAATCTTTCAAGTAATTACAACTCAACCCTTGAAATATAATGTCAGTTCACAGTTGACATTGAAATGAAAATAACAAAAAAAAATATATATATAGTCCAAACAGTCAAATAAAATATGAATGAATGCTGAATGAGTGTTATGAATGAATGCTGAATGAGTGTTATGAATGAATACTAAACGGATGTGTTTGACTCAGTTCAGTCAGTATGCGTGTACTGTACGAATGCCTACAGAATCCTCGCTGCAATGAACAAGGAAGAATCCTTGCCTTCCTTAGAACGAGCGAGTTCCCTGATTGCGCAATCCACCTGTCGTGAAATCCGACTCGTCTCTCTCCAGACAAAAATCCAAACGATTGCAACGCGATGAGACAGTCCGATCTCGTCGAGCACACACTTTATCCTCCCGGCACTAATGCAATGACACAGTTCAGGCATACATTCAAAGAAGGGATGGCGAAGATTAATAAGATTAAGTGCACGCTGAATTGCGGCATGCATCTCACCACGAGCTGGCGCAAAAGTGACGTCAGCAACCCTCACCATTAACTTCACATAACATTGTTAACTTCACTTACAGCATTATTTACACAAAACAAGTGTACAAATATGTTTAACAATTCTATCATCATATTAAACCAATTTACATTTGTCCTTTCCAGGCACGTTGTCCAACTCACGAACAAAACTTATGATTCACATATATCTTACATTGATGAATTAACATATAGAACAAATCTGCAAAACATATGAAAATTTGTAACTCACCTAATGCAATGACACAGTTCAGGCATACATTCAAAGAAGGGATGGCGAAGATTAATAAGATTAAGTGCACGCTGAATTGCGGCATGCATCTCACCACGAGCTGGCGCAAAAGTGACGTCAGCAACCCTCGACACACTTCTCCCACAGCGAATTAATTTCACAACAGAACACAAACATACATCCACTTTATACACCTGAACCCACGATACATCAAGCAAGAAAAAAATTACATACAATAGTTGTGAGCAACTACACAAAAAAAAACAAAACAAAAGAAATACATATTTTCGGTTATTAGAAAATACCAAAAAGGGTTTCCCCACAATCTCAAATACCCAAGTGGGTTACAACTCCACTTTGGCAAAACCAAACGAAAAAGCAAGCAAGAAGAGAAACTGCACAGAATGTGAATTGGAGGTGCTCCTCTCGGAGGTAGACCGGAGAAAAACTGTGTTATTTACAAGTTTGTCCTCCGGAATTAATAACAAAATAAAAAAAAACTTAGCTGGAATAATATCTTTAAATACATCACTCACCAAGAAGCCACCCGTCGCGCACCCTGCCACCTTGGAGCCTCATCCCAGCCATGCTGTTTGTGAGGACGAATGAATCATGGGTTGACCCAGGACACCTCGCCACAATATTTGTTAGGCACATTTGAGCAGGGCCGGTTCTAGACCTGACCATATTTGGCGGGGGGGGGTGGGGGGGGGGGGGGATGCGCACGGTAAAATCATGCAATGGGGGGGGTTGCGCGCGGTCAGTGAAATCTAATACCGTATTGTGTAGTGTCCCTTTTTAGGCGGAAATCTTCTAACGCAGATCATCAACTTGCTATTTATTCATTTTGTTAGTATATTAACATGTGCTTTCTCAACATTTTAATTTTTTTATTTGAGGGAGCAAGACATTTATTTGAGGGGCGCTGCCCCCTCTTGCCCCCCGTAGAACCGGCCCTGTTTGAGCATCACATATTATTTGCCCATTTATTGAATGGAAATGTTTCCGATTCACGTATGCAAATTCGTCTTCAGATGGCGCCTTTATAGCAATGTGCGTGCAGTCGATGCAGTATATATATATATATATATATATTGATCTAAAACAAAAAGCATTTACTCTGATTTAATGTTTGACAGTAAAGAAAAAAGTTCATTTTAAACATTTACAGTATGTCATTTATGTCCACATGTATGCTAGAGCTACCTCTTGAACAGAAGCTCAGGTATAGAAAAATAAACAAGTGCAAGGCAGACGAATAATCACTTTTTGCCAGTTTAAATGAAATAAAGTAAAAATAAATGAACAAAAACAATTCTCAGAGGTTTATTCCTATGTCCATTTTTTACTTTTAACAGTCAATGATATTCAATTCAATTTTTATTTATTTGTATAGCGCTTTTAACAATTGTCATTATCTCAAAGCAGCTTTACACAATCAAAAGAATTATTTTATGTTTGTATGGCATGTGAATGTGTATGAATCGAAGTGGTCAGATAGTCCCTGGTGAGCAAGCCGAGTGTGACGGTGCTGAGGGAAAAACTCCCTGAGATGGTAATATGAAGAAACCTTGAGAGGAACCAGACTCAACAGGGAACCCATCCTCATCTGGGTGAAACAGAGAGCAGGAAATGATTTGCATTACATGATATAAGTGTTATGTTTTAATAAAAAATCAACACGTTTATGTTTGCTAATAGATTGAAACAGAACACTAAGCTGATTATTATATTGAATATTGTTTTATATTAGACCAGTCGGCAGCGTGGTGTAGAAGTTAGTACTGTGGCGTTACACCTCTGTGTTCAGGGTTTGATTACTTTCTCAGGTCTGTGTATATGGAATGTTCTCCCTTTGGTGGATGAGGTTAACTCCCACAGGCCAAAGACATGCAGGGTTGATTATTTGGCATTTCCTGTAGTGTGAAAGATTCCAGTGTGTAACTCCACAATATAAAGCATGAATGAAGATAATAAATGCTTGAGCTATACTAAGCAACACACTTCATTGAGTTTTTACTTTGCAAAATGTGGGGTTCAGTCTACCCCACCTACGTAATTACTTACTTACTTATTTACTTACTTTCTCCATGTGGTTTTTCTGTGACCTTCAGGATTAGAAAACCTCTACCAGCTCACACGGAAGAGGAACTATGAGCTGAAGGTGGACCTGCAGGACTTTGATGGAGTGTCGGTTTACGCTCGGTATTCATCTTTTTCTGTTGAGTCAGAATCCGAGGGCTACAAACTCCATGTTAGTGGTTTCATCAATGGAGGTGCAGGTAATGGAGAGTGAGTAATGTGGAGATAAATAATCTATTTATAATGAGATAATCTGTATTATCTGTAGTGACACCTTCTGTAATCTGCAGGTGATTCTATGGCTACAAATAATGGACAGAAATTCTCCACCTTTGATAAAGAACAGGACTCACATACACAGCTGAACTGTGCTAAATCCTTCCTCGGGGCTTTTTGGTACAGTGATTGCCATAATACTAACCCTAATGGGATATACCTGTGGGGACGTGATGGCACTCATTACGCCATTGGAAATGTGTGGCAACTTTGGAAAGGCTATGATTACGGTCTTAAATACATCGCTATGAAGATCAGACCAGTACCTGTCGCACAATGACGTTTCTGTTATTAACATCACTGATGGCTGGTGAATGCTTGATAACATAAAATTGTGCCAAGACGTTTTGACTTTGTCAGGAACCTGTATTTAATTAAAATAAAATTGCATTAAATTATAAAATGCTCTGGTGAAAATTATTACCTTTGTGTTGTTAGGGTCAGTTTTGACCCAGTTATACAGTAATTTAAGGTTATAAAACAATCGTTAGGGTCAAAACTAAAATCATAACCACATTTTCTCTTTGCCTGTGTGTCTCCTTACCTGAACAAACAAAACAAACAAACAAAGACAGACATGTTCAGGCATGGAAGGCTTGTATAAGACAAATTTAGTTTAGCGTTGGTGACTTGCAGAGTCACATCTCCTGTTTGCAGCAGTCAAAAATGAGAAGAAGATTTACAGTAAGCCAAGCTCTGGATCATCTCTTTTCTGAAAATGAGGCAGAGGACACAGAACAGCATAGTGAGCAGATTTCCAATGAGGAAGACATTGTAGATTATCTACCAGAAGGCACAGAGACATCTGATGCTGAAGCTCCACCCACTCCTGCTGAAACGTTCAAATCCAAAAGTGATAACATCTGTTGGAGCTCAGTACCTCCTGACTTCCATGGCAGGGCAGCTGCTGCAAATGTCATCAAAATGACCCCTGGAATCACAAAGTATGCTGTGATGAGAGTAAGTGACATCAAGACATGGTTTGATCTGTTTATGTCATTGTCACTAAAGAAAGTCATGATTGCTAGGACAAACCTTGAAGGAAGAAAGGTTCATGGCGACATGTGGAAAGACATTTACTGTATGACGAATACCTGGATGCTTACAGTATATTGGTGTTCTTCTTCTGGCTGGTGTTTACAAATCCAGCAATGAGGCCACTGATGATGCGGGATCTCTGGGATGCGTCAACAGGCAGGAATATTCTCCAGGCAACAATGTCAGTTCAGTCATTTCGAATGATAAAGAGTCAGAGAACAGATAAACTAGAGAAAAATCTGACAAGCTTGCTCCCATCAAGGGTGTCTGGGAAATTTGTTCAGGAAATCAAGGAAAACGTGTAGTCCTCTACAGTATATGACTACTGGACTGCGGGGTCACAATATCACATGTGGCAATTCCTTTACCAGCTATGACCTTGGACAAGAACTTCTCTAATGTCGAAACTTACCATGGTGGCCACAGTAAAAAAAAAAAAATAAACCTGAGCTGCCTGATGAAATTTTGGCTCAACATCAGCCTACACAGCCACAGCCACAACCCCACTGAGGCCACCTGATTCTAAAAGAAAGAGGTGTCAGAGGGTAAAATGGCTGATTAAAGACACGGGTCAAAAACCGACTCGTTAACCTAAGAGTTTATAAAAAACTATTATAACACTCTTTATATTTTGGCTTTGTAATTTTTTGTACCATTTACAGTATGATTGAACATTTGTGGAATTAAACTTTAAGAACACTTAAGAAATTATTGTATTATAATACACTTTCCAGAAATATGCTTGAAATAATGTACAAAAGTATACATTAGACAAATTTTAATGTACTGTAGGCTCAGCATATTTTCAAGTAAATATTAGTCTATTTATGTTATTTTTCACTACTCTCTCTCAATCTCTCTCTCCTGCATGTTTAAGCTTATTTGTATGTGTTCAAACTCTACCTCTTGTATGTGCTTAACATAACATTATATATATATGTATATACACACAGGTCCTTCTCAAAAAATGAGCATATCATGAAAAGGTTCTCTAAACGAGGTATTAACCTAATCATCTGAATCAACTAATTAACTCTAAACACCTGCAAAAGATTCCTGAGACTTTTAAAAACTCCCAGCCTGGTTCATTACTCAAAACCGCAATCATGGGTAAGACTGCCGACCTGACTGCTGTCCAGAAGGCCATCATTGACACCCTCAAGCTAAGAGGGTAAGACACAGAAAGACATTTCTGAACGAATAGGCTGTTCCCAGAGTGCTGTATCAAGGCACCTCAGTGGGAAGTCTGTGGGAAGGAAAAAGTGTGGCAGAAAACGCTGCACAACGAGAAGAGGTGACCGGGCCCTGAGGAAGATTGTGGAGAAGAACCGATTCCAGACCTTGGGGGACCTGCGGAAGCAGTGGACTGAGTCTGGAGTAGAAACATCCAGAGCCACCGTGTACAGGCGTGTGCAGGAAATGGGCTACAGGTTGCAAATTTTGCATGTCATTGGGAAATCAAGGTGCCAGAGTCTGGAGGAAGACTGGGGAGAGGGAAATGCCAAAATGCCTGAAGTCCAGTGTCAAGTACCCACAGTCAGTGATGGTCTGGGGTGCCATGTCAGCTGCTGGTGTTGGTCCACTGTGTTTTATCAAGGGCAGGGTCAATGCAGCTAGCTATCAGGAGATTTTGGAGCACTTCATGCTTCCATCTGCTGAAAAGCTTTATGGAGATGAAGATTTCATTTTTCAGCATGACCTGGCACCTGCTCACAGTGCCAAAACCACTGGTAAATGGTTTACTGACCATGGTATTACTGTGCTCAATTGGCCTGCCAACTCTCCTGACCTGAACCCCATAGAGAATCTGTGGGATATTGTGAAGAGAAAGTTGAGAGACACAAGAATCTGCAAAAGGATTCCCGACCAAGTATTGAGTGCAGAACTGAACATCATTATTTGAAGGTTGACTTTTTTTGTATTAAAAACACTTTTCTTTCATTGGTCGGATGAAATATGCTAATTTTTTGAGATAGGGATTTTGGGTTTTCATGAGCTGTATGCCACAATCATCAATATTAAAACAATAAAAGGCTTGAACTACTTCAGTTTGTGTGTAATGAATCTAAAATATATGAAAGTCTAATGTTTATCAGTACATTACAGAAAATAATGAACTTTATCACAATATGCTAATTTTTTGAGAAGGACCTGTATTTGTCAATATGCATTGCTCTTCTCCTGTCACACTCACACAATGTCAATTTTATTCATCTGCTTTTTTTTAAATCATGTGTCTAATATTAGCATGTTTTTCAGATTTTCTCTTTGTGCATAATGTTAAAACCACTTTAAATAAGTACAGACTGTATTTGCAACTTTGGCTCTCTTTTTTTCTCCCAAGTGTAGATTTTACTAAAAGAGCTTGGCAGATCCTAAACCAAGGGCAAGGCATTGTTGATGTTTGTGTCCTGATGTACATTGAACTCCACTTGTCAATTGTATTCACTTACACATTATCTAATTTGATTAGTCTGTCTATTTATTGTCTGTGTTTCATTTACATTTAGGAGACAACCTTATCCAGAGCGACGTACATTTTTTATGTCATTATACACCCATATGATTCTTATATGTTCCAACAGAATATTATAAGGGACATATATGTTGTAAAAACCACATATGCAAAATGTATAATATTTATGTGTTTTCAGTCATATATGTCATATATGTCCTACACATGACTAAAGCCTTATTGATTTTTATGATGCAAAACCATAGTGAAAGAATGCTAATTTAATATGAATGTCCACCACATCTCTTGATATGTGTATAAAACCGAGCAGATTGCCAGTCAGTATAAGGCTGTACTTAACTCATGCCCTTGTTATCTTGTCCTAAGTGGAGCCCTATGCCTATAGTCAATCATACTGTACACTGATTTTAGTATATACAGCTTTCCAAAATCTCAGAATGATTCTTATGCATATCATCTCCAACATAGTTAATGTCACATATACAAAAATAACCTTCTGAAGCCACTTTTTAACCCCTCATTTTTTTTTAACATGTTAGGTCACGTAGTGGTTAGCACTGTCGCCTTGCACCTCCAGGGTCTGGGTTCGATTCCCCGGCCAGGCTCGATTCCCGTCTCTGTGTGCATTCTAACACATGGATATGTTTTGTTTTAAACAATTCCATTGTTGCCCTTGCCTTATGTTTAGGGTTGTTGTCCTGCTTGAAGGTGAACCTGCGCCCCAGTCTCAAGTCTTTTGCAGACTCCAAGAGGTTTTCTTCCAAGATTCCCTCGTCCCTAAGCCGCACACAGCGCAGCTCCGCCGTTAACGGGGTTATGCACCTCCCAGAATACATATTTTTGTTTATAGCAACTTGAAAATGTCGAAACATGACAGTTCCTTTTTGAAGCACATTTAAGGAAAATATGTGAATATATCACATAGACCCAATATTCGTTCCAAACTTTCCTGTTGCATGTAGAGAGGCGGCAAAATATCAAACATCAAACGGACTTTACCGCAGTGTTTAACATGAGGGAATTCACGTCGCGGCCGCATATAAGCTCAACAGAAATGTGTGTAATAGGTTAGTTCAGCGCTGCAATAAATAAATAAATAAAAAAGCAATATGACGAGCAGATCTAAATGTAATTCCAAAAACTGGCAGTTTTAATTCATTTTCACATTTAATGTTAATCACGACAGATTTAATTTAATCGTGAAGGAGCAATTTTTGGCAATTTATCTCAATTTTGTGGGGCATTTTTGTTTATTGTGATGGAATTATTACCATAAGCCCCCGTTAATTTCTGACCCTGTTCTCATATATTTTATTTTATCTATATTTGACCTTTTTTTTTTCTCCACCTGGTGCGATGAGGAATATTTCTTTCTTCTTCTGGGCAATTGTGAAAGTAGTACGCTTTTCGTTTCAGCATTTGTTTAGCATGTGTTCTGGATATAAATTATAAAAATATATAAAAATAAAATATATATTTGTAATATCGTGCAATCGGTGCTAGCCGCTAGCAAACTTTAGCGATTTTTTTGCAAACATTTCTTTACAGAACATCACCATAAACGCAAACACAAGACTAGAGGTAATATACATATAATGAAAACTTGTCATAAAAATCTTTATTTATGGCAAAAATTTACATTTATGGGTCTGTTTGCTCGAGTGAGCAGCCATGTTGAAAATTTCGCTTAGCCCTTCGTTTGAAGTGAGGTCCTGAAAAATCTTCGTTTGGAGGGCTATCTGGCCCTTCCCCTTCCCCCTCCCCCTCCAACCAAAAGAGAAATGAGACACCCCTACCCCTTCACGTGAACGCGCCAAACGGAGGGGTAGGGCTATGTGAAGGGGTAAGGGGTAGAAATGGGATTCAGCCTTAATGACTACAGACCAGTCGCCCTAACATCTGTGGTCATGAAGTCATTTGAAAGACTGGTGTTGGCCTATCTGAGGGACATCACAGGACCCTTACTGGACCCCCTGCAGTTTGCTTATAGAGCAAACAGGTCTGTTGATGATGCAGTTAATATGGGACTTCACTTCATCCTTCAACATCTGGACAAACCAGGGGCTTATGCAAGGGTCTTGTTTATAGACTTTTCATCAGCTTTTAATACGATCATCCCAGCACTGCTTCAGACCAAATTAAACCAGCTCTCTGTTCCTAGCTCTATCTGTCACTGGATCACCAGCTTTCTGACAGACAGGCAGCAGCTAGTGAAACTGGGAAAATTCATGTCCAACAGTCACACCACCAATACTGGAGCCCCTCAGGGATGCGTTCTCTCCCCACTGCTCTTCTCCATCTACACCAACGACTGCACCTCCACAGACCCCACTGTCAAGCTCCTGAAATTTGCAGATGACACTACAATCATCGGCCTCATCCAGGACGGTGACGAGTCTGCATACAGAAGGGAGGTCAAGCAGTTGGCTGTCTGGTGCAGTCACAGCAACCTGGAGCTAAACACGCTCAAAACAGTGGAGATGATCGTGGACTTCAGGAGAAACCCACCTGCACTTCTCCCACTCACCATCATGAACAGCACTGTGACGGCAGTGGAGTCATTCCGGTTCCTGGGCACGACCATCTCTCAGGACCTGAAGTGGGACATTCACATTGACTCCATTGTTAAAAAGGCCCACCAGAGGTTGTATTTCCTTCGCCAGCTGAAGAAATTCAACCTGCCACAGGAGCTGCTCACACAGTTCTACTCAGCCGTCATTGAATCCGTCCTGTGCACTTCAGTAACTGTCTGGTTTGGCTCAGCTACGAAAGCAGACATCAGAAGACTACAAAGGACGGTTCGGACTGCTGAAAGAATTATTGGCACTCCCCTGCCCACGCTGCAAGAACTGTATATATCCAGAGTGAAGAAAAGGGCACGGAATATCACTTTGGACCCCTCACACCCAAGCCACCTTCTTTTTGAACTTTTGCCATCGGGTCGACGCTACAGAGCACCGAACACCAGGACAGTCAGGCATAAGAACAGTTTTTTCCCCCAGGCGATCTACCTCCTTAACAGTTAAACATCATTCAAACGGTCAATAAATATATGTGCAATATTGTGTACAACACCACTGTGCAATATACTGTATAATACCACAGACTTCAGATATTTATGTAACTTATTTAAAAGTATCTCACACCGTACTCCATTTGATGTCAACCATTTTAAAAAAAGTTTTTTTTTTTTTTTTTGTTTGTTTTTTTTTGTTTTTTGCGTCATGCTGTTTTTGTCTTGTCATTTGTATTTTTTGTTCTGGAACCTCCGTCACTAAAACAAATTCCTTGTACGTGCAAGCGTACTTGGCAATAAAACTCTTTCTGATTCTGATTCTGATTTGGCTCAGCTACAAAATCAGACATCAGAAGTCTACAAAGGACGGTTCTACTGTTGAAAGGATTATCAACACTCCCCTGCCCACGCTGCAAGAACTGTATATAACCAGAGTGAAGAAAAGGGCTAAGAATATCACTTTGGACCCATCACATCCAAGCCATTTTCTCTTTGAACTTTTGCCGTCTGGTCGTCGCTACAGAGCACCGAACCAGGCAATTTACCTCATGAACAGTTAAACACTGCAATAAATATATGTGCAATATTGTGTGAAATATACTATATATATTATATTAGTATATAGTATTGTGTGAAATATACTATACACTAATATAATATACTGTGCAATACCACAGATATTTATTTAACTTATTTGATAGCATCCCACACCCTACTCCATTTGAGTTTACCTTTTTCTTAAAAAAATAAAAACTCACATCCTACTCCATTTGTTGTTAACTTTTTTTTTTGGTGTGTTTGTCTTGTGTGGTGTGTTTTGTTTTGGAAGCTCTGTCACTAAAACAAATTCCCTGTACGTGCAACCGTACTTGGCAATAGAACTCTTTCTCATAGGAATCTCGCTCAAAATTTCATTTAGAACAGAAAATAGTCCTACGTCAGAGGAGGGCTTAAAGATGCATAAAACCAGCCGACTTCGGAGTTACAGCTACAGCACAACTCCACCACTTCTCGGATGCAAGTGAAATGGGATACGGAGTTGTCTCATACCTCAGGTTAGTAAATGCTGATGGACTTACACATTGTGCATTCATGATGGGGAACTCCCGTGTAGCACCCCTGAAACAAACCACCATTCCACGAATGGAACTGACGGTGGCAGTGATCGCTGTAAAAAATGACAAAATGTTGAAAGAACAGCTAGAATTGAAATTGCTGGACTCTATGTTTTGGACTGACAGTACAACTGTTTTGAGATACAAGACAACAAAACACTTCGTTTTAAAATCTTTGTGGCCAACAGAATCGCCATTATAAGAGAGTCAACCAAGTCACAGCAATGGAGGTACGTTAATACCTCAAAAAACCCAGCTGACTCTGCCTCCAGGGGGGCATCCTGTGAAAAGTTTATGAAAAATGGTCCTCCTTTCTCAAAGAAGCAGAGTGCAAATGGCCTGAAAATATTCAGGACACGTCAATAAAAGAAAATGATGATGAGATTAAGCTCTCAGCTTTAGTGAACCAGCACACAACAGCTTTCACAATTCAGCCTGGGCTTAGAAGGATGTACTGTTACTACCAGCTCAGCAGTAAAAGACCTGGGCGTAATATTAGACAGTAACTTGTCTTTTGAAAATCACATTTCAAATATCACAAAAACAGCCTTTTTCCATCTTCGAAATATTGCCAAACTTAGGAACATCTTATCCATATCTGATGCAGAAAAACTAGTTCATGCATTCATGACATCCAGACTGGACTATTGTAATGCATTACTAGGTGGTTGTCCTGCATCCTCAATAAACAAGCTTCAGTTAATCCAAAATGCAGCCGCCAGGGTTCTCACTAGATCCATTTAATATGATCATATAACCCCAATATTATCATCCCTGCACTGGCTACCTGTTCAGTTTAGAATAAATTACAAAATAGTATTACTTACATACAAGGCCTTAAATGGTTTAGCTCCCACATACCTAACCAGTCTTCTGATGCGCTACAATCCACCACGCACCTTAAGATCAATTCAATTCAATTCAATTCAACTTTATTTATATAGCGCTTTTAACAATGGTCATTGTCTCAAAGCAGCTTCACAAAAATGAAAGGATTTTAACAAAAAAATTAATAAATAAATAAAAATAAATAAATAAATGAAATAAAAATAAAAATTATAATAATAATAATTGTAGAAAAGAAAATAATTGGAAGTGTGTATGTGTGAGAAAAATGTGCAGATAATAATACTGAGACGAATGAATGAAATTTCTCTGATGAGCAAGCCAAGGGTGGCGGCGACGGTGGCAAGGAAAAACTCCCTGAGATCGCATTAGGAAGAAACCTTGAGAGGAACCAGACTCAACAGGGAACCCATCCTCATCTGGGCGATAACAGATAGAAATGATATAACATCTTGTGTGTTGTGCAGGTGAAAATTCAATATGACAGAAATTATTTAAATTGACATGAAGACCAGTTCAGCATAGGGACGAGTCAGTAGGTGCAGAGGGCAGATGAGGTCTGGATCACTGGAAGCACAGGAGCAGCATGTGTAGCTCCAACCATCATAAAGCTGAATCCAGCTGGAGCTGGTCCTTCTCTGGATGCCTCAGGAACCTCGCAGGGTCGGCCTTTGTCTACTGAAGCTGGCACAATCTCCCGATGCCTCGGGATGGGTAGAGAAATACAGAACAGATGGGGAGAATTAGCGTAGTTGCCATTCGGGATAGATCACAAAGCTCCGGACTTCTGGTAGTTCCCAGAATTTCAAAATCTACAAAAGGGGGTAGGGCTTTTTCATATTTAGCTCCAAAGCTTTGGAATAGCCTTCCAGACAGTGTTTGGGGAGCAGACACTGTTTCCCAGTTCAAAAGTAGACTCAAGACGCATCTTTTTAATCTGGCATACACATAACTCATCCCATAATCTCATACTCCAGTACACCTATCCCGAACAACAAGAGCCGTGCACATTGAAATCTCTCATTCGCTTGACACAGACTCTTGTGTGAATGCCATGCGACGCTTTATAAGCAGGAGAGGTCAGGTGTCAGTTATGAGAAGTGACAATGGAACAAACTTCATAGGCGCTGAGACTGAACTGCGCAAGGCTATTCAGCAATGGAATCAGTCACAAATTGAAAGCTTCCTCACTCAAAGGAACATACAGTGGACATTTAACCCGCCCTCTGGATTTCACCTTGGTGGAATATGAGAAAGACAGATTAGGTCAGTTAGAAAGATCTTGAGATCAGTACTGAAAGAACAAACATTAACTGACGAGAGCCTGCATACATTCATGTGTGAAGTAGAAGCCATAATGAATAACCGACCCCTCACTACTGTCTCGGAGGATCCCACAGATCTGGAACCTCTGACACCAAACCACCTGCTGCTGATGAAAAAACAGCCAAACCTGCCCCCCTGGACTTTTCAAAAAGGAAGACATCTATGCACGTCGCAGGTGGAAGCAGGTTCAGTACCTATCAGACCTGTTCTGGAAGCGATGGGTGCGTGAATACTTGCCCTTGCTCCAGGAACGTCAAAAATGGTTTCAAGAGAGAAAAAACCTCTCGATTGGAGACATAGTTTTAATAATTGATGAGTCTTCTCCAAGAAATTCATGGGTCATGGGAAGAATCACGAAAGTGTTCCCCGACAAAAGGGGACTTGTGAGACGTGTGCTAGTTAAAACTAAGACAAACACTCTGGAAAGACCCATCGACAAGCTGTGCCTCATATGTGAAATGGACTGTTAAATGTGTGGTAATATGTTATGAAATTTGATATGCAAATATAAACACCTGAGATTAAATATTATACATTTACAAGATTTACAACGTTTAGAAGGTTAAGAATGTTTGATTTCATGGCTTTTTCGAAAAAAAAAATTAAATAAAAAAATTGTAATTGTCTGTTTCCATGCCTGTCAATTAGGGGCTGGAATGTAAGTGCCATATCGTACTTGTTATGAATTTGTTGTTGTGTTTATCTTATTTTATTTGTTGTTATTTCATTTTTTCTACCTTATTCTATTCATTAGTTAAGAAGTAAGCATTAAGTTTATTACATAAGCCATAAGCTTTAAATTTGCTAGTTATGCATCCATTTTGACAATCGTAAGTTGGTCTGTGATGTCATTGCACTATGACATGTATTTGTATGACTATGGCATGATAGAAAAGTCAGTTTAGATGCGGAAGGCTATGGAAACACAAGCTTTTGAGCGTAAGCTAAGAATGTAATTTATAAGATACAGCAAATAGGTTGTTGTAAAAGTCAGAGATTTGCAAGATGCAGCAACTGGTGTCTGTAATCACAGTGGATTTACTCAAGACGACTGTATGAAGTGTTGATTCTTTGATGCTGACAAAATAAACTACAAGAGACAAAGAGATCGAACTTCTGTTGTGTGAGTGAAACTTTAAACCAAAGCTACGCGTCAAAACTAGTGAAACAATGCATCTACAGCTACTATATTGTTAAAGATTTGAAGTTTACACAAATTTAAGAAGAGCGCTGAATCATTGCAGGTCTTCAGAAAGGCCTCAGCCCCCTAAGGGTTAAAGTCAAATATCAACACCAGCGTGTTTAAGATCCTGTGATTTAATTTTAATTTGTGGTGCCTGAAACCCATGTATCCTGGCCAAATGTCTCATAGAATCAAGAAATGTCATTTACACTGTAGGATTACAAATTTATAAAAATTTGAGTCAGTCCCCTGCTGTTCACGATGCTGACTCACGACTGTGTAGCAACACACAGTTCGAATCACATCAATAAGTTCGCTGATGACACGACCGTGGTGGGTCTCATTAGCAAGAACGAGGAGACAGCGTACAGAGAGGAAGTGCAGAGGCTAACGGACTGGTGTAAAGACAACAACTTGTCTCTGAATGTTGACAAGACAAAGGAGATGGTTGTTGACTTTAGGAGGACACGAGGCGACCATTCTCCACTGAGCATCGACGGCTCCTCTGTGGAGATCGTCGAAAGCACCAAATTCCTGGGCGTCCACCTGGAGAAGGACCTCAGCTGGTCCCTCAACACCAGCTCCCTACACAAGAAAGCCCAACAACGTCTCTTCTTTCTGAGAAGACTGAAGAAGGCCCAGCTTCCACCACCGATCCTTACCACCTTCTATAGAGGAACTATCGAGAGCATCCTGAGCGGCTGCATCACTGTCTGGTTTGGGAATTGTGCCATATCGGACCGCAAGACCCTACAGCAGATAGTGAGGACAGCGGAGAAGATCATCGGGGTCTCTCTCCCCTCTATTGAAGACATTTACACCACACGCTGCATCTGTAATGCCACAAGCATTGTGGCTGATCGGCAGAGGTGTCAAGTAACGAAGTACAAATACTTCGTTACCTTACTTAAGTAGAAATTTTGGGTATCTATACTTTATTGGAGTAATTATTTTTCAGCCGACTTTTTCCTTCTACTCCTTACATTTTAACACAATTATCTGTACTTTCTACTCCTTACATTTTAAAAATAGCCTCGTTACTCTATTTTTATGATCAGAACGCGCAACCCCCCCGGTCGCATGATAAGAACGCGCACAACAAATTTATGTTGCATGTAGCACCTTGGTCCTGGAGGAACATTGTTTCGTTTCACTGTGTACTAACTGTATATGGTTGAAATGACAATAAAAGCCTTTGAACTTTGAACTTGAACCTATGCATTTGAAAGCCACTGCTGGGGAACTTCCGTTACCAGGCCGACTCCTGTACTACACTATGCTTTGTTTAGATTGTCTCCACCTCTTTGTATCGCTCCCTCTTGTAAAGTATAAACTCTCCAGAGCTGAGTTTTTAGTCAAGACTTGGATGACTACAGCGACACTCGGCGAGTTCTCAATAAAGAGTAACTTCTGCTTGAATGATATCCCAACGTCTCCTGGACTCTGAAAAAGTTCCCAACAACACTTTGTAGTAATGCATCAGTTTTTTTTTATTACAAAATAAAACTGCATAGCTCACAAAAAGGAAAAAGAGAAGGAAAAAACACCACCATTTTCACCGTCAACAACAGTTATGTTATTGTTGTATTAGTGTTAGAGATGTTAGTGATAATGTTAGTGACTACACCTAATCACTGTAGACTACTGACACCAGGCATTAAGGTGACCAGAATGTTTATTTTTTTCTTTATTTCATCTATACTTCTATATGTATACTATTATTTATTTCAAATGATCAAGTATTCACCAATAAACAGGGAGTCTCAATATTCACCAATGTATCTAATCAACAACAGTGATGTTATTACGAGCAACTACAGGCACAGATCTGATCTTCATAGTGATGTGTTTGAGACCGTAATGATAGCCTTTCCAAGTTTGCCACACATTTCCTATGGCGTAATAAGTACCATCACGTCCCCACAAGTAAATCCCATTAGGGTTAGTATTATGGCACTGACTGTACCAAAGACCCCCAAGGTAGGCTTTAGCACAGTTTGCCTGTGCATCCTGGTCTTTGTCAAAGGTGGAGAATTTCTGTCCATTGTTGGTCGCCATAGAATTGCCTGCAGATAATAGAAGATGTTACTATAGATTACAGATTATTTGCTTTGTCATCGCACAGTCTTCATCCTCCTTGGTGTCTACAGTTATTTCCACATCACTCACTCTTCCTTACCTGCACCTCCATCGATGAAGCCACTAACATAGAGTTTATAGCCCTTGGCTTCTGATTGGACAGAGAAAGAAGAATACCGAGCGTAAACCGAGACTCCATTAAAGTCCTGAAATTCCACTTTCAGCTCATATTTCCTCTTGCTTGTGAGCTGGTAGAGGTTTTCTAATCCTAAGGAAAAGGCAATATCACCGGAAAAAAAGACATTAATGAAAAGTGAGTTTCAAGTGCAAAGCAAAATACAATGCAAAGGCAATGAGTAGCACACAAATGCTGAAAGAAAGAAAGAAAGAAAGAAAGAAAGAAAGAAAGAAAGAAAGAAAGAAAGAAAGGCTGAGTATACTGAACACCCAGTTTACTAAAGTAAAACCTCAGAAAAGTGTGTTACTCATTGTAGTCAAATGGGGGAAGCATTGAGCTTCAGTATTTCATATGTTCGATGTCAAACAATAATCAATATAAAAATGTATTTGGTGTTCAGCATCTTGTGGCACTTGTTTATTCAACAGTTCATGACTTTTTGATCTGTTTATAAATCAGTGAATATTTAGCTGCTACCTGTACATAATTTCTAACAATTACTTACTGTCGTTCATTCTTTTAAATTATTTTATCTTCATCTACTTTATTAGGTTTTATACATGTAGTAGGTCTGTTCATATCAGTAGCTAATAACCCATGAGTGATCTGTGCTGTAGTTTCTCACCCAGCCAGTATTCTCCATCCTTGTTCCCAAACCCTTTCTTGTAGTGCTCCCATGGTCTGTAGAAATTCACACTGCCATCCATTCTCCTCTGAAACACCTGGTGTGAAGGTATTCAACACGTTAGCTGAATCACAGCCACTGCTACCTGTTTATCACACAAAACAACTGTGCTGCAAGAGTAAACAAGATCAAGAAATGTTACATAAAAATGCTAAAGAAAATTGCTGTATCTAAACATACTGTCCAATTCCCATCTTCTGTTAGACTTTCCTGACATCCCATGTCACAGTACACCTGTCTGCTTTAGGGTAGATTGTGTACACTCCACTGAGTGTGTGTTCATTAGCGTAGACATCAGAGCAGTCTGTGGGGAGCAGTTCCTGAGAACTTGGAGTACTTCCAACCAGCAGGGGGAGCAGGAGAGTCCAGAACACTGAAAAAACTGAATGCATCATCTTCTGGAAAAGAGATACAACACAGTGCATGTGTATGAAATATTGCACAAAATAGTGATAGACTAATCTACTATAGAATTATTGAATGCTCTTCTATATTATTAGAGAAGACCAGTTGTCCAGGTTTATGGCCAGGATATGTTATTTCCCAATAAAATATCACCCAAAGAATATAATAATAAGACCCATATAAAAACACATCAGAGTAGCTCACACTTTTATAAATAATCATTTAATGCTGCTATCTTTTAAACCTAAACCAAAGTTTTAAACCTAAACCTAAACCTCCCTGTACTCCTGTCTACTCTCTTCAGTCCTCTCAGAGTCCCATTTCTTCTTAGCTAGCCTCTTTCTCTGTACACACTTCCTTACTTCCTCGTTCCACCACCAAGTCTTCTTGTCCACTTTCCCCTTTCCTAATGATACACCAATTCCCTTTTGATCATTTTAATTGTAGTTGTCCAGTCAACCAGAAGCACCTCCTGACTACACATAGCCTGTCTCAACTCCATCCTGAAATTTACAGTGCTTCTGCCTCCACTCTTATATGTCACCTTATGTTCCTGCCTCTTCTGGAAGAAAGCATTCACTATTGCCACTTCCATCCTCTTTGCAAAGACCACCACAATCTGTCCCTTCCATCCTCTGCGGATGCTCTGCATTACTTCATCTAACTAACTCCAGAATTTCTGATTAAACTGTTAAAAGCAATCCAAGCACCTGTGTTTTGGATAACTGTGATTTCAGCAGCTAAACTGCAAATTCCACAATAATTATAAATGTTTTATAAATGTTATATAAAATGACAGTGTTTATATAGGTCCAGCTGGATTTAAATGTTTAATGAACATTGGATGATTTTATTGTTTAAGCATACAAGGCAATATGGTTGCACATAACTCAGTAAATATAATAACCATTATGAACTCCGATAATATTTTACACTAGAAAAAGTATAAAAGGAAATAGGGGAGTCATAGGCATCGTATTGGTATCTATAAATCCACAACACGCATGTTGACTAGATTATCTATCTCACATGATTTTACATTAGCAATCTCTCACTGAAGACTCGCCATTGGTTATTGAGCAAGGTGCTCTGCTACATTAGGCCAATGTCTTTAATTTCTTTATAAATCACAATCTATGACTCTTCTTCACTCACGCCCTCTGTACTCCATTAATCTCTCCATTCATATGTTACATAAGTTCCTTCTGAATATCCCAGTCCAGATATATTCCCCTTTATTATTATAATGTGCTCCAGTCTGCTGGTAAGGGTTTCTAGATTTTTGAAAAAACTTACTGTTTATTGGTTTAAAAGCAAATATCGACAACAGATTGCTTCAAATCCTTCGTTTTATTTTTAATTGCATAAAAAAATTTTGGTTCATTAAAATTCTTGTGTTCTGGCTAAATGCTTTATTAAATCTAGAAATTTACACTTAAAACTGAGAGAGAGAATGAAAGAAACCACCACCAACAACACTAATGTTAATAAGAGAAACACATCATTGTGCGACAGGTACTGGTCTGATCTTCATAGCGATGTATTTAAGACCGTAATCATAGGCTTTCCAAAGTTGCCACACATTTCCAATGGCGTAATGAGTGCCATCACGTCCCCACAGGTATATCCCATTAGGTTTAGTATTATGGCAATCACTGTACCAAAAAGCCCCGAGTAGGGATTTAGCACAGTTCAGCTGTGTATGTGTATTATGTTCTTTATCAAAGGTGGAGAATTTCTGTCCATTATTTGTAGCCATACAGTAGAATCACCTGCAGATTACAGATGGTGTCACTACAGATTACAGATTATTTAGTTATCTCCACATCACTCACTCTCCCTTACCTGCACCTCCATTGATGAAACCACTAACATGGAGTTTGTATGCCTCGGCTTCTGATTCGACAGAAAAAGATGAATACCGAGCGTAAACCGACACTCCATCAAAGTCATCACATGGGGAAAGAGATTCATAAAAGCTCATGTTAAAGTGCAAAGTGAAATATAATTCAATAGAAATGTGTAGTACTCAAATATTTTAGGAACGAAAGAATGAAAAAGAAAAGAAACAGAGAAAGAAAAGGACAAAAAGCAAGCCTAAAAAGTGTCAGTTTCAATAAAATGTAATCAGGATGACCACATGGGGGCAGAATTGAGCTTTTTTATGTTTTTTGAACTATAATAGGCACATTGCTGTAACTGTGCTAAACATTATATAAAATAATAGTATTAAAAGAGGTTATTTCTACTGACTAATAAAACTAGATAGTAAGTATTAAAACTGAACAACTAGGCACAGACGTGTGAATATTATTCAAATGAGTCGGTTGACTGCAGACCTCATATTATATTATTATATATTATATTGTATCAGACTATATTATCACATTATTAAAGACTGTATTAATTTTGATGAATTTGTCATGTTCTACTAATTAATTTAACAAAATAAAGATCAGTCGTTACAAATTCAGCCTTCAAAATGATAAAAATGTATTTAAAAATAAAACTCTAATTATACTCCTACCCAGCCCGTATTCTCCATCCTTGTTCCCAACACCGTTCTTGTAGTGCTCCCATGGTCTGTAGACATTCACACTGCCGTCCATTCTCCTCTGAAACACCTGGCGCAAAGGTAAAGTCAGTCTGATCAAACAGAACAACTGCTCTCATCTAGATTCTATTTAAATAAAAAATGTATTTAATATGTTTTCAAAAAGTGTGACTTTCTAGTTCTTGTAAAGAGACACTCATTTAAACAAACCGTCCAATTCTCAACTTCTGTTAGATTTTCCCGACATCCCATGTCACAGTACACCTGGACAGGTGTGTCTGCTGTAGGGTAGATTGTGTACACTCCACTGAGTGTGTGTCCGTTAGCGTAGACATCAGAGCAGTTCCTGAGAAATAGGAGTACTTTCAACCAGCAGGGGGAGCAGGAGAGTCCAGAGCACTGAAAACATTGAAAACATCATGTTCTGGAAAAATAGATACAGCACACAGTGATACAGTGCATGTGTATAAAACATTACACACACATAGTGATAGATTTCAGGGGGCAGAATTATAGAAAACTCCTCCAGATTAAAAGAGAAGATTCTCCACTTCCTGAAGGACAACACAGAGAGACTGAGAAGAAGCTTCTTCATGCAGCCTCTTAACCAGAACTCCACATAGAACTCAACTGACTAGATTTGCTATGTTTCCTTGCACATTGCATAGGACACTATTGATGGACAATACCACTGCTGTTCATCATTTCACTTCACACTCTATACCCATACTGCTACTGTTTACACATTGCACACATTACACATTTCATATACTTTATACACTTTATTTATGCAGTTTATACTTTGTTCATTTTTACATATTTTTATTGTATACTTTATTTTATTGTAACAGAATTATTTCATATTGTAGCTTTTATATTTTACATTCTTTTCTATTGATATTTGATCCTCTTATTATTCTTTTTTTTAGGTCACAAAGTCCTGTTAGCATTTCACTGCATATCACACTGGTCGGTTGTATCGATAAGATGTGACATGTTGTATACTGTATGCGACAAGTAAACTTTTGTGACGGATAAAGTTTTGTCCAGAAAGTTATTTCTTAATACAGTATCATATAATATCAGTACAGAATATAAAAATAACATAATTATAAATTAATATACAAAGCACATTCGATTGGATCCCTGCTATACTATAATTTACAATCATTTTAGCCTCCTCCAGTTGTTCACAAAACACAGCTGGATTCTGAAGCAAAGGTTCAGTTTCTAAACCGGAACCATCAATTTAAACAGCTTTAACATTTATTTAATTAATTTGAAAAGTTTGAATTTCGGGAAGAACTACAAATTATTTCACTTTCAGGATAACAAACATGTAGTAAAATGACCCCCCCCTCCCCCACCCCCATACGACAACCAAAAATGTAACTTAACCTCCTGTTTCTCTGATCCTCTGGTCATCCACTCACACGTTTAAACCCTGTTGGACTTTAGAACTCCTCCAAATTTAAGTGTGTGTGTGTGTGTGTGTGTGTGTGTGTGTGTGTGTGTGAGTATGCATGGAAATTCCAGAAGCAATTCTTAACAGGAATTTATAATCAGATAAGTCTGATAATACTGTACATCTCAAAGTACTGGAAATCGCATAAACATATTTCCCTGTCCTACCCAATGTCTACTCTCATTGTCTGATTGATAATGTTGCAACAAAGTCAGCAGATTGTCCGCCATCACCACTTTGGCACTGGAAAAGGTGCAAAGTAGCCATCCAGCTCTCCACGAGCCACAATTTCTGAATCTTCAACTGGGTTGCAAACCAAGGGACAACAACCTGAGCAGTCACCTATGTTACTGCCAAGGAAATCCTGGTGTACAGTATATTCTGTCTATACTTTGCACCAGTGCTGGAAGAAAATAAATCAGACAACCATAATGTGAAAGTAGACACTGAGTGTATGTTTAGTTGTTTTTGCACTGGAATATCTGGAAAAGATTTTCCATTAGCTGGTAACATTAGTGTTTTTTTTTCTGTCAAAATTTGTGGCGTGTGTGTTTTGACAGCAAATCAGCTTATCACTAGCATTTCAGGAATATGTCACTGAAAAGGTCACTGCCCACTTTGACAGATGTTGCAAAGCATGCACAACAAGATGGAGTGGCATGATCAAAGTGAAGCCCACTGACAGGACAATCAAGATGTGGTGGCTAAAATGGTGAAAGACAGCACCAGATAAGTGTTTGCCAGAATCTGGTCCAGCCTAATTGCAGTGGTGCTAATGGGTCTCCCAGCTTTGTAAAGACATTTGTCAGCTAAGTCAGATATCCAAGAATGACTGCCACCTCCCTGTCAATTACTGACAACCTTGTACAACATCCAGGCCCAACCTGTTTTGTTTCTGTCCTTTGTTTGTTCACTGGTCCTGGCTACTGAGGCAAACACCAAAACCGTGTTTAATATCACAAAGTGGTACCAGGATATACCTTTCAGGCTCCACAGGGTCCCAGACCCTTTTACGTTGCTAATGGACATTGTGCTGTGGCCTTATCACACCAGCAATGTAGGACACCCAATGCAGATTATGCCATTTTTCATACATCATTTAACACAATATTAAGAAAGACATGAGCACCAATAGAGCAATATGCACATATTTATGAACTTCTGCAAAATGATATGGTAGAAAAAATACAGTAATGATATGAGAACATGAGAAGACAGTACTCAACAAACAAATATCAATTCTACAATACACTTAAACTGAGAGAGAGAATGAAAGAAACCACCACCACTTCCAACAACAACATTGATGTTAATAACAGAAACGCATCATTGTGCTACAGTCACAGGTCTGATCTTCATAGTGATGAACTTTAAACCATAATCATAGGCTTTCCAATGATTCCACACATTACCAATGGCAAAGTGTGTCGCGTCACGTCCCCACAGGTATATCCCGTTAGGGTTCGCATGGTGGCACTTGTTGTACCAGAAAGCCCCGAGGTAGGATTTAGCACAGTTTGCCTCCTCATTAGCGTCCTGGTCTTTGTCAAAGGTAGAGAATTTCTGCCCATTGCTTGTTTCAAGAGAATCTCCTGTAGATAAACAGCCATTAATATGGACAGAGTTTTCCAGGTTTAATTAAAAAGTCTTACACCATCATCTTAAAAATGAATATAATCATTACAGGAAGGTAATTTTAAGAATTATAAAGGTGTCTATTAGCATGGCATTTTAAGCCTGTTTCAGCAGCATTATCATGGATTTCCAAATTAAATTCATGCATTCACGCGTCCTCACCTGCGCCTCCATTGGTAAAGCCGCTAACGTGGAGTCTGTAGCCCTCAGTTTCAGATTCGACAGAGAAATATGAATACTGAGCATAAACTGAAACACCATCAAAATCCTGAAGGTCCACTCTCAGCTCATACTTCCTGTTCCGTGTGAGTTGGTAGAGATTCTCCAAACCTGTCGAGGTGTTACATTACATACATAACATACAGTATATGACTATAATAGCATAAGACTTGTGCATATTTTTCTAGTACGAATGTGAAACTGACATCACATTATATTGAATTTTGAACGATGTTGTGTTTACAGGCCTTTCTGTTAGGAGGTTGGAGGATGCTTTGCTTTTCTGATAGGAATGTTGGGTTTGATAAATGTTCTTGAAGTGTGAGTGTGAACATGCCTTCTGGGTTTTTCCACCAAGTCACTCAAAAGCTCTTTTTTCTAAACTCTCAACACTAAGGCTGTACGCTCAGTCCAGAAAGCAGAATAATGTAAACTGCCTGGGGATCTGAGCAAAGAGTAGTGTGTGTGATCCAGAGTTGGGCTGCAAGTATGGATCTGTGTCATTTATCCTTAATAGTTTGTCAAAAAACTATCATTTTTAATTGCAATCTTATTTCTCCTGGTCCCTTCTCTTTTCTCTTTCTTCAATTTTCCATCTTTTTCCTTCTCCATATTAGATAAAGACACACGAAGCAGCATTTTGACATCTTGGCAATTTAAATATTCTTGACTCTAGCTAAACCTATTGGTAATTTCTTAAAATACGAGTTACAACAAACTTAAAGATTATTAAGCTTATTTCTAGTTGAAAGTTACTAAAATTGCAAAAGAAAAATATCTTCTGTTGGTAGATATATTTTTTTTGTTCAAAAAATAAATTCCTAAAAACTAGAAAAAATATTGCACTTGCAATTTTAGCTTCATAAACAAGTCCAACACAATCCCAATATTATTATAGCAGGTTACAGGCACACGCAGGGCACAAACACACACACACACACACACACACACACTACAGGCAATTTTGGAATGCCAATCAACCTAACACATGTCTTTGTACTGTGGGAGGAAACCGGAGTATCCGGAGGAAACCCACAAAACAGAACTTGCAAACTCCAGACACACAGAGCCGGGAATTGAGTCTGGCCAGGAATCGAACCCGGACCCTGGCGATGCGAGGAGACAGTGCTAACCACTACACCACTGTCCCGCCCATAACTAAAAACAGATTTATTTATTTATTTAATTGTATGAGAAATCTAATGGCAACAAAAAGTATTTGTGAAACGGTGGTCACACAATCATCTATCACAAGCGAGCAAAATGCAAGATGGAAGTAATTAAATACATCAGAACCATGTAAGCTGATATTAGTATACTATACGGTGATGCTATGCTTGTTTTTGTTGTCATCTGTAAAACTGTGTCACTAGCCTACATTATAGAAACATACTGCAAAAAAAAGTTCACTATTTCCAATTTGCCAAGTCTTTGTTATATTTTTGGACCATTTTGTTCACAGCATTCCTAGGAGACTGATCTTGAACTATGTGATTTCAATGAATTCAGAGAAAAGTAAACCACAAATGTAAAAAAAAAAAAAAAAAAAAAACCTAAGTTGCGTGTCACATTTTTTTTTTCAATCAGGCAAACATATTTTTAAAAACAAACCCAAAAAATGTGTCCTGTATTTTTTCAAGTGACTTCAAAGTAAACGAAAGTCATGAATTATAAGCAGAATTGATAACTATTGTACACAGTGTATGTCTCACAAGATGACACCCTTGTTCCAACAAGCAACACAGTGTGAGGTAGTTTCACATTCTCTATAAGTGTTGAATTTATCAGACCAATTACTTCCTGAATTGAAATTGAAAATATATATATATATATATATATATATATATATATATATATATATATATATATATATATTTTTTTTTTTTTTTTTTTTTAATAAAAAAATGGTTGAAATTGTTCCAACATAAAATAATTTATGTGAGAGTTTCATTTTATTATTTTAAGAAATTGAATTTCGACAGGTTTAATAATTGTACTTACAGTAATGACTTGTTAGGTTTAATGTATCAAATACATGAAGGCTGTTTAAATTCTAGCCCATAACTTGCTAGCAATATAAAGGATAATCACATTAATTATGATCATTTACAATACATCTAATCCTTTTTTTGTATTCTATTTAAAAATTTAGTGTTCATTTTATTCATGCAAAAATTCAGCTCAGAATACACTGTCTATTTGTTATTTCTCACCCAGCCAGTATTCTCCATATTTGTTCCCAAACCCTTTCTTGTAGTGCTCCCATGGTCTGTAGAAATTCACACTGCCGTCCATTCTCCTCTGAAACACCTGGTGTAAAGGTAACATTTAACACTTTAGCAGGACCAAAGGCAAAACAAGGACCTCTCACTAAGGTTTTTGTCTCTGACATACCGTCCACTTTGCATCCTCTGTTTTGCTGTCCCGACATCCCATGTCACAGTACACCTGGACCGGTGTGTCTGCTGTAGGGTAGATTGTGTACACTCCGCTGAGCGTTTGTCCGTGAGCGTAGACATCAGAGCAATCTGTTGGAAACAGTTCTGTAGACATGGGGGTACTCCGAACCAGCAGGGGGAGCAGGAGAGTCCAGACCACCGAACACACTGAGAACATCATGTTCTGGGAAAAAAGATGGAATACACAGTTACTGTATACAGTGCACATGTGTGAAACATTACACAAAATACTGAAATAGGAAGAACTCCTTCTAAATTGAAACAGCGGACCAGTTTTATCTTTAAAAAGAATAGTTAGAATAGAATGTGTTATTTCTTAATACAGTGTCACAAATAAATAACATCCATATAAAATTATATAAAAGCACATTGGATTAACTCACACTACTATGACTTACTCTTAATTTAGGCTTCTCCAGTTGTTCCAAAAACACAGACGGATTCTGAAGCAGAGGTTCAGCTTCTAAACCTAAACCATTGATTCAAACAGCTTTAATGTCTGTTAATGTTTGTAAACATGATCTTACCTGCTTTGGTTCTCTGATCTTCTGTTCATCTTCGCACTCTTTTCAACCCTGTTGGACCCCAGAACTCCTCCTAAATTAAGTGTGTGTCGAAATTCCTAAGAGACATCCTGTACCAGGGCAATTCCTGGATTTCTCCATATGTTTGTTTATCTTCTCAAACTACACACATACCTTTGGATAATCTAATGTATTTCCGTTGTGGCACTCCAACACTGAGCTGTTGAACAACACTTTAATAAATGATAAGAAGAATAAAAAGAGAAAAGCACTCAGAGTTTACCAGAAACCCTGGATACTCATCAACCTGTCTTACTCACTGTATTTACTGTGTTTGCGAATGTCAAACAAAGTCAGCAGATTGACTGTCAGAAGTACAGAGGGAAAGCTGATAACACACACACACAGACACACACAGACACTAAAATCACCAGTATTACAACATCAGCATGCTCTCTAACCGGAACATTTCTAAAAAAATTAATTAATTAAAAAAAATCTTTGCAATCATGTTTTTAAACAGATCAGCATCTGGTTCGATATTTCTTAATCCAATCACATAGAGCACTAACATTCAGTCTGCTTTAATCTGACTCCTGATCTAGTCAACTTTGTTTTAGGTCTCATTGATCTCATCATTTAAATTACTTGGAATGACATCAAATGTCTGATTTGATTAATTTGAGTAATCCATTACTGCTAGATTAGCTAGTGTTAAACATGAGGCTAATATTAGCAGTTAGCAGTAATATTACAATGCTGCAAAATTATCTTTCCTGTGGACAGTGCCAAGAAGTACAAAGGCTGTATCGATAGAGATGCAAAAATGGGTGTACTTTTTTCTCAACTGACATAGATGTGCCCTCTTCTTATACATATATATAATTAGCTGGAGCACCAAGCTGGAGCAAGTGGGACTTAGCTCATCTCTGTGTCAGTGGATCTCCAACTTCCTAACTGGCAGACCACAGGCAGTAAGGATGGGTGGACATGTCTCAGCCTCCCTCACTCTCAGCACTGGAACCCCCCAGGGTTGTGTTTTGAGCCCCCTGCTGTACTCTTTGTACACATATGACTGCGTGGCCACTACCAACTCCACTGCCGTCATCAAGTTTGCTGATGACACTGTCGTGGTCAGACTGATCACCAACAATGATGAGTCGGACTACCTGGAGGAGGTTGGAAATCTGGAGAAATGGTGCCAGAGGAACAATCTCCTCCTGAACGTCAGCAAGACAAAGGAGCTGATAGTGGACTTCAGTACAAAGCAGGATTGGAACTACCAGACCCCCGTCATCAACAGGAGCCCAGTGGAGAGAGTGGACAGTTTCAGATACCTACGTGTTCACATCACGAGCTCTACAGAGGGTGGTGCGATCAGCTGAGCGCATCATCCGCACCGAGCTCCCTGACCTGCACTCGATCTACACCAAGCGGTGCTGGACCAAGGCCAGGAAGATTGTGAAGGACCTCAGCCATCCCAACAATGGACTGTTCACTCTGTTGAGGTCTGGGAAGCGCTTCCGCTCCCTGAAGGCCAACACAGAGAGGTCTCTCAACCACACCACCATACAGAACTAACACAATCTTTTAACATCCATGGACACTATGGACAAATTCACGCACATCTACACTCACATGTTTACATTCTGGACCATTGCACAAAGACACTTTAATACGGCACCTTAGTAAGTCACTTTTTATGCATATTTGCACACCATCTTTCTCCAACAAATTAAAACATTTCTGAAATATTCTATTGTACAGTATATTTCTATTTTAATTCTATTTTCTATCGTATTTCTTTTATTCATATTTATTTCTTATTATAAGCTTTAATTCTCTTTTTAAGGTCACTGGCGGTCGTACTGTATATGACTGTGTATGTGACAAATAAAACTTGAATTTGAATAATTATAATAATGATATAATAATATTATAATAATAATATATATCCATTCATTCATTCATTTTCTATACCGCTTTATCCTATATTCAGGGTCACGGGGGACCTGGAGCCTATCCCAGGAGACTTCGGGCACGAGGCAGGGTACACCCTGGACAGGGTGCCAGTCCATCGCAGGGCACACACACATACTCACACACACTCATTCACACACTACGGGCAATTTGGGAACGCCAATTAGCCTAACCTGCATATCTTTGGACTGTGGGAGGAAACCGGAGTACCTGGAGGAAACCCACCAAGCACGGGGAGTAATAATATATAATATAACTCAAAATGCACTATATGGACTAAAGGTATTTGTCCAAACCTGCAATGACGTTACATCCAAATACATACACTTCAATATGGAGTCGGTCCCACTTTCCTTTTTGCGGCTATAACAGCTTCCACTCTTCTTGGAAGGTTGTTCACAAGATGTTGGTGTTTCTATGGGAATTCATGTCCATTCATTCTGTAGAGCGTTTATGAGGTCAGACACTGATGTTGGATGAGAAGGCCTGTCTCTCAATTTCTGTTCCAGTTCATTCCAAAGGTGCTCGATGGGGTTAAGGTCAGGGCTCTGTGTTCGGGCCGGTCGAGTTCAAACCCCTCAAGCCGTGTCTTTGTGCACTGGGGCGGAGTCATGTTGGAATAGAAAAAGGCCCTCGCCAAACTGTTGCCACAAATAGAAGCATAGAACCATAGCATTGTCCAAAATGTCTTGGTATGCTAAAGCATTAAGATTTCTCTCCACTAGGGGATAAGGGGCCTGATTGAAACTCCTGAATTCAATAATTAACAGGTTTGGACAAATACTTTTGTCTGCATAGTGTAGTCTTCTTCACAAACTATGCATCTGCACTACTGTCGGACACAAGCTGTTACATAACTGCACAGTGAAATTCTTTCTTCACATATCCCAGTGTAACTGGGGTCAGAGCACTGGGTCAGCCATGATACAGCACTCCTGCAGCAGAAAGGGTTAAGGGCCTTATTCAAGGGACCAACAATGGCAACCTGATGGACCTGGGGCTCGAACCATGGACCTTTTGATCAGTAATTCAGTGCATTAGCCCTCCAAGCTACCACTGCCCATAACGCTTTGTCACAGTTGATGGTCCTAAAACCTTAAGAGTCTGATTATAGCAGGGCTTGCTTCTACTTTACGTAAGGAAAACATACTGGAAACTGTTGCTATA
Organism: Channallabes apus; assembly: GCA_030522415.1. Classification (NCBI taxonomy): domain Eukaryota; kingdom Metazoa; phylum Chordata; class Actinopteri; order Siluriformes; family Clariidae; genus Channallabes; species Channallabes apus. The sequence goes on from CM060124.1 coordinate 2,371,221, forward strand.
ACCTCAGGTTTCACATTGAAACTCATCCGTGTTCATGAACACTTGACAGAACATGGCCAAGAGCTTCATGTGGTTCTTGGTTTTATTTCTCTCAGCTTGAGGTTGAGATATTAGGATACCATACATACACGACGTAATTAAAATTAATGGAAAAATAAAATGGACTCATAAAATATCAACGTGAAAAACAGCTCATTTGTCTTTTTGGCTGTAAAGCAATGGCTTCTATCTGTTTCCTTCATTTCCCTGAGGACCTCAGGCATAGCTGTTAACCCTTGGGCAACCCTTGTACGAGGACACTGAGACGCTGCTTTTTTGCCGAGCTCCACCATACTGACCAACTTTTAAACTTTTTCGTCCCCTTACGAAGAGTGTACATAAAACGGATAAGTATCTTATAATATATTTACTCGAAACGCGTGTTATATCGTTAAGTTTTAATTATTTTGCAGCACACCGCTTTTAGCCGGCATTAGCATCGCTAATTAGCATTAGCATCGCTAGCCCGTTAGCCCGGCTATCACGTTTGTTTGTAGTTAGCCCGGCTATCAAGTTTGTTTTCACTTCTTCACACCGATTATTTTCCGTGTTTAGACACCATGTCGGTTGTGATTCTGCCTCTGAGTGCAGGTGAGGAGACATTGGAGCTGCACTCGGTGGATTTGGAGCTGGAGGCCGTGGAGAAGCTGATCCGTGAGCTACAGGTGCAGCTGGCCCGGCTACAGCAGCGGAAAGCCACGCTGGAATCGTCACGGACCGACGCTCACCTGTCTCAGGTAAATTCTCGGCGTGACACAATCTCTCCGACAACCTCAACCCCGCGTGTTTCTCTGCTCAGGTCCAACACACCAAGGACGCAGCCCGCCCAGTTTTCCTTCACCCCGGCGCCGGGATACCACGGACCCTGGATACAGCAGCAGCGGAAGAAGCACGCCAAGCCCCGGGCGAGGACCTCTCCCCTTCCGCCACCACCCGTCTTCGACATCTCGACCCGAAACCGCTTCGCTCCTCTCCGCGAGACGGCACACGACGTCCTGGTCATCGGAGACTCCATCGGTCTTCACGTGCGTGCTACCACAGCTAAAGGTAAGGTGCACACACGCTGTTTACCTGGTGCACGTGTTCTTGATGTCGCTGCACAGGTGCCTGCTGCCCTGAGGAGGAACATTGGAGCTGTGGTTCTTCATGCCGGCACGAACGACACCAGGCTGAGGCAGACTGAGATCCTAAAGAAGGACTTCAGGAGCCTGGTCGAGAAGGTCCGCAGCACATCACCCACGACAAGGATCATCGTATCTGGACCGCTTCCCACATTTCAGCGAGGAATCGAGAAGTTCAGTAGATTATTTGCCTTTAATGAATGGTTACAATCTTGGTGTCAACAACAGAAATTACGCTTTGTTGATAACTGGAATGTTTTCTGGGAGCGTCCTAGGCTCTATCACACCGATGGCCTACACCCTAGCAGAGCTGGAGCAGCGGTCCTCTCTGACAACATCTCCAGAACACTACGAACCATCTGACTGGCGGTAAGTCATACTGCAGATTCCAAACATATTAGCCACATCACAACTCACCGTAGTGATAGACGCACACACATAGCTTGTCCTATAGAAACTGTGTCTGTTCCCCGAATACTGAGAAAAAATAATAAATTTGTTAAATTTGCCCGAAACAATCTGATAACCATAAAACCAGAAAAAGGCAAAATAAGTAGTCAAAATCCACCTCTAAAGTTTGGACTACTCAACATTAGATCCCTTGCGCCTAAAGCACTTATTGTTAATGAAATTATCTCAGATTATTGCCTTGACGCACTCTGTCTCACCGAAATCTGGCTTAAACCAAATGAATATTTTGGTCTGAATGAGTCTACTCCGTCAGGATATTTCTATAAGCACGAGCCCCGTCTAATTGGTCGCGGTGGTGGTGTCGCCACTATCTACAATGATGTACTCACTGTTACCCAGAAAATAAGGCCCAGGTTTAATTCATTTGAAGTGCTTATCATTAATGTTGCACTAAATAAAATACGTAATAAACCCTTGCTATATTTTACCCTGGCCACCGTGTACAGACCCCCAGGGCCATATGGCGATTTTCTTAAAGAATTTGGACATCTGCTATCAGACCTATTGGTTAACTCTGACAAAGTGTTGATAGTAGGAGACTTTAACATTCATGTAGATGATGCTAACGACGCTTTAGCACTCACATTTATGGATTTACTAAATTCCTTTGGGGTTAAGCAAAATATAATTGGAGCAACTCACCGCTTTAATCATACGCTAGATTTAATTATATCCCATGGTATAGATGTCTCTAATATAGAGATCATACCTCAAAGTGATGATATCACAGATCATCACCTCCTGACATATACTCTACCCGTAGAACAGATTAGCTGTGTCTCCCCACGTTATCACTGTTAGAAATATGAATCCCACTACTAAAGACAGATTCACAAGTAATCTGCCGGATCTGTCCCAATTTCTTATTAGACCCCTAAATGCAGATGATCTAGATGAAGTGACTAGCAGCATGGGCACTATTCTTACCAGTACATTAGACACTGTTGCTCCCATCAGATTAAAAAAAGTCATAGATAAAACATTTGCACCGTGGTACAACAGTCATACTCGCGCCCTAAAGAGAGCAACCCATAACCTCGAGCGAAAATGGAGGAAAACTAAATTAGAAGTTTTTCGAATTGCGTATAAAGACAGTATGTGCAGCTATAGACAGGCTCTAAAAACTGCTAGGACCGAGCATCTTAGCCAACTGATAGCAAGAAACCAAAACAATCCCAGGTTCTTATTTAGTACAGTGGCTCGCCTAACAAAACCTAAGATGCCCGCAGAGAGTATCCCATCACAGTTTAGAAGTGAAGACTTTATGGACTTCTTTTATGAAAAAAATCAATAATATCAGGAAGAAAATAATGGAGGTTCAGCCTCTAATAGTATCTCACGATCCAGTTCAGCCTATAGCTTCACATTTAGATTTTCAGTGCTTTACAGGTATAGGACAGGAAGAGCTGTATAAACTCATCACCTCGGCTAAATCAACAACGTGCCTGTTAGACCCAATCCCAACCAGATTTTTAAAAGAAGTGATGCTTACGGTTGGAGAACCACTTCTAAACATTATTAATTCTTCATTACATCTAGGTCACGTCCCTAAACCTTTCAAGTTAGCAGTTATTAAGCCGCTTCTTAAAAAATCTAATTTGGACGCGAATGAAATAACAAATTACAGACCGATTTCAAACCTTCCGTTCATATCAAAAATACTACAAAAAGTAGTATCAGCTCAAATTTGCACATTCTTGCAGGATAACAACATCCTTGAAGAATTTCAGTCAGGTTTCAGGCCCCATCATAGCACAGAAACTGCACTAGTTAAGATTAAAAACGACTTATTTTTAGCTTCAGACCAAGGCTGCATCTCATTGCTAGTCCTGCTCGATCTAAGTGCTGCATTCGACACTATAGATCATAATATTCTCATAGATCGCTTACAAAATTATATAGGTATTCAGGGACAGGCATTAAAATGGTTTAGATCTTACCTGTCTGATCGCTTCCATTTTGTAGATCTAAATGGAGAACCGTCTGGTGTAATGCCAGTGAAATATGGGGTCCCACAAGGGTCAGTTTTAGGACCTCTGTTGTTCTCAATATACATGCTTCCCTTGGGTAACATCATAAGAAGACATGGGATTAGTTTCCATTGTTATGCTGATGATACCCAATTATATATCTCAACTAAACCAGACGAAATACCTAAGTTGTCTAGATTAACTGAGTGTGTCCAGGACATAAAAAATTGGATGACCAATAACTTTCTTTTATTAAATTCAGATAAGACAGAGATATTACTTATTGGCCCCAAAACCAGCACACAACAGCTTTCACAATTCAGCCTGCGCTTAGAAGGATGTACTGTTACTACCAGCTCAGCAGTAAAAGACCTGGGCGTAATATTAGACAGTAACTTGTCTTTTGAAAATCACATTTCAAATATCACAAAAACAGCCTTTTTCCATCTTCGAAATATTGCTAAACTTAGGAACATCTTATCCGTATCTGATGCAGAAAAGCTAGTTCATGCATTCATGACCTCCAGACTGGACTATTGTAATGCATTACTAGGTGGTTGTCCTGCATCCTCAATAAACAAGCTTCAGTTAATCCAAAATGCAGCTGCCAGGGTTCTCACTAGATCCAGAAAATATGATCATATAACCCCAATATTATCATCCCTGCACTGGCTACCTGTTCAGTTTAGAATAAATTACAAAATAGTATTACTTACATACAAGGCCTTAAATGGTTTAGCTCCCACATACCTAACCAGTCTTCTGATGCGCTACAATCCACCACGCGCCTTAAGATCACAAAGCTCCGGACTTCTGGTAGTTCCCAGAATTTCAAAATCTACAAAAGGGGGTAGGGCTTTTTCATATTTAGCTCCAAAGCTTTGGAATAGCCTTCCAGACAGTGTTCGGGGAGCAGACATGGTTTCTCAGTTCAAAAGTAGACTCAAGACGCATCTTTTTAATCTGGCATACACATAACTCATCCCATAATCTCATACTCCAGTACACCTATACCGAATGGCAACTACGCTAATTCTCCCCATCTGTTCTGTATTTCTCTACCCATCCCGAGGCATCGGGAGATTTTGCCAGCTTCAGTAGACAAAGGCCGACCCTGCGAGGTTCCTGAGGCATCCAGAGAAGGACCAGCTCCAGCTGGATTCAGCTTTATGATGGTTGGAGCTACACATGCTGCTCCTGTGCTTCCAGTGATCCAGACCTCATCTGCCCTCTGCACCTACTGACTCATCCCTATGCAGAACTGGTCTTCATGTCAATTTAAATAATTTCTGTCATATTGAATTTTCACCTGCACAACACACAAGATGTTGTATCATTTCTATCTGTTATCGCCCAAATGAGGATGGGTTCACTGTTGAGTCTGGTTCCTCTCAAGGTTTCTTCCTAATGCCATCTCAGGGAGTTTTTCCTTGCCACCGTCGCCGCCACCCTTGGCTTGCTCATCAGAGAAATTTCATTCATTCGTCTCATTATTATTATCTGCACATTTTTCTAACATATCCACACTTCCAATTATTTTCTTTTCTATTATTATTATTATTTTTTATTTTATTGTTAAATTTCTTTAATTTTTGTGAAGCTGCTTTGAGACAATGACCATTGTTAAAAGCGCTATATAAATAAAATTGAATTGAATTGAATAGCTGCTGAGATCAGACTGAATCCAAGGAAAGCAACCGATGATTTAATGTTTTCTGGGGAAAAAAATCATTAAAAATCTGATTTTCCTTCTTTTTAAAAAAAAAAAAGCACTGAACAGTTATTGATGAAAGTAGTTTGTATAAACGAGAAAATCTTACTCACGTTACAGATATACAAGTGCTGTGAAAAAGTATTTGCTGTCTTCCTGATACATGACACACTGATACAATTTTTTTCTTTATTAAGTCTTTGAATTTCTTTATATCTCAGCATCATATGTTGCTTTTGAGATATTTTATACCCCTATCTCACCTACGCAGTTTCGCGTGGTGGCCGTAAATAAGGTTCATTATGATTCTCCGCGCGAAAAAGTAAACATGTTTAATTTTTTTGGCTCTATTTAAGTGATTTCCTGATTCAACAGGTCTGGCAGTAATCAGACATGGATGTGCAAGTGAACTTTAACCCAGCTTTCCAAAAAAATGTGGTTCATGATTTAGCATGGGGGCAATTACTTTTTTTCACATAGGCTGGGTAGGTTTGGACAGCTTTCTTCCCCTAATAAATGAAATAATCATTTAAAAAATTTATTTTGTATTAACTTAATCTATCTTTCTGTAACATTAAATTTTGTTTGATGATCTCAATTATTTAAGTGTGACAAATACTTTTTTTCACAGCACTATATGATAAAAGAGCAGTGTGTTAAACTAAGGCTGAGAGACAGATTTGTTCATCATGTGATCATATTTATTGATCATTATCCATCGCTGCAGGTTTGACAAGGCGTCAGGGACGCATTATGGTAAAGGTGATAGTATTCAGAAGATGAAAGATGTGACGACAGAGCAGGAGAAGAACCAATCAGAAGCCTGATACCTGGCGAGTTCGGACTCGTCACTTTAACTTGATTATTTTTTATTAAAGATGACTTTTTTGTAAACTGTGTGTGTGTGCGTGTGTGTAAGATCTGGATTAAAGTCCATGGACTTTTATGTACAGTATAATAAAAGACAGGGATGAAAGGATGAAGGAGTGAAGGGATGAGATTTATCCCGTACGCAGGATGATGTGAACCCCGGAGTCGGTGAACACCGGACCGCTCATGTCCCCGATCTTCAGCGCAAACGAGGCCTCTTCAAATGGCTTCTGCATCTGACCTGTTACACACACGCACACACACAGAGTCAGGTTAACACAGCAGATCAATCTACACATTGTGTTTTTACTTTCTATTACACACCCCTAAAACAATACCTCTCCTTTAGTTTTAGTGATTTTTAATACAGTATACAACACTAGCGCCACCTGCTGGACTGTTAAAGTGTCCACGCATCAGACATCAACCCAACTGCCAGAATAATATTGCTTACAGTTTTCGAGTTATGTTCTGGGAGCACATTCGTAAGTCGGATTTGTTCTTAAGTCGGACAAAGCGAGTTTTATACACCTTCGATACAAATTTATGTAATACAAATTTATGATGTAAATCATACCAATCAACTTGACTAAATCTCTGTCCCCTTTCCGAAAACCGCAACCGCGCCGAAGGAAATTAATCTCACATAGTGCTGTCTCTGTGGCTTTAAATTCCTCATCAGGAATCCCGGATCCCCATCGCCGGTATCTCAGAGCTGTTTTCCACTGCATTGAACTGTGAACACTGATTTTACGGAATTAGCATTATTCACAATCCGGACAGCTTTGCAGGACAGATATTTTCTTTCATTGTCCTCCCAGACTGATTCTTTGAAACTGGTGAGGCTGAATCATTTCTCCCGCACACCCCCCTTGAAACCCAGTAAACATTTAGATCTCGTTGAGCTGAACTGAAGAACTTACTCACTATGCATGTCATGGGCTCAACTCAACAGGATGTCAGTTATTTTGTTTTTTTTTTACAAAATGCACCCAATAGATTTTGATATACTCCTCTAGGAGATTTATATTTAAAACGGGTCAGCCGCGACGATGCCGAAAATTGGTGAATAACTTTGTGAGACATTATATTGAGCGACATCATAAGGTCACGTTTTTCTTTCCCTCAGCATGTCTTTTTTTTTTTTTGGAGGTCTATACCTAAAATTCACCCGTTTCTAAAATTGTCATTTGGGCATCTACCCTTTGAACGCATGTGCCCGGTGTGCCCACTGTCTTTCTGGTGCACCCAGGAGGTGTTGGCGCAGGATGCTTGGGCCCGATCATCGCAGCTTGCACATTTTATATAAATTTTAAAATTAAAAGCGCTGCGAGGACAGGAAAAACCTGCGCTGATGAGGACGCAGACAGAAAAAAAGAAAAAAGTACAAAACCTCAAGTTAAAGTATACAATGTTATAGAGAGACGACTCTACAGGCATTCAAGCAGGAACATAAACCAAATCCACACTGAACAAACCTGAGTGTTTACACTTCCTCACAACAGAGAATGGTTTTCCATCACTAACGCTGGTACACACTTCCTGAGAGTCTAGTCGTGATTCGATAGTCAGGCATGGGAGTCTGACGGTTGTAGACATGCCGAGGTTATTGAGGTTTTATGTTGAGGAGAAACTCCAGCTCCACCATGAGCTCCATTCCCCGCTTTCCTGCACCAACATGGCGGACGCTCTGGTGCGTCCCAGTGGTCTGTCTACGGCAAGCCATCAGGGCTCAAATACACTGAGGCGAGGTGGAGCGAGTCTGGAGCAAACCTTCACAGTGCACAGGCTGACAGAACCACACCAAGGACCCAAACCTCATGAGAAGGTCTGAGTTAGTTCATTTTGGACCGACTGATCACGTGGTTCAGTCAGAGTCAGAACCAAGAGTCAGAGTTGGTTTTGAGGGCAGAGGTGGGCCGAGTGTGAACAACCAGCACAAAAAGCTGTAAGGAGACCACGCAACACTGTTAATGAGGTGTTTTTATCTCGATGTCGAACTCATTTCTCCTTCCTCACTTGCCTTGAATCAACAAACGGGGCGCTGTTCTGTCCAACAGTGTGTGTGGATAGTTTGTACTGCGCCACCTGTAGGATTATAGAGGAACTGGAACATTTCACCACCTCAAATTAAAACAGAGACCTGAACACGGACATGTGGTGTGTGTGTGTGTGTGTTCGTGTTTTACCCCTGCCGAACATGCCGAGATCTCCTCCATTGCGTGCGGAGCTGCAGTCGCTGAACTGAGACGCCAACGTCTCGAAGTCCTCCTCACCAGACTTTATCTGATCTATATACTCTATACACACACACACACACACACACAAAGTGGGTCAACTTCCTGCATAAATTCAGCCCCAGTGGGAACTAAGCAACAATGCCTGTGGGCGGGGCTGGGAACACAGCTCAATGCTGATTGGTTACGCACTGTCGCAATGACACTCTAATTAATAACTCGTACTCATTATACACTTGTTAATATTCATTAGACACTCACTGTGTATAAGCTGCAGCGCTTCCTCTTTGGTGCGTGTGATGTTCTCCTGTCTCCATGACGACGGTCTGCGTGACTGGTTGTGTTTGACCAGCAGGTGAGAGCAGCGCACCTTGTCCACCGCTGCCCCCCCGCCCCCGCTCGGCCGCTCCCACTGACTGGCATTCGTGCTGTGGTTAAAGTAGTACACCCTGCCTGGAAAAGGGGCGGGGCATAGAGAGAGAGAGGTTAAAGACTTTCATGACTTGTGTCATGATGCGTGTCTCTGTAGAAACCCTGCATCCACGTTCTCGTCCTGATGATCCGAGAACGTGAAAACTCATCAGACGTTATCTCAGGAACATGAAGATATCTGAGGAGCGTAGAGGAACTCTTTACACACAGAGCCGATAACATCTGACTCACGAGGCAGCAGTGAGGAGTGTTTATGATGATGTGTGTGTGTGTGTGTGTGTGTGTGTGTGTGTGTGTGTGTGTGTGTGTGTCAGGGCCTGGGAGTCACTGTGCTCTTATCTGCAGGCTTTTACACAGAAAACTTCAGAGGAAGCTAACAAGAACATCAGATTAACCTATAAGGAACTGAACAGGGACTTCAGAGAAACCTCAATGCAATCACAACAGGAACTCTCACAGGAACCTAAGAAAAACCCTGAACAAGAACCCTCACTTCAGAAGAACCTTACAGGAACCATCAGAGAAACTTCAGATGAACCTACAAGGAACTGAACAGGAAACTAACAAGGACTTTAGAGGAACCTCATTGCAAACAGAACAGGAACCCTTACAGGAACCTAAGAAGAACACTGAAAGAGCCCTCAGAGGAACCTAATCTCAGAGGAAACCAGGAGGATCACCAGAGGAACCTCAGGGGAGCCTTGGTGCTGAGTGTTGGTTCCTCACAGAAGCCTCTCAACACACACACACCACAGCTATGATGAGAGGGTGTGTGTATGCGCGTTATTAAACAGCTCCTCATTAGCAGTGTTAGCATTAGGCTAGCTGCAGCTCCGTGCCCCTCCCCCTCCCCCTCCCACCGGGTCACTGCAGCTTTACTTCACATTACAGTGAACATAGTTAATGGAATGCTAATGTTAGCCTCGGTGCTAACGCCTGAATGTAAACCTCTGCAGTGGCTAGTTAGCTTAGCTGTTAGCTTTGCGGGTGTGTGTGTGTTTTCCCTCGCGCGCGCTACAAAACGCACTCGTCAGGAATGTCTTTCTCTGCACACACACACACACACTGCACTCACCCGAGCTCCGGCTCATGCGCTTCTCCCACCCGGACGGCAGTTTTTCGTCATCCGACATTTTATTACTTTATTAATCTGCTCTAAACCCGCGGAACTGATGCTACTCCAGTCACTCCCCTCACTGCTGCCCCGGCACTTCAGCTCCAGTCCGCCAGGTGGCAGTGAATTTAGACGCCCGCCATATTACGCATAAATGTGCGCGCATGTGCAGTCTGTAAGGTCACGACAGTGCGTCCGCCATATTGGAAAAGTCATCAGTGGCGTAAAGTCACTGTGAATGATTCTTTTTTAACTAAGTTAATAGCAACAGAAACAGCTAAACGTACTTTATTTAACTTTTTTTATAACAAAAATGACTATGTGTCAGACTTCATATATTCCTTTGGTAAATAAATATTTTTGTTGTTGTTTATTTGTTTTGTTTTTAATTTGGAAAATGCAAGTAGAGTCCACAACAGTCCAACAGGTGGCGCCAAAATCACCTGTTAGTGAATTTTAAGCGCTTCAATCTTATAAAAGCACAAATTCTGCAATAAAAATCAACATATTCTTTAATATATGTATGATAAATGTGGATAATAAAGACGTTAAACTATAATAAAAAATTCCCTTATAATCATGCTTAATATTGACTTGTCAATATAAATATTTGTCTATATTTTAATATCTTATCCAAAAGACATTAGTTAGGGAGTTAATATTGTAGGGTTTTTTTAATGAATTTAGCACAAGTAATTTTGGCATAGTATAAAAGAAAGAAAGAAAGAAAAACGGCTGATTCTATTCCAGTCCAGTAGGTGGCGGAAAATGGACGAACGCCAATACATCATTTGCCATAAAGCATCACGAAGAAGAAGACGAAGAAAACGACAACGAAGAAGAAGAAGAAGCCTCACGAAACCTGAGTGTGTTTATTTCACCGCGAACAAAATACATTTTCGGTGAAAGTTTTTACTTTTTTATACATATATAAATGTGTAGAATGATATATATTTAATGTAGTTATGTGCTGGTGGGACCGGATGTGACGCTGCTTCGTATAACAGGGGCTACAGATAAAAGCTGATGTTTAATCCTCTAATGCAGTAGTTTAAGTGTGACGTCATTATATTAACATTAGAACTGTCACGTGTTTATGTTACAGTCTTTATATTGTGTGTGTGTGTGTTGCAGGTCAGCAGTGCAGAGATGATTGAGGTTGTGTGTAATGACCGTCTGGGCAAAAAGGTCCGAGTCAAGTGCAAGTATCCTTTAGTGCAAAAGTTTGTGCCCCCCCCCCCCCCCCCTATTAATTCATGTCAGTGGAGACTTCAAGTGTGTGTTTCTGTAGCACCGTGTGTGTATATGAGCCTTAACAGTGTGTGTGAGCCTTAACTGTGTGTGTGTGTGTGTGAGCCTTAACAGTGTGTGTGTGTGTGTATATGAGCCTTAACAGTGTGTGTGCAGCTCTGATGACACAATCGGGGATCTGAAGAAGCTGATCGCTGCTCAGACGGGGACCAGGTGGGACAAAATCGTCCTGAAGAAATGGTGAGAGATTCACACACACACACACACACACACACTGCTTGATCAAACACAAGGGTTCAGGTAACGCTCACCTCAAACACCAGAATAAACATGATGCATGGTGCAGAGGAGCACCTTGTTTTCTCAAATCCTCAGACGAACCCCTCTGACTCCTGGGCTCACATCCAGCGCTGTCACATGATTGGCTGATGAGTCACATGATCGATCAGGTGTAACAAAAAACATTGAGTCCTGACTGTAACAGAAACATCAACTCATTAACACACACCATGATTCAGTCATTAAACTCACTGACTTTCTCCTGATGTATAAATATCTCATTCTCTCTCTCTCTCTCTCTCTCTCCCCCTCCCCCCCCTCCTGCTGCAGGTACACCATTTTTAAGGATCACGTGTCACTGGGGGACTGTATCCTTTCCCTCGTGTGTACACTGTTAGTCCCAGCATCGGTTCCTCACCGTCGTGAGTCTGATCAGAGCGTACAGTTTAGGTCAGGGCTACTGAATTAAAATGTAAGAAATTCAGGTTAATAAAATGTTTTTTGAGACGAGGTTTAGATCTCTATATATTCCGTCATTGTAAGTGTATAAAATATATCCGTTTAAAATCTCTGTAGCATCTCAATAATATTTATTGTCACTTCTTAGTAACTACATTAATCATGTGGACAGTCTGGTCTTTGATGGCTCTGTGTATTTCCCTGTATCTGTACAGACAGTCTTCAGTCAGTCTTCAGTGACCCGTAAGGAAACCCCTCCCGATTGAGTGGAAGTAGTAGCCTTAATGTGGAGCCCCCTAGTGAAGGGGAGGAGTTGGGTTCGACTAAATTAGGGAGATCAAATCAGGGGAAACTCTCTACCCCGTTTAAAAAAAAGAAGAACCTCACGCTGATAGTTGAAGACAGAAAGTCGCACAGATGTTAACCACTCCACTCACTCAGGACTCAAATTTAATTTTACTGTATTTATTACTTTTATAAGCCTTTCATAGCTTCGTATATTTAATTACTCTCTTTGCTCTTGGAATATTCTCTGGCACAAGAGTTTCCTCCAGTATCAATAGTTTTATCTCGTGTTATTAGTTAAAACCAGTGTGTGTATGTACAAGCGTTAAAGTCAGACAGTTTAGGATGGAAATACTAATTTTATGGTCAAACATATTGGGCAGCTGTGAATGAGTGTGTGTGTGTGTGTGTGTGTGTGTGTGTGTGTGTGTGTGTGCCCTGAGATGGACTGGCACCGTGTCCATGGTGTCCCCCACCTCGTCTCCTGGGATAGACTCCGCCCCCTGCGACCCTGAATACAGGATAAAGCGATATAGGCGATGAGTGAGTGAGAATATTGGGTGGCATGTTTGAACCCAACACCCCGACTACACTAGCTGTAAAAACATCAGTGTTTGTTCTTAAGGCAGGCGTCTGGAGGTGGGGTGACGGGGGAAGGCACGGAGTTTGAAGGGCAAAATGTATAGCAAAGAAATTTGTAATGATTGGAGACAATCCTGTTTCTTGTTGATATTTATTTAAACCGTGTTTCTGTTTTGAGGGGGAAAAAAATCATATTCACACTACGTGTACGTACAGGAAGTCAAACATCATGCGGATGAACTGTACATTAAGACATGGTGTTTCGGTTTATCATAGAAAGGTCATGTAGTGGTTTTTACACCAAGTCTTTAATCAGAAGAACTTTACAATAATAAATGTTTCTGTACGTGACCTTTGCAGTATATTATTCCTTGACGATGAGAATCAGATGAGATCCACGATGGAATGAACCTGGAGCTGTATTACCAGTAGATCCTGGAGCTCAGACCCAACACACACACACACACACACACACTATTGACTTATATGTGCATGAACAGAAAACATTAGTTATTGATTTCATTTTGAATTATGTTTTTTGTTGTTCTTGTTATTTGGAAATAAACAATATTTATAAGAAACAACCGACTCGTTATGGTGTCTTTATAAAAACAGAAAAAGATTTTGCTGAGTGATATTTTTAATGATTGAAGGCTGGAGATAAACGTGTTTGTGAGAGATACACAGGAAGGGACTCTGTCTTTACAGTGGAACCTCGTATCACGAGCATAATTCGTTCCGGAAGCGGGCTCGTATTTCAAAACACACGAAAAACCAAATAAAATTTTCCTATAAGAAATAATGGAAACTCGAATTATTCGTTCCACAGACCAAAAAAATAAATACATAAAAATAATTCATACAAAATATAAAGTAAAAATAAAACTTGCACTTTACCTTTTAAAAAAGTACAAATAAATTCTGACAGATAAGTGTTTCCATTTGTGCGCACAGGCGCCGTGTGTGTGAATCTAAAGTAAGCCCCCCCTCTCCCCTTTCTCGTCTTACACAGTTACTCTTCCTTCACTCTTGTCACACATCGGAAACACTGTTTTATCAGAAAAATAAACAAGAAATCTCTCTACTGACACTCGATTGAGCGACACACTAACAGAATCACTGCTGTAAAGTAAAAATAAAACAAATTAACCTGCACTTTACTTTCGGTGTAGAGCAGAGAGAAAGAGTGTGTCTGTGAAGGCGAATGTAGGAGAGCCGGCTGAGCCTTGAGCAGAGAGAGAAAATGGATCTTTAACCTCTCTAATGAGACTTGCTTTACACACGCACTGTACACACACACATACAGACACAAAATAAATAGCAAATAAACTCAAGTTATAGTAAACAGTACACGCGTGCACGGATGTTGATTATACCAGTAAGAGACGAGCATTAAGACCCAGCAGGGGAGACGATTACCCACAATTCCGCAGTGCAAGAGAGAGAAACACAATTGTGATCACGTGACGCTCAGCGTCAAAACAAGAAACGCATGTGTGATACATGATACCCGGTAAACCAAGACTTGTTCATTTTCCAAGTCAAAATGTACAGCGGTGCTCAAAATAATAGCAGTGTGTTGAAAAAGTGAGTAAAGCTCCATATCCATATAATAACTTTTAATTCACATAAATGCATTGGACACCCTGTACATTCTATTCTGAATCACAACATGAAGAAAAATGTGCTAAATGTATTATTAGTTTAATGTAAGTGAAGAAAAACAAATATTATTCTGTTCAAAATAATAGCAGTGTGGAGTTCAATTAGAGGTAAATTATTCTGTGTAAAACTGGTGTCAAACACGTTCCCCTTATTTATGGATAAATGCAGGAAAGGTCGTCCTGTGTGTTTCTGTCTGAAAATCAAAAATGGGTCGTCGAGACATTGTTCAGAACAACAGCGTACTTTGATTGAAAAGTTGATTAAAAATGGAAAACATACAAAGAAGTGCAGAAAATGATCAGCTGCTCTGATAAAATGATACCAAATAATTTTTAAGCTTTAAAATGGAAACCAAAACCAGAAAGATGTGGAAGAAAAACTACCATTCGAATGGATCGAAGAATGAAAAAATTGCCTGAAAGAGCATCTGAAGTTACCTGTTAGTGCTGTTACTATTAGACGACGGCGATGTGAAGTCGAGATATCAGCAAGAAGCCGCCGCAGAGTCCCATTGTTGAAGAAAAGACTCGAGCTGAAGAGGTTAGAGTTCACTGAAGAACACACTGACTGGCCTAAAGAGAAATGGGGCAATATGTTGTGGACTGATGAAAGTAAGATTGTTCTTTTTGGGTCTAGAGGCCGCAGACAGTTTGTCATGTGACCCCCAAACACTGAATACAAGCCACAGTACACTGTGAAGACGGTGAAGCACGGAGACACCAGCATCATGATATGGGGATGTAGCTTCTCGTACTGTGGTGTCGGGTCTATTTATCACATTTCAGGGATCGTGGATCAATTTGAGTCCATCAGAATACTTAAAGAGGTCATGTTGCCTCATGCTGAAGAGGAAATGCCCTTGAAATGGGTGTTTCAACAAGACAACGACCCCAAACACACCAGTAATCCGAGCAGCATCCTGGTTCCAGACCAACAAGATTAACGTTATGGAGAGTCCAGTCCGATCCCCAGAACTTAATCCAACAGAACAACTTGTGGCCTGACATTAAAAATACTGTTTCTGAGGCAAAACCAGGAAATGTAGAGGAATTGTGGCGTGTAGTACAACTGTACAGATGTGAAGCAGATCTCAGAAAGCTGATTATACAACGAAATATTAGTTCAGAGACGCACAAGAGAGATTAAACTTCAAGTATTTTGTTTAAACAGTAAATTCATCACTTTATAAAGATGAGTGATGACACTGATATTATTTTGAACAGAATAATATTTGTTTTTCTTCACTTACATTAAACTAATACTACATTCATTTCATCTTCTATACCGCTTAATCCTGTGTTCAGGGTCGCGGGGGACCTGGAGCCTATCCCAGGAGACTTCGGGCACTAGGCGGGGTACACCCTGGACAGGGTGCCAATCCATCGCAGGGCACACACACATACACACACTCACACACTACGGGCAATTTGGGAACGCCAATTAGCCTAACCTGCATATCTTTGGACTGTGGGAGGAAACCGGAGAACCCAGAGGAAACCCACCAAGCACGGGGAGAACATGCAAACTCCATGCACACAGAGACGGGAATCGAGCCTACTAATACTACATTTATCACATTTTTCTTCATGTTGTGAGTCAGAATAGAATGTACAGGGGGTCCAGTGTGTTTATGTGAATTAAAAGTTATTATATGGATCTGGAGCTTTACTCACTATTTTGAACACCACTGTATTAAAAATCTTTGCTCGCCTTGCGGAACACTCGCAAACCATGTTACTCGCAATCCGAGGTTTCATTGTGCACCGTGTTCCAAATTATTACGCAAATTATATCTTTGTCTGATTTTCACAATTAGTAAATGCAAATGACAGTCAGTATCATTTTCAAGTCATCAACCATTAGGGTATAATTTGAATTTTATTGAACAAAAATAAAAAACTGAAAATGCATTGTTCCAAATTATTTGAACATACAGTAGGACCCCTTCTTTAATATCACCTTCACAATTCTTGCATTCATTGAGTTTTTGAACAGTTTCTGCTTGAATTTCTTTGCAAGATGTCAGAATAGCCTCCCAGAGAGCCCTGAGAAATCTACAGTTCTCCTGGATCATCAGGATTAGTCAGATCTGGGTTTGGGAAGGCTGGATCCCGGTTCCGCAGCCTTGGGCTCTTCCCACTTGGTGTTCTGGCTGTTCAGATAAATAAGAATCACAGAGGCAAACTCAGATCACCAATCAATAACAGGTTGAACAGTGTATCATTGGCACAAATCGTTTATACCGTTACTGCAAAAGCAAAAATGTATGATTATGTTAATCTAGTCAGATTATATTGATATTACACACCAGTAAACAGCCAGGCCCAGGCCACAGAGCGCAGTCAGGAACACGATACCCTTCTCATATCTTTTTCCTGGACTCTGAATTTCCTTTGAAGCCTAAAAATAAAGTGGAAATAAGTAAACGTATCTAAACTTATCTATAAACTTAATACTGTTTACAGAGTATATAATCTAGACATTGCTTAATTGCTTTGTTAATAAAGAAAACACTATAACAGACATGCAGGATTTACATAGGATTTACATAATAGTTTAATGAAGGAATATTGACACACACACACACACACACACACACACACACACACCTCTATCAGAAGCCCAGGACCAGAGGATGGAAGGCTGGCTTTCAAGATGAAACCTCCCTGCGTTTGATGTTGAAACAGAGTCCGGATCTATCACATACACAGATCAGTTGGAGATGGAGAGAAACATCATGAAAGTACTAATGAACTGCATTAAGTTTACTCACATTAGTGTTGCCACTGGTGGTGCAGTTCAGACCCAACTTGCCAGTTATTTTGTAGACTGGAGGGTCTTTGACAGTGTAGTCTAAACTGCAGAATACGTCAGCAGAGACATCAGTTTCCCTCAACCTAAACCCAAACCTCCCTGCAGAGAGGAAAATAAAGTTAAGCACACAAGGAAGATACTCAATCTCACTGCCAGGGCTGAATAAAATTGCCAATGCCTCTGGTGATACAGTAATAAATAAACTAATTATAAATGAAATGTGAGAAGGTATTTACCGTAGGCAGAGAGCGTGGAGCGATTTCGGAGAATTCTGTATGAAATATTCTAAAGAAACAAAAGCACAACCACATCAGACATAACCAGCCCAAGGACACAAGTCTTTAACCCTCTGGGGACGGCAGTGGACACGGAACAGTTGCTGTGGTTGTGTCATGGTGACATATCTGTTGAATTTTGAGCAGCAGGAAGAGGAAGGAAGCTTTGAGTTTGCATGAGGTGTGTATGTGTACCTGCTTACTGTTCACCCCTGAGCTCAGGGAACATCCTGCCCCATTCTACCCCTTTCACAATGAAGTATTTATCAAAAGTGTGGAAATATTTCTTGTACGTACATACCTCAATAATGGATATAATGTTATTGTACTGTGTACAGTAACGTTTCACTTACCGAAGATACAAAAGCAAAAGAAGAAGTAAGTCCTTGTCTAGAAGCCTACAGAGATCCATCTTCTGAAATTAAGCGACACCTGTAACAGGGTAAAATTAGGCGTTTTAGTGATGAAACGTTTATGACATTTAACTACAATGTTCCCAGAGATACTGTATAGTCCTGACGTAAAGTCCGGTAGTAGCGACATTGATCTACAAAAAGGGGTGTGGCCAGATCACGTCACTTCTCTGAGTCAGTAGTCCAGAATGATGTAAAACCAGAACAACAGGATTTTAGGTTTAGAAAACTAATTTACATTACATTTACATCCTGTTGCATTATCATTAAAATGCTTTAATCTGATTTACAATGTGTGCAAAACCTCACAGACACAATGATAAAATGACAAACTGAGAGTACAAACCCACGTGTGTAACTGAGTATGATGACGTTTCTATTCAACAAGAAAGAATTGCAGGAAAATGAGTGCAGAAAGGAAAGAAATGAAAAGGAGTTTTACTTTAAATACTTTCTAGAGAAGAAGCTCTTTAGTTCTCTATTGTACTGTATTTTTACTTTTACAATACAATAGAGATCTAAAGAGCTTTTAAAATTGAGGTACAGTACAAAACTGTAAAACTAAAATATGTTTTACTATACTCCAAACTAAACCATTTTAACTTTTAATGCCTTAAAATGGTGGTAAATTATAACAACTGGCATACGGGTGATTGCATGGAGTGAGCTAACTGGAGGAAGGAGGGCTGGTGAGAAATGGTTGAGCTGGTATGAGATGGTGGGCAAGATGGAATTTGGAACCTGATGTTGATGGCACAGGTTTTTTGGTAGATTTAATTCTGTCTACCTGCTTGAACAAATTATCCAGTGATGTCTAAAAAGTAGCTCTATTATCATCATAGATGACTCTGTAGCACTGGATGGAATTCTGAACACCTGCTACAACCTTTGTGTATTGTTCTACACTGGAGTCCTGTGCCTCAAAACATAACACTGCCTGTTCACATAAAGAAAATCCCCATGTCATATCCTGGGTTGTGTATCTCTTTGGTTCTCCAGTTGCATCTTCCTCTTGGCTCGTTTTGTGTTTTCGCTGGGCCTCTATTTCCATCATCCTTGTTAGTAAGCTTCTCGTGTGGCACAGCAAGGAGTTCAATAAAATGCCCTCTTTCAGATCTAACTTCAGCTTTTTGCTAAAAGTCATGAGTTATTGAAGACCTCTTTGGACTCCATCTTTTCCATCATGTCCATGAACTTCAATAACAAACTGCGGAGGAAGGATCTTTCAAACCGCATTCATGGTGACAGCTGAAACCTCAAGCCAAGCAAAACCAATGTTTTTTTTTTTTTTTTACAGCTTTGTAGATGTTATAGTCCTTCCAAAATTGTTGCAATCACCTTCACTGCCTGATGAAAAGTCGCAAAAACTCCTTTGTCCATAGTTTGGATAAGCCCCATAGTTTTCAGTGGCAGATGCACTACTTTGACGTTGGAATGAAAGTGATCCATGAATTGGAGGTGACCTGGTGCATTGTCAAGCTGCAAAAGAATGTTTAATGGGATATTCATTCATTCATTCATTTTCTATACCGCTTAATCCTGTGTTCAGCGTCGCGGGGGACCTGGAGCCTATCCCAGGAGACTTCGGGCACTAGGCGGGGTACACCCTGGACAGGGTGCCAATCCATCGCAGGGCACACACACATACACACACTCACACACTACGGGCAATTTGGGAACGCCAATTAGCCTAACCTGCATATCTTTGGACTGTGGGAGGAAACCGGAGAACCCAGAGGAAACCCACCAAGCACGGGGAGAACATGCAAACTCCATGCACACAGAGACGGGAATCGAGCCTACTAATACTACATTTATCACATTTTTCTTCATGTTGTGAGTCAGAATAGAATGTACAGGGGGTCCAGTGTGTTTATGTGAATTAAAAGTTATTATATGGATCTGGAGCTTTACTCACTATTTTGAACACCACTGTATTAAAAATCTTTGCTCGCCTTGCGGAACACTCGCAAACCATGTTACTCGCAATCCGAGGTTTCATTGTGCACCGTGTTCCAAATTATTACGCAAATTATATCTTTGTCTGATTTTCACAATTAGTAAATGCAAATGACAGTCAGTATCATTTTCAAGTCATCAACCATTAGGGTATAATTTGAATTTTATTGAACAAAAATAAAAAACTGAAAATGCATTGTTCCAAATTATTTGAACATACAGTAGGACCCCTTCTTTAATATCACCTTCACAATTCTTGCATTCATTGAGTTTTTGAACAGTTTCTGCTTGAATTTCTTTGCAAGATGTCAGAATAGCCTCCCAGAGAGCCCTGAGAAATCTACAGTTCTCCTGGATCATCAGGATTAGTCAGATCTGGGTTTGGGAAGGCTGGATCCCGGTTCCGCAGCCTTGGGCTCTTCCCACTTGGTGTTCTGGCTGTTCAGATAAATAAGAATCACAGAGGCAAACTCAGATCACCAATCAATAACAGGTTGAACAGTGTATCATTGGCACAAATCGTTTATACCGTTACTGCAAAAGCAAAAATGTATGATTATGTTAATCTAGTCAGATTATATTGATATTACACACCAGTAAACAGCCAGGCCCAGGCCACAGAGCGCAGTCAGGAACACGATACCCTTCTCATATCTTTTTCCTGGACTCTGAATTTCCTTTGAAGCCTAAAAATAAAGTGGAAATAAGTAAACGTATCTAAACTTATCTATAAACTTAATACTGTCTACGGGCAATTTAGGAACGCCAATTAGCCTAACCTGCATATCTTTGGACTGTGGGAGGAAACCGGAGTACCCGGAGGAAACCCACCAAGCACGGGGAGAACATGCAAACTCCATGCACACAGAGACGGGAATCGAGCCTGGCCGGGGAATCGAACCCAGACCCTGGAGGTGCAAGGCGACAGTGCTAACCACTACACCACCGCGCCGCCTTGAATGGGATATCTTTCTCCCAAAAATATTTCTCAATGGAAATCAATGGAAAAATCAGTCCTGGAAAATGGCCTGTGTAATCCAGGCTTTGGAGCTACTTTTCCACACAATAGGTTCGATATCCCTGTGCTCTTAGGTTCTCTGAATGATAAATTATGAGAGGCTTTAGTTTCATATCGCCAGAAACATTGCCACCAAACAACAGAGTAAGTCTACTTTGAAGCCTGGCATCACCTTTTCCTCTTTACTGATGAAACTTCATTTTGGCACCCCTTTCCAGTACAGTCCTGTCTCATCCATGTAAAAATCTGTAGTTGTAAAAAAGCACCTTCCTCTATGGTATCTTTAAGTGTTGCTGTAAATTCTTGGGCAGCTACAGAATCTGCACTCGCAGCCTCATGACTTACTTTTACGTTGGGAAGGTTGGCTCTAGCCTTGAATCTGTTACAACATTTATGACTGGCAGGAAAAGATGCATCCTGTTCACCCAGTTTCATTTTCATTTTTTCAAGTCTTTAAAGAGGCTTTTAGCGTTTTCTTGAATAAGCATTAAGCTGAATCGAACACGTTGCTGATCCCCTTGTGATCCTATATCCACACGATGAGAAGGTTCTCCATCTCCTCCATCACCTTACCACACTTTTTGATTATTATTGTTGACTTCTTTGGCACAGCAGACTATACTGTACATGTTCCATGGTCTTGTCCTTGTTCTTTAGAATTGTGCCGATAATTGAACGATTCATGTCAAATGTTTGAGAGATGGTACAAATCTTTTTGTCTTTTCGCCATAGTTATTGCTTTGCACTTCCTAGCAGTCCCCTTCACATCACCACTGGTTTTGCTCTTGTTTCCAGATATCATGGGCTCTGTACTGCACACAGCAGTAATTGTGACAAACAAGGTCCGGCAGACATGCGAGTTACACAGTAATACTTCTGCATTTTGCTTGCATCTACATCACCAGGATTCCCTTCGCGATTTAATGACAAGATTAACCTGTGTTAACCTTAACCTATGCATTTAAAATGTGCAGATAATCGCGCTGATGCCACGGGAAGCCTAAAGCAATCCTACATGGTGTTTACTGCTGCTTTGTCTCAGAGCTTTTTCAGTGAACTCTGTTTTGTTGAGAATTTTCCATAATTAGGATTCCAGTGGAATCTCAGATTGCAAGTAACACAGTTTGCGAGCGTTCCGCAAGACGAGCAAAATTTTTAAATAAATTTTGACTAGAAAATGAGCAAGGTTTACGAATACTGAGTATCATGTGGCAAAACAATGCAGAAATATTAGTTCATGCTTTTATCACCTCTAGGTTGGACTATTGTAACCCCTTACTGTCTGGTTGTTCAACTAGGTGCATAAACAAGCTTCAGCTAGTCCAGAATGCAGTGTCAGAACGTATATTGTCTTACAATAAGAAACCCTGCTAAACTGCTTACGATCTGTCTTACGATCCGCCACGCCTACTTCGGTCAAAGGATGCAGGCTGCTTGTCAGTACCGCGTATTATGAAAACTACAGCTGGGGCGGAGCTTTTTCTTACAAAGCCCCAAAATTATGGAATAGTCTTCCAAATAGTGTTCGGGACCAGAGGTGTCAAGTAACGAAGTACTAATACTTCGTTACCTTACTTAGGTAGAAATTTTGGGTATCTATACTTTACTGGAGTAATTATTTTTCAGCCGACTTTTTACTTCTACTCCTTACATTTTTAAGCAATTATCTGTACTTTCTACTCCTTACATTTTAAAAATAGCCTCGTTACTCTATTTTTATGATCAGACCGCGCAACCCCCATCCCCCCCCCCCACGCCCCACGGTCGCATGAAAAAAACGCGCACAATGCCCCCCCCCCCGCATGATCAGAAAGCGAGACCTTAATGCTTTTGTCGCCCCTCACGGTACTTTTATTTTTATACTTTAAGTAGTTTTGAAACCAGTACTTTTAAACTTTTACTTAAGTAAAAAGCTTGGGTTGATACTTCAACTTCTAAAGAAGTATTTTTGAACCCTAGCATCTATACTTCTACTTAATTAATGAATGTGAATACTTTTGACACCACTGTTCGGGACTCAGACACAGTCTCAGTGTTTAAGTCTAGGCTCAAAACATATTTATTTAGCCAAGCATTTTTATAAATAGATTTGCCATAAGGTAAAGGAGCAGATCTGGGGGACTCATGGACGTAGAGTATTATGGTGAACTGGTATGTTTAGATGCTGTCTTCCTCAGTCTCATTTGATCACTCAGGTTTGTTGACGGTGAGGTGATTGTTTGCTTTACATCTCAGTTCCCCCTCATGTTTGTGTTTCCTTCTGGCTCTCCCTTTTAGTTATGATGTCATAGTTAGTCCTGCCGGAGTCCCTGCTTGCACTCTACAGTAAATATACATTCACATTATGTGATTGTGACCAGACCTAACTAATCTTTCTCACTGTCTTTCTCTGTCAAGATACGCATGCTGCTCCTGAGCTGCCAGTGATCCAGACCCCCTCTGCACTCTGGACCTTTCTGACTCCCCACGTCTGGTTGAAGATCTCGTCGAATCGACGCCCTGTGTGGCATGTTTGGGATGAGTGTGGTGACTGGGGACGGTTCTACTTTACCATGATGGTGCTCCTGGCCTCGGCTGATTCAGGCAGCTGTTCTTTGAGAACTTGTGACTGCAGTTGCTCGATAGTTCAGGACAAAAATTCTCACTTGCTCATTAGAGACAAATTGATATTCATAAATTATACATATTTCTTTAATCTGTCACACTTTTTTCCATATTTATTTAGACTCTCTAAAGCAGCTTTGTGTCAGTGACCATTGTTGAAAACGCTATATAAATATATCTAAACTTAATTAGTTTCTCAGGCCAGCATTTAAAGTGAATACTTTCAGCTGGTGCTGAAATTATATGGATCATGCTAATTAAAAATAGATCTTGTTTCCCAATGTAAACTGTTAATTCTGCACCTCAGTACTGCCGTTCCTCCATCAGTAGATCATGGTATAAATGTAGATGCAAGTGCACGATCTTTCACTAGAAACATGAAATGTCTTTAAATGTGATTTGTCACCTTAACATTTGGGGCATTTCATCAATTTATTTTCATAGTAATATAAATAAGTAAGCAATAATAAATAATAGGTTACACTAGATTAATACAGATTACAATAACCATTCAGAGCAGTAATCTGACTCCATAAACAGTTTATTGTAAGACTTACACATACATTTCTCAAAATACAATGAAATGGTAAACAAAGTCAGTATGAGTAGAAACAAGTAGCAGAATATTACAATATAGTATATAATTAATTTTATCAGCCGAGTGTGTGTCCTCTGTAGTCTCGAGCTTAGAGATGATGCGGTTCCTGTGGACACCAGGCCCGTATTCACAAAGCTTTTTAGGCCTAAAAGTTGCTCCTAGTCATGAAATTCTTAATTATAACATTTTCTTAGAATTTCCCCTTAACTTTAGGACTAAATCTTAGTAAAGATAAAAATGATTCACTAAACATCCTAGACCTTAAAAACAGCTTCTAAGTTGTTAAGAGTAGAGAGGAGGACTTTTAAGAGACTTAAGAGTTTCTATAGCAGAGGACAAAATGGCAGAAAGAAGAAATATTCTCCAAACACTAAATGTAAAGCTAAAAGTAAACACGGCTCTTCTGTCTAATTTGGTTTTCTTGTTCTTTTACTCCCTTCCATCGCTCTTGGATTGCTGGCTACATACCATCCAAAAGTGCAACTTTAATAGACTGTCCTGTATCATGTAAATTGTAAAATCAAAAATGAGTTATTTTGCTCCCATCAATCTGAAATAGATTACAAGTAATAAAATCAGTGTGATAAATAAATGTAAGAACATATAGTAACTACTGTGTGGAAATCAGTTGCTTCAAAAGTACACACATTTTCAATATTCAGCTGTTTAATTAACGTTAGAATATTTAACATATACAATTTCTTTATATGCACACATTATGCTTTCACTGTTCTATAATATATTCTATTTTCACAAAAAGCTAATTTCAAGACCTTTTCAGGTGTCAGATTATTTTTTTTAATCAACCAATCAGTCCTTGAATTGCTGCATCATCCCTAGCAACAGGGTCGACCAGAACTACTCACTAAGATAAAGGGTTTTGTACTTTACTCAGAGTAGCTCTGAGAAGTTTCCTAAAGGACTTTTAGTCTAGGACTCCCAGCTAGGACTTTTTAAGCTAAGATAGCTCTCAGAGAACTCTAAAAAGCTTTGTGAATACGGGCCTTAGAGGTCTTTCTACCTTGTTCACAGTAAACACTTTAAACATGTGTCTTCTCCCATACCGTAATACTCATTAGCATGTAATCAATTCAAAAACAGGAGGAGGAGGGAACATCTCTGTCCACTCTGAGCCAGTCCTCTGTATACGGACAAGCTAATCCTGTCTGTCTACACATTTTTTTTCTTTATTAAATCTGAAAATCGGATAGCTGGAAAGCTGAGACTTTACAGAGTTTGGGAGTGTTTGTGTTAAGCAGGTATGACAAGTCCTCACAGGTTAGGAAGAGAAAGACATGTGCACGTGAACACACTGGATGTCGGCAACGATCCTCTCGACCCTGAAGAGTTAAACGTCAGGCAGGTTCAAGACATGCACCGACTGAAACGTTTCGACCTGTGATTTGACACGGGCCATGACGAAAACTCAAATCACAACAGGATTGGAACCGCCAGACGTTTACGCCATCACCATTCATCCGGAGAAATGATGTTACTCAAGACTACAAATCTAAATCACATTTATACTTGTTTGTTTGGAATGACATTTATTTTGTGGTCTTTAACAATGTTTGTTAGAAATTTAGCAGCAATATGAGAAAACCAGGTCATGATCAAACAAACAGATATACAATAGTTAAATCACGGTAACTCCTTGTCCATGTCATTTTATGAATAAACGTTGCACTTCTTGCGTACAAACCATGTTTCTGCTCCGATTTTGATCTTCAAAGTTCAGGCTCTGATGGGAGAAAAACTACAGAAACGTCAAATCCAATCACTCTGAAATGAACAATCATTAACTATTACAAGCACAAAGCGAGCCGCCCTCGTGCACTTAATCTAACACGTGGCTGAGCAGCACGAGGCACCCAGTGTGTGTGTATCGCTAATATGTGCTCGACCTGACACAAACGCTGCATTTATAGTTCCGCATAGTGTCATGCAATTTTCTGGCGCCATCTTGTGGCAGTTTGAAGTAACAACAAATGACGGTGATAATTGCAAGCTATTTTCTTAGTGGTTAATTTAGACCATGTGACTTGGGTTAGCGGCAATAGTCGAATTGTAAAAAAGATTTAAGAGGGATTTTTTTTTCGGGGGGTGGAGTATAAATAACCATTTATACCATAAAATTAAAATAAGATGAAAATAAGATTAAAGTAAGATTGCAAAATATGTCAAATTTGTGAAAACAGTTTAACAACATATAATAGTGATGGTCGTTCATGAACGATTCGTGCTTTTTGAACCAATCTTTAACATGACTCAGATGAACGAGTCGTCTCGGAGAGTGATTCGTTCATTTTCTATTGGCCGCGCTCATGCGCAAAGCATCGCAAAACCTCCCTCTGTTATATACAGGAAACGGTATTGTACGATTCTCAGTAATGAGTCTTCAACTCTCAAGTCGTTCGTTCTTTTAACACGTGACTCCCATAGACGCTATGTGGTGCAACAGAGTCAAAAGAACGAACGACTCAGACTGGAAGATATAAGAGGTGAGCTGCTCATACTGTTTATTATAATATTCCTTAGTTACATTGTAATATTTTCATAACTGGAACTATAGCCGAAATTTGTGTATGTAGACGTATTGGGGGTATTTTTTATTGAAAACGTAACATTTTCATTTATTTCTGATCAAGTGATTCGAACTTCTCATCACTAACATATAAGCTTAATTACATCAACTTGGAGCCATCAAAACAAAACATGCAAATCATCAAATCACTATTATGGCATTTAAAAATCTAAGCACAAAGTCTAATGAAAAACAAAACCTCTTCTTTACATTGCGAATGAAACACAAATTGTGTAAAGAACTCGTCTTTAATAATCATTAAAGCTGTCAGTCATTTCAAAAACTCCCGTTTTAAACTGAATCCTTCGTTTTCATCGCGTCTCCATGGAGAGAGTTCGTGTGTATGCATCATACCTCCTGTTCTCTTCTTTTTGAAATATGTTAAAAGCTGTGCTTGAACTGTTCTCTTGGCCGTTGCGAAAATGCAAACAGTTAGAAAAATGACGCAAAGTTGCATGAGCTTGTGAGGAGCGTGTTACAATATTGAATTCTGATTGGTTAATCGCCGTTATTTATAGTTTGCAGATGATCATACATAGAGAGTTTTAATTTAATTACATTTTTCATGACAAATTTTACATAATACACAGCATTATTAATCTAAAGAGGATGTAATGGGGGTTGGATTTTTTACAGATGGGATGGTTTTTGTCATTTTTTTCAACAGGGGGGTGCCATCCGCATCCGGGGGTACCCGGCATCCCCCCTCAAACTGAGCCCTGGTTAGAGTTTAACCAGGAAATTAAGGTGTGTTCCGATCAGCCTGAAGTACCCTGTGAAGTGCACTACACAGTGTGTTTAGCCAAGTTAAGTGTGATTCCAAACCACAGGGAGTGAAAATGTTTAGTTCAAAGGGAACTGTGAATGCTGTAGGGAACAAGTGAACAACAGATCTTCACTTCACCGGAAAAGGGAATGAATATTGCATTTCGCTGGAGCGTAAAAAAAAAAGGAGCTTGAAAAAGGATTGATATATTATCATTATTACCGAGGATGACATCATATTAAAAGGACACGAACATTACAATTTTTATTGAATCAAGAAATCCTTAGTATTATATGGGCTAGTCAAGTCAAGTAGACTTTTATTGTCATTTCAACCGTATACAGTTAGTACAGAGTGAAACGAAACAACGTTCCTCCAGGACCAAGGTGCTACATGCAACATACATTTACAACATCAATTAACTAACTACTAATCTAATTAGCTGACTAGCTGAGACAAAACAGATTAACATTATAAACGAACAGAAACTATTTCAGTTCTATACAGAAAAAGTGCACTTGCAAATGTGTAATAGTAATCTGTAAAAAAAAAAAATCTCCATGCATCTTTAATTTTATTATTATTAAACAATAATTTATTTACAATAATTTAATATAAAAAATTATTTATTTTCAAGTTATACACATTTCAATAGTATGTTTTATAATCGTATCATTTCTATCTGTTATCACCCAAATGAGGATGGGTTCCCTGTTGAGTCAGGGTTTCTTCCTAATGCCATCTCAGGGAGTTTTTTCTTGCCACCGTCGCCGTCACCCTTGGCTTGCTCATCAGAGACAT
This sequence comes from Channallabes apus, assembly GCA_030522415.1. NCBI lineage: Eukaryota > Metazoa > Chordata > Actinopteri > Siluriformes > Clariidae > Channallabes > Channallabes apus. The sequence continues at coordinate 2,399,539 of CM060124.1, forward strand.
TTCATTCATCATTCATTCGTCTCATTATTACCTAGACACATTTTTCTCACACATACACACTTCCAATTATTTTCTTTTCTGAAAAATTTTCTTTCATTTTTTGTAACTGTTCTTTCATTTTTGTGAAGCTGCTTTGAGACAATGACCATTGTTAAAAGCGCTATATATATATATATATATATATATATATAAATAAAAGAAAATTTAATTGAATTAATGTGTGTGTGTGTGTGTGTGTAAAGCTAAAGTAAGATGAGGAGAGGAGGAGGTATAGGGAGTTACTGTGTAGGATGACTTTCACACACACACACACACACACACAGTCACAGTGTTATAATAAACAGTGCACGCGTGCACGGATGTTGACTATATGAGTGACGCATGTGCACTGAGACTGAGCATGGGAGACGATTATCCACAATCCCCCAGCATGAAACAGAAAAGAACCATTGGTTTAGTTGTAATCACGTGAAGCGGAATGAACATAATTAAATTATGGAAAGAATTTCCACCTGATTTAATGGCTTTCGTTCAGCATTAAGCAATTTTGTTGGCCCAACTTAATGTATTTAGGTTCCGTTAAAGTAATGTTATTAGGTTCATTTAACTTATTTACTACAGCTGCGTCCAACATAATTTAATACTGTTAACATAAATGAATAGGGTTGGTACAACAAATTTTTCAGTTGTAAATTAAGTTGATCCAACTCAAGTAAATTTCAATTTCAAGCCCTGGTCAACAGAATTCTGTGAAGGAAGGAAACAGACAAACGGGATAAAACGGAGATTTTTATTTTACACCAGGAGCAACTTACAAATGAGGTCTCAGTTTGAAAAGATGTACAAAACTTAAAACACCACAAATAGTATTAATTAAAAAAATTAAACACCAACAGAAACGTTTTGTACTTTATAACTGTATGTTATGACTTTTAAATATGACCGTTAGATCCGGTTGGTCAGGAAACTCCTGAAGTCAGATGCAGACACACTTTCAGTCACAAACTGCTGTGAAAAAATACAGAGATAGATATTCAATTAAAATTCATGATACTTAATTTAGCAAATGAACAATATTTATACTTTGTTCCTCTCGCTTCACAACTCATGAGAACAGACCGAAACCAGAACCGAACCGCAAGCACGCGCATATAACCGTCGGTATTTTAATTGTGATTAAAAATATAAGAAATAACTTAAACTAAAATAATGTGACTAAACATCGCTAAACAACAGGTGACATTTATGTTCAGTATTTCGTTTCTATTTAGAAGGATGGGAATTAATTCCTGCTTACCTTTTCCACACGACCCACCAAACGTTTGTCTTCTCAACACACTGTGTTCTCTTCTCGCGATATTTCCGGTTTTCACATTGACAAGATCTCGTTGGTTTATCTCCACATGATTGAATCTAGTAAATGTTAAGTTGTGGAATTTCATGCAAATACAACATAACTGTAAGGGTTCACCCCTAGAGGGCGCCAAAGCGCACAGTTGAGTTGGTATGTTAAGTTTCTGTTATTTTCTGTTAAACTTCATGAGTTTCCCATGAGGCACCTCGGTCAGGTGAAGAGATTAATTAAGTGGACAATTATAAATAGCCTGACTGAAAGTCAGTCAGGGTCGAGTATTAATCGCCATTTTTGTGTTGGACTGTGTAGGATTTGTTTTGAATATAAGTGAGATAAAAGACTACTAGGTGCTCCTACAGAAGAGCTGATTTATGTTTGTGTGAATGAGAACTTCAATAAAAGATGACATTTCCCTCTGCCTCCTCTGCGTTCATGACGAACCACACACCTACAGTTCGGGACAATAACTTATTCATGTTTAGCTTGGAAACATGAAATTATTATGTACAAAACACATTACATTTTAGTACATGTAACAGGTAGCCAAGTTCATTTTTTTGAGTGTGCGTACTACTCGTATGTCAAGACCTCACTTGTTTATCCAGTTAAAAGTTTATTAAAAAGTGCAACCAAGTTATCAAGTTAGACCAAGTTACTTGCAACGCAAGATTCCACTGTCCTATGATGCAATGATTTTACATTTAATTTAATCAATAAATCATTCGTATTATATCAGTCATTCCTGAGAACTTTATTTTATTTTATAAAGTCCTCACTAGAGCTGAAAAAGTCCTTGTCCAGAACAAAAGTTCACATTTTCAAATTGCTAAAAAACTGATTTAAATAAATATGAAAATAATCACTTATTATGTGCTAAATAAATAAGTACTTTCTAAGTAATTTCATTGCATTTTTTTTACTCAAATTGTAAATTTGTGTTTCCTTTCTTGTAACCTGTGTTTTGCATTTTATATTATGTGCCCAAACCTCCCTCCAAATTCTCCAGATCCCAAACCAATCGAGCCCCATGGGATACACCAGACAAACAAGTCTGACCCATGGAATCCCCCTGACATCCCCCCCCCCCCCCCGCCCCCTGCTGCCAATTTCCACACAGCATACCGCAGAGGCCCTAAAAAGACCAATGCCTTATTACCATATATCCCCTATCCTTATTAACATACTTACTGCACCATCTGTACACAAGACACTCAGATCAATGTACATACTGTATGAACCCATAACCTTATTTTAGGTCACTTATGCACTTCTGAATAGATGCTAACTCCATTTCATTGCTTTAGTAAACGTACTTTGCACAGGGATAATGATGTTGAATCTAATTGAATCTAATTTGTCTAATCTAAAAAAAAAAAAAAAGTACACATGCTCAAATATCAGGTTGGATTTTTTCTTAAACGGGTATGTAGATTTTTTTTTTAAAGTATCTATTCAATTCAATTACATTTTATTTCTATTGCATTTTAACAATTGTCATTGTTGCAAAGTAGCTTTAAACAATCAAAAGATGTTATAAAAGTTAGCGTTATGGTCTAATATTTTAACGATAACCTGATGATGTCTAATGAATAACATCTGTCTGACTTCGGTTTAGAGCTGTATTATCAGGTTGTAAATGTAATCATGTCAGATGGGGTCAGTGGTAGCGCTGGGTCATGTGGTGGTTATAATGGAGAAAGGTCATTAGGCAACACCTGCACCCAGCTGCTGGTAATGAAAAAAACACACACACACATCTAAATATCACAGGTAACAGATCACACGGGTCATATTAGTCCAGTATCCAGTATGGTATATATCATGCCTATATGTTTTTAACTGGTTTTCTGTTCATCATGTAAATCTGTATTAATGTCCATTTAGATAATAACTAAGTGTAGTCAGATGATTTCAAGCATTTACGAAGTACATCAAAATGTGTGTGTGTGTGTGTGTGTGTGTGTGTGTGTGTGTGTGTGTGTGCATGTGCGTGTGTGCGTGTGTGTGTGTGCGTGTGTGTGTGTGCGTGTGTGCATGTGCGTGTGTGCGTGTGTGTGTGTGGTAAGATAGACTGAGAGCCACAGAAATGCAGATCAGAAACCAAAATAAACTTTAAGAAAAAACACAGTTTCATAAACTCTGTACAATTTTATACTCTATAAAACCTCTACTGGATATACTGTAACGACAATAAAAAGTAAATAAGAGAAAGAAAAAAAACATTCCACCATAAAACACACTCTGTAAAACTTTCACCTAATATCTGCAAGCTTTAAAATGAACTTGAAAGCCAAATGAATGAAGAAAAAACTAAAGAGATTCAAAGAGTCATTTGTCTAAATGAATCGATGAACTGATCATTCGTTTAACACAGACGTGAGAATCCGAGACGTCAGGAAACAAACAAACAAAACCGGATCGTCCAGCTGTGGTTGAAGGAAGGGAAATAAAAACCTAGACATTCAAAGAATCATTTAGTGTCTAAATAATTCAGTGAATCATATTCATGGAAGATGAATTTGAGGAGTCACTTAATGACTCAATTATTAGGTCAGAGTTACTGAATTCTCAGCAGTTTAGATTCAGCAGATCATTGAACTGGATCTGATTATAGAGTCACTCTGTGGATCAGCAGTAGTCTGAATGTTCCTCCTCTACATAGTTCGCAGGAAACAGTCCGACCTGAGGAACCACACACACACACACACACACACACACACACACACACACACACACACACACACACAGAAAGAGAGAATCAATTGTCATTAAATTAAATTTGATTTCTACTTTAAATTACTGTGTGTGTGTGTGTGTGTGTGTGTGTGTGTGTTAGTTACCCGGCCATAGACCTCTCCTTTCCACCAGCCATTGTGTGCTTTCTTCGAGATGATCTTCACCGTGTCCCCCTCTCTGAGAGACAGCTCGGTCCGATCCCTCGCTGAGAAATCATAGCGCACTTTAGCTGTGCCAAAATAACGCTCGCTCATACCTACACACACACACACACACACACACACACACACACACACACACACACACACACACACACATAAAATGTATAACATCTGGAAGATTTCAGCACTACACCACTAGGGTGCACCCTCTCCTGAATGCTATTTACTTCTCCTTTTTGTTTCTTCTCATTTTCTGTTTCATAGATATTTAAAGCTCATGGACTCACACATACACACACACACACACATGCAAACACAAACGTGTGAAGCTTTGCAGTTTGTTCTCAATAATGTGCCCTGATCTCTGTATGTGGCCTTGCATTGTACGTTTAGAAGAGACTTGAATGAAATCAGACGAGCGATTGTCAGTGCTACAGCGCTCAGCCAGGTTTAATCAAACTTTTCTCTGTGAAATATTTTACAGACTTGGTTTACTCTGTCTCAAGCAACTGATCAGTTCCTGATAACCGGTCACGTCCATGCCTCTGCGCCAGTGAGACGCAACAGCAGCTAAAACCTTAACGAAGTACTACTAGTTTCAGCTAAAAGAGCATGCGTGCCCTGATGATTCCTTCTTCCTTAACCAGTTCATCCACAGCCCATTCACACAGATAATCTGATCAGATCATGCTCACTGTGTCCCATTATTCCCACACCGCCCCGTTTGTCTGAAAGCAGACCTGAGATCGAAAAGAAGGAAGTCAGATGTGTTAGCCTAGGGCTCAAGGAAAAGGAAGATCGCTGGCAACATGGCCGTGTCTATAGAGTTCTCGGTCTGTGAGGTCAGACCTGATTTCCAACCAGACCACAGAGAATTGTGGTTATCTGCCATCCAATGAGGCTAATGCTGATTGAAGACGAGCCCCTTCTGGTGTCACTGGTGGTTAGAGACCATTTTATCCCAGGCATGAAAGACAGTCCAGGCCATAAAATTCTTTATTTTTGCCATTTACCATCTGTACAGCACAACTCAAGATGCGAGCGAAGTCAAGACTTTCAACTTTAATTCTAGGGACTTGACAGAAGCGTGAAATCAACTATTCAGGAATTACAGCCATGTTCATACGCACACAATCCCATTAGTGTGGGTCATAAATAATGAACAAACTAAGATATTACAAACACAAGCACTGCCTGTAATACTTGGATAAAAATACTTTTCAGCCAACAACTGCCTGAAGTCTGGAACCCATGGACTTGAACAAATTCGGAGTTTTCAGCTTCGCTCGAGATGCTTTGCCAGGGCTTTACTGCAGATGCCTTCAGATGCTGCCTGTTTGTGGTTCTTTCTGCCTTAGTCTTCAGTAAGTTAAAAGCATGCTCTATTGAGTTGAGATCAGGTGACTGACTTGGCCAGGGTAGAATATCACATTTCTATGACTTGGGTATCTTTAACTCTACATGTATTTTTTGGGTCATTATTCGTGTGTAGTATGAAGCAGCATCCTATCAGTTTGGGCTGAATATGAGCAGTGATTCACCTTATGTGCAGCCATATACTTATACCATAACACTGCCTCCACCGTGTCTGACAGATAATGTGGTGCTCTCGATCATGAGCTGTTCCTTTCTTTCTTCTTTCCCTTCATTCTGGTGCGAGTTAATCTTGGTTTCCAAATAACCTGGAGAAGTCTAATCTGGCCTTTCTGTGGGTTGCACCTTGTGGCGAAGCATTTGTATTTAGTTCACAAAGTCGTGCCTTGACTGTAAACTTTGACAACGGCACACCAACCTCCCCCAATGACCCGCCTTCTTGATTTGGCTGGATGTTGTAAAGGGGTTCTTCTTCACCATGGACAGAATTCTGTGCTCATCCACCTTTCTTATCTTCCCTGGTCTTCCAGGCCTTTTACTGTTGCTGAGCTCACCACGTCATTTATTTAGAATGTTCTAAACTGTTGTATTGGCCACTTCCAATGTTTTTGCTCTCTCTTTGATGTTATTATTTAGTTTTTTAGCCTAATTATGGCTTGTTGCATTTGCACAGACACTATTTCGACCTTGTGTTAAGAGTTCAAGAGTACAGCTACCAAATGCAAATCTAACACTCAGAACCACCTCCAGTCTTTTTACTGGCTTCATTAATCATGAGTAATGAGAGAACAGACCACACCTAGCCATGTAACTGCTTTTCCACCATTTCTTCCGTTATTTATGAGGCCCAAAAAATGGTTGTGTGTGTATGAACATGGCTGTAATTCCTGAATGGTTAATATCACATTTCTGTCAAACCCCTTGAGTTAGAGCTGAAAGTCTTGACTTTGTTCCAAAATGTTTGGCCCTGACTACAAATGTTTGTTTACTATATACTGGAAACATCAGATAAAGTTTCTCAACACACATACATGTTATCTGGTCTCTCATCATGTGCCCAATAAACTCAGTGGTTTAAATTTAGTTATCATGATTTGGCTTGGCGGCATTAAATCTTGTGAAAGGGTTCTTCTTCATCATGGACAGAGTTTTACAGTCATCCACTTTAGTTTTCTTCATTCTTTCTGGTCTTTCAGGCCTTTTGCTGATGTTTTTCTCTCTTGTTCTGATGGGTCTGGGTTTTTCAGCCTAATAACAGCCTCCTTAACGTTCATAGAGCCCTTTTTGAACAGTCAGGCTTCAAGAGAGCAGCTACCAAATGACAACCTCCAGGACTTTTATGTGCTTCATTAGTCATGAAGTAACAAGGGAACATGGCACCCTCCCCCCCCACCCCGAAAAATGGTGTGCGTGTGTGCGTGTGTGTGTGTGTGTGTGTGTGTGTGTGTATGAAAATGGCTGCAATATCTAAATGGTTAAGTTGAAAGTCTTGATTTCATTCACATTTAAGTGTTTCTTTTCAAATTGGTGGCATACAGAGGACAAATGGCAAAATAATCATTTATATGACTTTAGCCATCATGATTTGGCTTGGCAGGCATGATCGCCAGACAAAATGATGGATGCTTTGATACTGGATGCAATGACTGTAAGAAAGTGCATACAGTGGAACCTCTGATTACGAGCATAATTCATTCCATAAGCGGCTTGTATTCCAAAACACTCATAAACCAAGCAAATTTTCCCATAAGAAATAATGGAAACTCAAATTATTTGTTCCATGGGCCAAAAAAACTTAATGTATAAAAATAATTAATACAGAATATAAAGTAAAAATAAAACAAATTAACCTGCACTTTACCTTTAAAAAACAAGTAAAAAATAAATCCCAACAGATAAGTGTTTCTGTTTATGCACGCAGTCTTTCTTACATTAAGTGTGTGTGTGTGTGTGTGTGTGTGTGTGTGAAGCTAAAGTAAGAGGAGAGGAGGAATCAGCCACTCGCCCTCTTCTCATCTTACACAGTAAACCTTTCTGCTCTCTTGTTTGAATTTCACACACACACACACACACACACACACATACACACACACACACATTAACAGAAATACTGTTTTGTCTGAAAAAGTACATGAATAACTGCTGTAAAGTAAAACAAATGAACAAATGCACTTTACCCTTGAAAAGAATTGTGACAGAGCAGAGTTTTTGTCTGAACAGAGAGTGTGTGTGCTTGTGTGTGTGTGTCTGAAGCCGAGAGAGGGTGGGGGGGCGTAAAAGCGAGCCTCTCTAATGAGACTTACTTTAGCTTTTTCACTAAACAAAGTACACACGTGTTATAAGAAACAGTACAATACAAACACAAAATTAAATATGTTTTACGCACATGTGGTCACAGTGTTATAGTAAACAGTACATGCGTGCACGGATGTTGATTATACCAGACTAGCACTAAGACCCAGCAGGGGAGACGATTACCCACATTTCAGCACGTAAGAGAGAGAAAAACAGTTGGCTCAGTTGTGATCACGTGATGCTCGGCGGGATGCTGCTTGTCAAAA
>CM060124.1:2412724-2430224 GCA_030522415.1 Channallabes apus
CTCTGATGCTAACTGCTCTTGTTGTTATCAATCATTAGCTTAACAATGAATGCTATTCTTAAACATAACATGTTTGATTTGATTAAAAGAATAATTCATTAACGGTCAAAACTTAACTTCTACAAAGACTGCTGTTAGCATGGGTATGCTAGCCAAAATTAGCATGACAGCAGCGAGATGTGTTTATTAATGCATTCTGTTTTTGTTTTGTTTTTGTTAAAATACAAATTGAGGAGCATGTAGTGTGTATTGCTAACAGAAGCATTATTACATGTTAAGATGCCAATAATAAAACTAAATTAAACTATTAAAAAAATATATTCTAGATAAAATTACAAGCACAATTGTTTGTTTATTGGTTATTAGCAACACAGAGCAGAACAGGCTAGTGCATGTGCTTAGGGATAACTCATGCTTATGCTAACCTGACATGTTTATGATTTTTAGTGTGACATAGCTAGCAGATTGGTGCTAATCCAAAGGAAAGGTCCCATTTTGGATACTGGGTATTTGATATTAGACCATAAATACATTGACCATGGTGGAAAAACAGCTGCGAAATAACTAGCAGAGTAATAAATGTATGTTATTTGTCTGTAGCTGTTTTATGCTAGATGCTGAGCATTGAAGTATGTTGGCACATTTGTTTTATCGATAATTATATAACAGATTGCAATAAGTAGCACAAAAAGGTAAAATATTGAAGCCGGTACCTCCCACCACTGCAAGTCCACGTCAGCGCGCGTCAGCTCTATGACATCACCCACAGCAAGATGCAGCGGCTGGCCGAACGCCACAGGGGGCGGAGGCATGCCATAATAATCATTGCACACCTCCATCTTAGGAAGACCTGAGACAGACAGCGCGGCAGGAAAAAAACTTCCATTAATGCTAATAATGTGTACAATTTACTTCTAATGTTTCCTAGAAGGCTAAAACAGTTAATCTGACAGCATTACTGAACAAAAGTGATGGGTATGAATATTAATCTTCAAAGCTTACAGGCTAACCTGCTAAACTAATTTTTAAGGGAAAGTTATAGTTATAAGTTTTTATTGCTAATTCTAGCTTGCTAGCAAGCAAGTTTTTCCAATTATTTTTAAAGGAAACTATATGCTAGTAGCTAGCTTGAAAAAGGCGGGGAAAATACCCGGTTTAGTCTGTCTCGGAGTGCCAGATCTGGACTTGCTCTAAAAGGAAACAAAAGCATTAGAAGTAGTTTCATAAGCTTCCACATTTCTTAACATGCTTGTGAAATCCCATGCTGCACTGCAGTAGGTTTGTCAGAATGTACACAGGTATAAAATAGATTGATGCTAAACCATTGTGGGGATGGAGTTGGTAATGACTGACCTTTTTTGTAGTCACAGAGTTTTCTGAAATGAAGAAAGAAACATGATAAATACGATTGCATCTGTATCCTGGTCAAATGTCCACGCAGATGAGAGAACAAAATCAGACCTGCATTGCGTCCACATGGAGGAACGCGTCCAAGACACTCCTTATGGGCGGCCATTTTACAGCGGGTGCAGCGGTAGCCCTGGTAGAAGATCCCCCTGATGGAGAAGGACCACACACACAAAAAACTCACAAACTTTTACATCCTGAATGTTCATCAGTTCTTCTTTGTTGCCCAATCAAAGCATATCTTATCATCTTCATACAGTAAGAAGCTCCATGCTCCACACTAGCAAGCAACAGGAACTTCAGAAGCAACATTTTCTTTAAGAAGATGCCCTTATCCAGAGATCTCATGATATATAGATGAGATACATCAAACAAACATGTCTGATCCATGGAGGCCCCACCTCACATCCCAACAGCATACAATCATTCTATGTTAGAATGATTGTATTAGTCTAAAATGGCTATTTGTTTGTATATTTATGGTAGATATTTAACTCTTTTGTAATTATGGTAATATGTCATTTAAAAAAAAAACATCAATATTTAACAATTAACAACAAAAGTATTCTGAGATAACGCTGAGATGGTTTGTGAACCATTTACCTGAGCAACATCTGACAGGCTTTACAGGAAGTGGTCTGCTCAAAACAGTGCATCTGGAAATCATGGCCATTGGCCGCGCTGTTTTCTGGACACATGTTAGACCTGCGGAGGTGCGCATATTTAATATCAATGGTCATGGTAAAAATAATCTGATATCAATGAAATTCTGGTTTTAAAATCTGTTATTACTAAAAACAAATGGGATTAACAAGTATTAGATGTTCCTAGAGTTATCTATAGGTGGAATATTTCATTAATGTTAAGATGACGTGTCTGACACTTTACTCACAGAGCCATCTCGAACTGTTCTAGCCACTTCTTCTTCAGCTCACGTGTCTTGAAGTACAGATCATAACCACCCGGGCCAAATGAATCCATTAGTAAGAAGGTATGTGTCCACTACACACATAAACACACACATACAGATTCCAGGTAAGAAACCCAATGAGATGACATACAGTACAGCAGTTGACACAAATACACAGAGAGAGTTTGAAAAGAAGACAGTGTAAGAGGACCTTTTTATTTTCTTTGTCTCCGGACGGTTCATCTCTCAGTTGGTATTGCTGCAGGTCAATGAGTTCTTTCATCTCCATAATCTCCCCACTGCGCTTCTTACACACCAGTAGGGCTTTATCAAACAGGAACGCATACCTGCATGCAAAAATGCTAATTCAACACTGATTTAAGGGCAAATAAATCTATTAAATCATGTAATTATCAAGCAATCCCACTTGGTCACCAGTTATCAAGACTACGCAGGTTCAGAACATTTCACTACAGATACAACACGAGACGATACAAATACGAATATTGAACCACTCCACCAGACTGATTGTACCCAGGACTGTGCAGAAACCAAGTAACTTTATGGGGGTCATCATTATGAAGATGAAGATGAAAAACAACCCCACTATGATGCCAGTACATGTATGTTTTCTACAAAACAACCCTAAGTCACCTGTAATCAAGGCCATATGGCCGCCAAGCAATCTAGTAGATTTCCTGTTACCAAGACCTACAGTATATGGTACTACATAGACAACACTACTGCGCAAAACTTTTACGGTTCTAAACAACTCCACTGCAAAATTAATTACAAAAACTGTGAGAATATCCAAAATTTCTGCTAGGTCAGTGGTTTATTCCAGTATTGAGCAACTCCATTGGGTCATCAGTTACCAAGACATTGTATATCCCACACCACTCAACTGGGCCACCATACAGAGGTCATAAAGGTACTAAACAACTGCATTAGGCCATCAGCTACTAGGATAATTTTCGTACTGACAAACTCCACTGCGTCACCCGTTACCAAGACCATGCAGGTTTTAAACAACTCAAATGGGTCACCAGTTTCCAAGGTCTTGTTAATTCCAAACAAGTCCATTTGGTCACCAATTACCAGGATCTTGTTGGTTCCAAACAGCTGCATTGGGAAACCAGTACCACAGTCTTCAATGTTTCAAGGTTCAACATTCAAGTTATTTGCCAATGCCACCTTTACTGCAGACATACAGTACAGAGGAATCGAAATTCCACTTCTCTTCTCTCGCATTAAGTGTTTATGTCAATTGTACTATGTCAATGCAATATAGAATGTTTGTAGAGAAATATCAGCAGTCAGTACAATATAGAAACAGATGTAACTTAAATCTATTTATTATAAGTGTACTTAACAAGAGTTAATATATCTTGTAAACACCTAAATTGAAAGAATGAAAGAATTTGTATATGTGTCTAGTTTTGTTTTGTTTGCAAACAACTAGGTAACCACTTACCAAAATCCTGGTTCCAAACAATTCTGCTGGGTCACCAGTAACCAGGATCTTGTAGGTTCCAAATAACTCCGCGGGATATCTAGCTACCAGGATTTTGGAGGTTCTAACCACTCCACTGGGTCACTAGTTACCAAGATATTGTGGGTTGCAAATAATACCATTGTGTCATGTACCAAATGTACGAAAGAACTTCCCTGCATCACTAATTACGGTCACTAGTAACAATTACAGTACATGTACTAAACAACTCCTTTAAATGTTCGCTATACTGTAATTCGGAAATGTTCGGAAAAATTACCAAATTTCCTTTGCATCACACATGCGCACAGACACATTCAAACACAAGTATATGAGATAATCACCTGTCTTGCTTAGATTTTTTGTCAGGTCCACAGATCTTCAGCTCTCCATCAATTTTTGGGCGGCCAAAAAGTGCGAGGGACTGAGTCTGAGTGACAAAGAGAAAAGGTCAAATGGAAGAAAGATGTGATTCAAAGAGATGTGCAGAGATTTATCTGTAAACACAATGCCCTCTTCTAATTCAGTGTAACTCAGTGCTGTGGTTAACTGCATACTTTGCTGCAGCACTGCAGCAATAAAAACGTTTTAAAGGAGGTTTTAGGGGGCACATCCCACCACATTCTGTAGGTAAATATCGTTTTTTTTTTTTGAGATATAAGAACAACATTAAAGTGCAGCGATACAAGACAAAGTCGTGAAAGCAGACAATGAAAGCTTTAGTTTGTAAATGCTACCGCAACTTCCTGTCAAACAGGAAACCATGCACACGACTGTTTCCCTCCAACAGCAAGGTACTCTCAGCTAATGCTAATGACACTGCCTCACCTTCAGCTAAAACAGTATTTAACACCTATATTCTTAACAACTGTTGTGAGCCAATCACACATGTTGTGTTTGTAATTACTGGTAGTTAATATGATTAATAATAAGAGAGCTATGTGGTGTATGATTCTTTAGAAGCGTTCAGGGTGTATCGATTATGGTTTAGGGGCCTTTGAACGAGCTATGAGACATATCATTAATATATTAATAATGTTCATTTCTCTGTTGCTATGAAATTAACAAACTCTATGGTTCCTTGTATTTTCATTAGTTCTTGTAAATGAATGCATACGCCAGTCTTCATCAGTGAAGCGTGCTGTCGTACGTAGGGTGTGTAGGCAAAACTGGGACTTTTGATGAAATTACTGATGAATAAAGGCATAAAAGCGATTGACATTTACAGAAGATTTCAAGAATCAGGGCCAGGTGTAGCTCAGTGGTTAAGGCATTGGACTACGGTTCGGAAGATCCCAGGTTCAAACCCCACAACCACCAAGTTGCCACTGTTGGGCCCTTGAGCCTCAACTTAACCCTCAACTGCTCAGATGTGTAATGAGATAAAAAATGTAAGTCACTCTGGATAAGAGAGTCTGCCAAATGCCTAAATGTAAAGAACAGCACGGTGATGAGACTCTTAGTTGCAGTAAAACATATGAACTGTTAAAACGTTTTTAAAAAGGCCGTACATCAGTGAATGATGATCCTGGCCGATGTGGCTCAGAGCTCACTGTGGTTGTTCCAGTGAACATTCAGTGAGTGGTCCAGATAACTTGTCGTGGACAGATAAGTTGCCGCCAACATGCAAAAGAGACGCATCTGTCTGTGTGAACTGTGCACACACTCTCATCGCACTCAAACTCGGCTGAGAGTTATTGCCACACACCCCTACAGTCCTGACCTCGCTACAAGACAGATACACAAGGAGTTCCTGGGAGGCTGGTGTTTCAGATATGAGGCAGGCACTCTGATCATGTAAACTTTCTCCTTTGATGGTACCCAAGCAGGAGTGAAACACTGGGATAAATAAGTGATAAGTGTATCAGGGGATTATATAGAGAAATAAAGGGAGTTTTGAATCTGATCAGACAAATTATAGAACCAGAAGGAATAATAACAAGAACTGTTCTGACAACAGCTTAGAATCACAGAACTGGTTTAATCTAATAGGTGTAGATTCTGGAACTGTTCTTCGAACTGTTTGTTTGCGCTTCTGTGACATCTGGCCATAGAATTTGTCCATTTGCATTGAGGAAGTTTGAGGAATTTAAGTTTAGATGTGTTAAAACGTTTGAAAGCATTGACGTTTAACTAATCGCAAGTCTTAACACATAACTCCAGGCAGCCCTAATGTTTTTGTATCTTAAAATAAGTCATTTGTTAATAAACTCCAAAGCAGAAACCTCCAGTGAGAGGAACTGCTGTAACCATGGAAACGGAGCTTCCTACAGCAAACAGCTATTTTTTCACCAGCCTTGACTACTGAAACATTATATCAAGACTGCGGTATGAGACTAAATTAGCTATAGCTAACAAATATATAAAACTAAATTGTTTACAAAAATTTAATAATAATATAAACCGCGTTCCAAATTATTATGCAAATTGGATGTAAGTGTCATAAACATTAAGTGTTTAGTGTTTAAATTAAACTCATGGATGGTGTCGTGTCTCAGGGCTCTTTGGGTCACTGAAATGAATCTCAGACACGTGTGATAATTAGTTTGCCAGATGAGGACAATTAAAGGAAAAGTATTGAAGAAGGTTGTTCCACATTATTAAACAGGCCGCAGGTTTCAAGCGATATGGGAAAGAAAAAGGATCTCTGCTGCCGAAAAGCCTCAAATTGGACGAGGTATGAAAACAGTAGATATTTCACGAAAACTCATTGTGCTCTGAACCAGCCACGAATGTCTTCACAGTACGGACAGGTTCGTGCAGATAAAGGCAGAATGAAGAAGGTTTCTGCAAGACAGATTCATCAGATTAAGAGAGCAGCTGCTGAAATGCCTTTACAAAGCAGCAAACAGGTATTTGAAGCTGCTGGTGCCTCTGGAGTCCCGCGAACCTCAAGGTGTTGGATCCTTTAAAGGCTTGCAGTTGTGCATAAACCTACTATTCGGCCCCTAATCAATGCTCACAAGCAGAAACGGTTGCAGTGGGTCCAGGCATACATGAAGACAAGGTTTTAAACAGTCTTGTTTACTGATGAGTGTCGTGCAGCCCTGGATGGTCCAGATGGATGGAGTAGTGGATGGTTGGTGGATGGCCACCATGTCCCAACAAGGCTGCAGCGTCAACAAGGAGGTGCCGGAGTCATGTTTTGGGCCAGAATCATGGGGAGAGAGCTGGTAGTCCCCTGTAGGGTCCCTGAAGGTGTGAAAATGACCTCTGCACAGTATATTGACTGACCACTTTCTTCCATGGTACAAAAAGAAGAACCGTGGCTTCGGTAACAAAATCATCTTCATGCACGACAATGCACCATCTCATGCTGCAGAGAATATCTCTGTGTTACTGGCTGCTATGGGCATAAAAGATGAGAAACTCATGGTGTGGCCACCGTCCTCCCCTGACCTCAACCCCATTGAGAACCTTTGGAGAATCCTCAAAAGATCTATGAGGGTGGGAGGCAGTTTGATTCAAAACAGCAGCTCTGGGAGGCTATTCTGACATCCTGCAAAGAAACTCAAGCAGAAACTGTCCAAAAACTCACAAGTTCAGTCGATGTAAGAATTGTGAAGGTGATATAAAGAAGGGGTCCTATGTTAAGATGTAACATGTAGCCCTGTTAGGATGTTTCTGATTGAAATAGTTTTTGATTTCAGTAAATATGACCTCATAATGCTGCAAATTCAACAAAAGCCTATTTTCAGTTCTTTACAACCTATAAAATGTTTTAATTCTGTTGTGTATAATAATTTGGAACAGTGTGTTTTTATTTTTTTATTTTTTTAAAGAAATATTGTTATCATTAGGAGGTTTGTTCAATAAAATTAAAATTATACCCTAATGGTTGATGACTTGAAAATTATACTGACTGTCATTTGCATTTTTATTTTATGTAAATCAGAGAAAGATATCATTTGTGTAATAATTTGGAACGCAGTGTATATAACAAACTTAATATAAATATACTTAAATGACACAAAACTCTATGTAATGTGTACAGGTGCTGAAAGAGCAAATGGTTTGTGGATATGTTTTATGACTTAATGTTTTGTGGTTAATTTCAGCTGTTTTTAAATAATAATAGTTGAGCTTTATCTGACAGCTGATTGGTTGGTTAAAACCTACTCTGTTTGGTTAACCAATTTTATTTACAAAATTTCTGGAAAGTTCCTGAAAGCAACGAACAGAAGTGAAACATCTGGAACCTTGGTTACTAACCAGTGGTACTAGTTCAACAAATATTTTCACCATTTGGTTAAAATGTTTTTATTTTTAACTTAATTACAGTATGCAGAATTTTGGCCCGTGGGTAATGGTCACATGCAAAGTTAACGCTGTATCAGCACCAAGTGTGTTGAAATGACCCTAATAAATGCTGACCTGAATAAAATAAAGTTTCATGATGCTGAGAAACGGAACATCATAAAACAGCCCTGGTTCGACATGCGACTTAACATCTCGAGTTCTGCTGAAGGCATTTATCAGACACAAACCGTCTGCGTTTGCTAAGAAGAGAAAACCATTGCATTAAAAAAGTGTGTCATGGTGTGATAGTCTGCGTTTCTCGGGTGTGATGTAACTCGGTGTCAAATGTGCGGTTTCAAGAAAAAAAAAAAAAAACCTACAGGATGCAGCGTTCTGGTTTTACAGGGTTGCATCAAATGCCGCTAATCTGGTGCTTTTGTAAAGCAACGAAACCAGGATGATGTTTATCTGGGTGGAATGTCATAATGAAGAACGGTTTTTGAAATAAAAGTTTAGACAGCTGGTGAAATTTAAAAAATAACTAAATTCTGCCACATGACTAGCATTATTAAAATAAAGAGGACAACAAGCTAGACTAAACTTTTAGAAAAATAACCTAATAATTCCTAGCTAGCATCTGAATAGAGATATGAACAAACCTTTATTTAATCTTTAATTTTGTAGCAAAGTCTGAGTTTCGTCATTAGCTATTAGCTATTAGCTACATCTATTATAGCTAGAAACTGAATCTAGGCCGAGTACTGTATATTGTGATTTAATAAAGTGTATAAATAATTTCGAAAGAAAAAATATATAAGAGACGAACTTGCAGCTCTGCAAAATGGTAACAGGAAGCAATGACCATATAAGGTAAAAACAAATAAGTTTTAATTGTCCTTACCATGTTCTCGATACAGAGCTGAAACGATGTGATCTGACGAATGATTTCATTGTCCCTCTTCACCTCGTTCACACACTGAGCAAGATCCTACACACACATACAAATACACACGCACACACTCAGTTGCCATCCTTGACAGCTTTCAGGTTTTTATATAAATTTAAATCACAAATAAATATCCGGACAGCTTTCTCCACAAGCTCAGTAAATCTCTTCCATCCTGGGGGACAGGGGTTGCTCCGTGTCGGACTATTCTCATGAGGGCCTAGGTTCAAACCCCACCACTACAGTACCACTACATTGCCCCTGTTGGGCCCCTAAGTGAGGCCCTTAACCTTTAATTGCTCAGATGTGTAATGAGGTCAAATGTAAGTCACTCAAGATAAGGCCGTCTGCCAAATGTGGTAAATGTGTAAGAAAAAAAGAAGGTATGAAACCCCTGGGGCCACACCCACACACACTTACCCTCATGGCGTCTAGTGCAGTGCGTAGGTTTTCCTTATCACTGGCATTCACAGTGTGCTTCATGAGTTCCTGATAGGACACATAGAGATTACATACATTACCTCTGTGCATGTGTGTGTCTTTCAGTTCATTTGTATATGTGTATTCTAGTGTGTACTGTATTATTATTCCAGTGCATATATTTTGCATGTTGTGCTCCAGCTCAAATTTCCCGTACGCTCCTGATGAACACGGATAGCATTGTGACGTGAGTTTGGACTTTTAATAGTTTCTCTGAACTGGACAGTTATATATCACAAATCTTTATATAAAACATAACTTGTACTGTGTGTGTGCATGACAAAACTCGTTGGATTGACCAACATACAGTACAAGTCCAAGAAGCTCAGCGCAGATCTGAGAAAGAGGACGGTAGATTTACGCAAGTCAGTAACGTCTCTCAGAGTCATTTCTAAGCAACCAAACTACTGCACACACTCTGGGGGTACAGGTTATTGGGAGGTGGAGCCACTGAGCCTCAGCTGAGAAGATACTGGTTCCAGGGCACAGGTTCCACTCGCCATGAACTGGGATCTGCTGGAACACCAGTGTCTCTGACTCCAGTTAAACCAGATTTACATCATCATGGACTGAAAGGAAGAAGAAGGACAGAATCCCCGGCTCCAAAATCCACACATTCAAGCTTGACTAAGGTTTGCAGCTGACCACATGGACAAATAAAGATTTTTCTGGAGGAATGTTCTGTACAGAGCTGTGTCCAAAGGAGTAAAGATGGAGCCCTCAACCCCAAGAACCCAAGAACACTGTAGCAGTAGTTAAGCATGGTGGTGGTAGCATCATTCTCTGGTGTGTGTACATTTTGACCCTGTGTTAATATCAGGAATTGACAAGTGTGGTGTGGTGTGGTGTGGTGTGTGTGTGTGTGTGTGTGTGTGTGTGTGTACACAATCATTCTGTTCCACAAAAAGATCAATTCAGAGAAATCACTGCAAGCCCAATACTGCCATGGTCATGATGAGTGTATGGAAACTTCTTACCGCAATGTTTTGTGTGTGTGTGTGTGTGTGTGTGTGTGTGTGTGTGATTACCTGCAGCAGCAAGTGATACTTTAACACCCTCTGCATAGGAACCATCAGAAGGTCTCTGAGAGAGAAACGTCCACTGTTCGCCCTCATTGAACACTCCTAAACAGAAAACACACACACACACACACTTTCTGTTCGGTGTCTGATTGGAGACAGTCAGTGTGAGTTTCAGCACAGGGGTTCTGTTAAACTCTGTATTACGTCTCTATAACAGCAGCCCTGACACTATACTAACAGCTGATCCACAGGAATGGCAGCAGCCCATATTGTTTACAGTACAGTGGTGGCACACAGTTCGTCCTCGTGTTAGAGTGTTAGCGGGGACCGTACCTCCAGTTTCATCCGGACGTCTTCCCTCGCACTGGAGATTTTGTCCAGTTGTTTAGTCGCTGTTTCGACTTGACTGCAGTAGCGGCCGTACAGCAACAACCTGCAAACATGTTACGCAGACAACGACCTCATGTAACACACCATTACACACACTGTAGCACACTTCTGTAGAAATCTTATCCTCATACCATCGTATCGTAGCCGATCAGAACTCACGGTTCGGGATCTACAGTATATTAGTCACATGTGACATCACTAAACATCATCATCATGTAAGAGCACTCACTTCTCTTTGTAATCGATAAAGACCTGGTAAAGAGTCTCCGCTCCATAAGAGCATATCGATGTCTGGACCTCTCTCAGCAAACAGCGGTGTGTATTCGCTAAGTCCTACACACACACACACACACACACACAGAACCTGTTAATGCATCTATGCAGAGGGGAATTGATGAAAAGACAAAAGAAAATATATAGTTCAAAAGGCGGATGAATAAATACAGATGAACAATGAATTGTAGAAATCAAATGGATGGATGCATGAATGGTGTGGGTTATGGAGTGATGAATGAAATTGTGGATGGATGGATGGGTAGTGTGGGTTATGATGTGATGGATGGATGCATGGATGGATGGATGGATGGATGGATGTTGTGGGTTATGGAATGATGGATGGATGCATGGATGGATAAATGAAGAGATGGATGGTGTGGATTATGGTGTGATGGATTTATGGAGTGACAGATAGATGGAGGTTGTGAGTAACGGTGTGATGGATGGATGAACAGATGGGTGGTGTGGGTAATGGTGTAATGGATGGATGGATGGTGTGAGTTATGGAGTGATGGATGGATGAGTAGATGGATGGCGTGGGTAATTGTGTGATGGATGGATGGATGGTGTGAGTTATGGAGTGATGGATGGATGGATGGATGGTGTGAGTTATGGAGTGATGGATGGATGGATGGATGGTGTGAGTTATGGAGTGATGGATGGATGAGTAGATGGATGGCGTGGGTAATTGTGTGATGGATGGATGGATGGTGTGAGTTATGGAGTGATGGATGGATGGATGGATGGATGGTGTGAGTTATGGAGTGATGGATGGATGGATGGATGGTGTGAGTTATGGAGTGATGGATGGATGGATGGATGGTATGGGGTATGATGTGATGGAAGGATGACTGTAAGCAGTGATCTGATGGATGGATGGATGGTGTGAGTTATGGAGTGATGGATGTATGAGTAGATGGATGGCATGGGTAATTGTGTGATGGATGGATGGATGGATGGTGTGAGTTATAGTGTGATGGATGGATGGATGGATGGATGGATGGATGGATGGATGGATGGTATGGGGTATGATGTGATGGATGGATGGATGGATGGTATGGGGTATGATGTGATGGATGGAAGGATGGATGGATGGATGGATGGATGGTATGGGGTATGGTGTGATGGAAGGATGGATGGATGGATGGATGGATGGTATGGGGTATGATGTGATGGATGGATGGACGGATGGATGGATGGATGGTATGGGGTATGATGTGATGGATGGATGGACGGATGGATGGATGGATGGTATGGGGTATGATGTGATGGATGGATGGACGGATGGATGGATGGATGGATGGTATGAGTTATGGAGTGATGGATGGATGGATGGATGGTATGAGTTATGGAGTGATGGATGGATGGATGGATGGATGGATGGTATGAGTTATGGAGTGATGGATGGATGGATGGATGGATGGTATGGGGTATGATGTGATGGATGGATGGATGGATGGATGGTATGGGGTATGATGTGATGGATGGATGGATGGATGGATGGATGGGGTAAGATGTGATGGATGGATGGATGGATGGTATGGGGTATGGAGTGATGGATGGATGGATGGATGGTATGGGGTATGGAGTGATGGAGTGATGGCTGGATGGATGGATGGTATGGGGTATGATGTGATGGAAGGATGACTGTAAGCAGTGACCTGATGGATGGTTGGATGATGGAGTGATTACCTCTATATTCATGAAGATGTTCTCGATGTCATCTGGGCCAAGAAAAGCCTGCAGTGGCCTCATAAAGTGCTGCAACACACACACACACACACACACACACACACACACACACACACACACACACACACACACACACACAGGGATAATTTAGATGGGAGAATTCACTTACAACATAACTACATATAGTGTGTGTGTGTGTGTGTGTGTGTGTGTGTGTGTGTGTGTGAGTGTGTACCTGTAGTATAGACTCCAGCGTCTGTGAGTATTTCTCCTCAGTCTGACTGATCTCCTGAAGGCAGCAGCCTCTTTTGTCTACTTCACATTTCTGTTGCTGAAACACACACACACACACATATATATATATATATTTTTTTTTTTTCTCCATATTTTATATATATATGAAAATCATAATAGTTTTGTGACAATTATGTGTGTGTGTGTGTGTGTGTGTGTGTGTGTGTGTGTGTGTGTGTGTGTGTCTCACTGTCTCTGGTGTTTCCTCAGTTCTCATCAGGTCTTCATAAATGTCATCTCCCTCATTCTCTTCATCCTCCACACAGTCATAAAGATCATCATCCTCATCCACTGTGTCACTGAAAGAGAGACAGACTGTGAGTGAGACAAAGCAAAAGTGTGAGAGTCAGAAAGAGAGAGAGAGAGAGAGAGAGAGAGAGAGAGAGAGAAGGTGTGATTGTGGTGCAGCAGTAAGCGACAAACTGGAAGGGACAAAATGTGAGTGAGAGACACTGGGTAAGACGGAAAGTCAGAGAAATTGAGAACATGATTTAGAGATTGTTAGTGAGACAGAGAATGAGGCAGAGACAGGAGTTGAGACAAAAATACTGAGACAGGGACAAAGAGTGAGGCCGAGGCAAACAGTGAGACAGGGACATATAGTGAGACAGAGTGAGACAAAGACAGGCAGTGAGTCATTGACAGGCAGTGGGACAGGGACAGGCACAGGGACAGAGAGTGACACAGACTGAGTGAGACTGAGAGACACACTCACATAGGGACATACAGTGGGACAGATACAGGCAAAGGGACATAGAGTGGGACAGAAAGAGAGAGAGAGAGAGACCGCAACATGGAGTGTAAGAGACGAGCAGTGAGACAGGGACAAGCTGTATGACAGACAGAGACAGGTAGTGAGACAGGGACAAAGAGTGAGACAGACTGAGTGACAGCCTGACATACTCACTCCATCTGGTCAGAGAGGCCATTGTAGATGTCGTCATCTCCAACACACGCTTCATTAGGAAACGGCCTGTGGAGGGAAACCAGATTTCAAGGTATCATGAGGACAGGTTACTTAAGTCCTGCCCACTTCCCCACCTAATGCTTGTCCTACACCACTTAGTGATACAGTATACATGTCCATTTTTACTCCAACATTCATGAGCACTGCAGGTGTTTGTATATTAAGATGAAGGTGTGTCCACACCTGTGGCCGCTCTGAACAGCTATGGACGTCTGAGAGATGATGGACAGTGTATCGATCACCTGTAGGCATAAGACAGGTATAAGAGCTCATACAGCAGGAATAGCATGAGATTTAACACAGGTCATAATCAAGGAATAAAGATCTATAGGGATGGAATAGTGCAGCACTAAGAGGTCATGAGTATAAGGATGACATATGAAAGTTAGTAAAGATGCAGTAATTCTGAGAGAATAAGAACTGAATTCGAGTTACGATGATGTAAAGCAGGAAGGACGGTTCATAAAGATGCCATAATGCAGGAAAGGTTTGTACAGTTTAGAATTTATTAATGAAGGTGATATAAAGCAGGAACAAGATCAATAAAAGGGTGACATACAGGAGAAATAAACATTTATTAGGCTAATGCAAGAAAGTCAGATATGTTTTAACGGCTGCAATAAGGTGAAATAAGAATTCATAAGGAGGTAATAAGTGTTTGTAAAGGTGTCCTAAAGCAGGAATAAGAGTTTACAAGGCAGGAATGTGAGTCCCTTAGTGGCTCAGTCAGGAATAAGAGAGAAGCCTGATGAAATAAGAGTGCACAGTGTGACATAAGACATTCATAAGCGGTCATTAGAACTTGATACAGAAATGTGTTGACCTTGGCAAAATCTCTGACATCAAAAAGGTCAAAGGCCTCAAACAGTTCACTCTTCTTCATCCCAAAGCGCTCGTGACACGCTGTTAGAAATGTCCTGATGTTCTTCAGACACAGGAACTACACACACACACACACACACACACGCACACACATATTTATATTTATAATTGAAGTATGTTGCATTAATGTGTATATATATATATGGAGAGAGAGAGAGAGAGAGAGCTTGAGGAAGTAGTTCATCATAGAGGAAGTGCAGAGAGAACCTGATTGCTGAATATGTGTGTGTGTGTGTGTGTGTGTGTGTGTGTGTGTGTGTGTGTGTGTGTGTGTGTGTGTGTGTGTGTGTGTGCGTGCGCACATATGTTCATGCGTGCGTGTGAGAGTTTTTGTGCGTGTGTGTGTGTGTGTGTGTGTGTGTGTGTGTATTTAAGGGAAACCCTGTCTATTAACTTTGGAAAGCACAGCGGAAGCGTCCGTCAGATCTGAAGTGACGAGATGGACATGAAATGACTAAACGAGGGAAACCACAGACACATCTACATGCGCTCTCTCTCTCGCTCTCTCGCTCTCTCTCTCTCTCTTTCTCTTTCTCTTTACTGCAATCTCATTATTTTCCTTTTATACAGATAATGACTCAGTGCCTCTTCTTCTCACTTATTTCAGAATTGTAAAACTTTAGGTATTGCAGCCAATCATAGAGCTTTTGTGATGCCAGGTGGGTGGGACTTCTACTTGACATTTTAACCATCATCATTTTGTTGTTGTTTTTTCGCCAAATGTCTTATTACACGTGTCTGATGAATGAAGGTTGGAGAAAGGACGAGTGATTAAAGTGTGACACAGAGATTCAGTGTCCTTGGCTCGTACGTGGTCAGTACAGCGCTCCAAGCCGCATGCAAATCTTTACATAGCAGGTCTAAAGGAGAAGAATGTACTGTGTTAACCCTGAGAAGCACCACACCGCACCACACACTCACACACTCACACACTCACACACACACACACTCACACACACACACACAACATCCAGTACACATACGTATTCAAACAGGAAAGGGAATTACTGCTACACACTTCCTCCTTCTGGTGTTCATTAGTAAGTAAATTAACCAGTTGGTCATCAGTGCTGTTTATAATGTTCTCCTTAACACCAGCCTCAACACACACCTACAGTACAGTACAACCACTATGACTATGCATACTGTACTATACACACAGACTGTAATATACAGTACACTACCAGCCTTGTAGACAAAGTGTTAATTGCTGGCGATTTTAATACTCATTTTGAGTAAATCCGTGTGTAGTAAGACCCACTCATAAAGAAGGTCACACTTTAGATTTAATATTATCCTTCAGATTAAGTACTGTATAAGAAATATAATCACAATTCCATAGTCTGAAGCTATCTCAGGTCAGTGTCTTGTCTCAATTAAAGTGTGTCATAGTAATAATGTACGCACAGCGCCACGCTACCACGTTAAACATACATTCACATCAAATACCACACAGAGCTTTATCAATATGCTCCCAGTTATCAACTTTGACGCAAATGGCGTTAAACTAAATTGTTATTTCAAATAGAATGGAAGGAGGGCATCCTGAACTATAAAAAAGCTCTCAGTGCTGCTAGATCATTGTATCTCTCCACTCTTAAATAACAGAAAATAATCCTAGATTTTTATTTATTACTGTAGCTAACTTAACTAAAAACAAGACCACTGCAGAAATCTCCACAACAACAACATACAGTAGTGAGGGTGCAAAAAATGCAGGCTATTAAACGAGACAGTTTAAGTGATACAGATGATAAACTAACCACACCACATGAGAACGTAAAATACTTTACTCCCCTTGAAGAGAGGGACCTAATTTCACTCATCTCTTCTGCAAAATCATCAACCTGTATATTAGATCCTATACCGACACATTTTCTTAAACAGATAGTAACAGCAATAACAGAACTCCTGTTGAAAATAATTAACTTTTCACTCAGCAGTTGGTATGTTCCCAAATCCTTTAAATTAGCAGTTATTAAACTGTTAATTAAGAAACCTGACCTTGACCCTTGTCAGCTGTCCAATTACAGGCCAATATCAAACCTCCCCTTTATCTCTAAGATTCTGGAATAGATAGTAGCGGAGCAGCTATGCTCATATCTACATAAGAATGGCATAAACGAACTGCATCAGTCAGGATTTAGGCCTCATCACAACACTGAAACAGCACTCGTTAAAGTAGTAAATGACCTCCTATTGGCCTCTGATTCTTCTTCACAGATTAGAAAATGTAGTTGGAATTAAGGGTACAGCCCTCTCCTGGCTCAGATCCTATTTGACTAATCGTTATCAGTTTGTATATTTAAATGGTGACCATTCTGCATGTTCTTAAGTTTGGTGTTCCACAGGGTTCGGTTTTAGGCCCACTGCTATTTTCTCTTTAAATACTTCTTCTGAGCAACATAATTCAAAAACATGGGGTTAGTTTTCATTCTTATGCTGATGACACACAGTTATACGTCTCAGCAAAACCAGATGAGAAAAATCTGCCTAATAAAGT
>CM060124.1:2437724-2497724 GCA_030522415.1 Channallabes apus
CAACTATCTAACCGGTCACCAATCTAACCTTTAACCTGTCTAACCCTTCACCTATCTTACTGTTCACCTGTCTAACTGATCACATGTCTAACCCATCACCTATCTTACTGTTCACCTGTCTAACTGATCACCTGTCTACACCTTCACCTGTCTTACTGTTCACCTGTCTAACTGATCACCTGTCTAACCCTTCACCTATCTTACTGTTCACCTGTCTATCTGATCACATGTCTAACCCTTCACCTATCTTACTGTTCACCTGTCTAACTGATCACCTGTCTAACCCTTCACCTATCTTACTGTTCACCTGTCTAACTGATCACCTGTCTAACCCTTCACCTATCTTACTGTTCACCTGTCTAACTGATCACCTGTCTACACCTTCACCTATCTTACTGTTCACCTGTCTAACTGATCACCTGTCTACACCTTCACCTATCTTACTGTTCACCTGTCTAACTGATCACCTGTCTAACCCTTCACCTATCTTACTGTTCACCTGTCTAACTGATCACCTGTCTAACCCTTCACCTATCTTACTGTTCACCTGTCTAACTGATCACCTGTCTACACCTTCACCTATCTTACTGTTCACCTGTCTAACTGATCACATGTCTAACCCTTCACCTATCTTACTGTTCACCTGTCTAACTGATCACATGTCTAACCCTTCACCTATCTTACTGTTCACCTGTCTAACTGATCACCTGTCTAACCCTTCACCTATCTTACTGTTCACCTGTCTAACTGATCACCTGTCTAACCCTTCACCTATCTTACTGTTCACCTGTCTAACTGATCACATGTCTAACCCTTCACCTATCTTACTGTTCACCTGTCTAACTGATCACCTGTCTACACCTTCACCTATCTTACTGTTCAACTGTCTAACTGATCACCTGTCTACACCTTCACCTATCTTACTGTTCACCTGTCTAACTGATCACCTGTCTAACCCTTCACCTATCTTACTGTTCACCTGTCTAACTGATCACCTGTCTAACCCTTCACCTATCTTACTGTCCACCTGTCTAACTGATCACCTGTCTACACCTTCACCTATCTTACTGTTCACCTGTCTAACTGATCACATGTCTAACCCTTCACCTATCTTACTGTTCACCTGTCTAACTGATCACATGTCTAACCCTTCACCTATCTTACTGTTCACCTGTCTAACTGATCACCTGTCTAACCCTTCACCTATCTTACTGTTCACCTGTCTAACTGATCACATGTCTAACCCTTCACCTATCTTACTGTTCACCTGTCTAACTGATCACCTGTCTACACCTTCACCTATCTTACTGTTCACCTGTCTAACTGATCACCTGTCTAACCCTTCACCTATCTTACTGTTCACCTGTCTAACTGATCACCTGTCTAACCCTTCACCTATCTTACTGTTCACCTGTCTAACTGATCACCTGTCTAACCCTTCACCTATCTTACTGTTCACCTGTCTAACTGATCACATGTCTAACCCTTCACCTATCTTACTGTTCACCTGTCTAACTGATCACCTGACTAACCCTTCACCTATCTTACTGTTCACCTGTCTAACTGATCACCTGTCTAACCCTTCACCTATCTTACTGTTCACCTGTCTAACTGATCACCTGACTAACCCTTCACCTATCTTACTGTTCACCTGTCTAACTGATCACCTGTCTAACCCTTCACCTATCTTACTGTTCACCTGTCTAACTGATCACCTGACTAACCCTTCACCTATCTTACTGTTCACCTGTCTAACTGATCACCTGTCTACACCTTCACCTATCTTACTGTTCACCTGTCTAACTGATCACATGTCTAACCCTTCACCTATCTTACTGTTCACCTGTCTAACTGATCACCTGTCTAACCCTTCACCTATCTTACTGTTCACCTGTCTAACTGATCACCTGTCTAACCCTTCACCTATCTTACTGTTCACCTGTCTAACTGATCACATGTCTAACCCTTCACCTATCTTACTGTTCACCTGTCTAACTGATCACCTGTCTAACCCTTCACCTATCTTACTGTTCACCTGTCTAACTGATCACCTGTCTAACCCTTCACCTATCTTACTGTTCACCTGTCTAACTGATCACCTGACTAACCCTTCACCTATCTTACTGTTCACCTGTCTAACTGATCACCTGTCTACACCTTCACCTATATTACTGTTCACCTGTCTAACTGATCACCTGTCTACACCTTCACCTGTCAGAAAGTTCAACTGTCTAACCCTACATCTATCGAACTGTTCACCTGCATAACTGTTCACCTCTCTAACCCTTTTAGACTGTCTACCCCGTCAACTGTCTAACTGTTTACCTGTCTAACTGATCACCTGTCTAACCCTTCACCTATCTTACTGTTCACCTGTCTAACTGATCACCTGTCTAACCCTTCACCTATCTTACTGTACACCTGTCTAACTGATCACCTGACTAACCCTTCACCTATCTTACTGTTCACCTGTCTAACTGATCACCTGACTAACCCTTCACCTATCTTACTGTTCACCTCTCTAACTGATCACATGTCTAACCCTTAACCTATCTTACTGTTCACCTGTCTAACTGATCACATGTCTAACCCTTAACCTATCTTACTGTTCACCTGTCTAACTGATCACCTGTCTACACCTTCACCTATCTTACTGATCACCTGTCTAACTGATCACATGTCTAACCCTTAACCTATCTTACTGTTCAGCTGTCTAACTGATCACATGTCTAACCCTTAACCTATCTTACTGTTCACCTGTCTAACTGATCACATGTCTAACCCTTCACCTATCTTACTGTTCACCTGTCTAACTGATCACATGTCTAACCCTTCACCTATCTTACTGTTCACCTGTCTAACTGATCACATGTCTAACCCTTCACCTATCTTACTGTTCACCTGTCTCACTGATCACATGTCTGACCCTTCACCTATTTTACTGTTCACCTGTCTAACTGATCACATGTCTAACCCTTCACCTTAGCTGTTTATCTTGTTGTCTACTTGTTTGGCTGTTAATATGAAGAAATATCACTATAAACCAGACTAGCAAGATTTACACCAAGCTGACACACACACACACACACACACACACACACACACACACACACACACACACACACACACACACACAGTCCCCCAATCCACACTCCATCCACACCCACACTCAAACCTCTAAGTCTAAGATATTTTCCTGTGAAACTTGGGGTCTGTCTGAACACGTTGGCTCCGCCCTTTTAGAGAAGCCAGCAGATTCCTGTGCCTGATTGGCTGGCAAGTGGGGTTCAGGGCTGGTTTTCCCACATTCTGATTGGCTGATGACACAGGCCTGAAGGTCTTCACCTTACCCAGGGCAAGCAGTTTAATATACAGGGGCAGAAAGTGAGAGAGGGATGAGAAGCGCAGAATGAGAGTGAGTAGAAATGGAAAGGAGAAAGAAGACGAGTGCTTGAGGAAACAAGGGAAACGAGATACGGCGTGAGATCTTCACTCACACCATCAGGTACTGTAACTGCTGCTACACATGGCTGAGTGTCTGTTGCATTTGTCCAGGTTTCACTGATGTTCAGGGTATTGTCATGAGATTTTGCAATATATTGTATAACTCTTTATTATTCCACACATTTGCTTCTTTAGTTTTTTGTCTCTATTTTCATTGATCATGATTATTTTTGTTTTATTTAATTCATGTTTGTAACAAAATTATTCCTTTAATATCAGTTATCATTATTACGGTATACTGCTAACTGGTGCATGTATGTATTTGTCATTTCATCTTGAATGCATGTTTATATTTCTTTCTTAATTTAATTCAATTCAATTGTATGTGTGTAGCACTTTTATCAATGGTCATTGTTGCAACGCAGCTTTACTGATTTAAAAGAAATTACTGGAAATTTGTATGAAATGTGAGGAAAAGTGTTTATGAATCAGAACAATCACATGAACAAGTCGAGTGTGACGGTGCTGAGGGAAAACCTCCCTGAGACGGCAATAGGAAGAAACCTTGAGAGGAACCAGACTGAACAGGGAACCCATCCTCATCTGGGTGATAACGGATAGCAGGGATTGATCTGCACTCATACTGTGTGTTAGGAGGCTGGAGGTTCAGTATAACAGGAGATGTGGAGAAGTTCATATGGAGTCCAGTTGGTTATTGGAGGATCAGGTAGACTGTAGGAAACTCCAGTCCTGAACTATCGAGTGACTGCAGTCACGAGTCCTCAGACAAACAGCCGTCTGTATCAGCCAAGGACAGGAGCGTCTTCATGGTAAAGTCGAACCGTCCCCACTCACCACAGGCATCCCAGGTAGACCGACCACATGGGGCATTCATGTGACGTGATCTCCAACCAAAACCGGGGCACCAAGATGAGTGTGGCAGAGGGGGTCTGGACCACTGGCAGCTCAGGAGATGATCAGTGACATGTATAGTGAGAGAGAGAGACAGGATGTAAAGCGACCTTCACCATCAACAAACCTGAGTGATCAATGAGAGTGGGGACTGCTTGCTGTTGTAAAGGAGACAATTCATTCCCAATTTTATCAAGGATAGAATTTGTACAAGAGAGGAATCTGAACATTAGGAGAAGTTGAACCTTAGATAAAGCTAAACCTTAGAAGAAGCTGAAGTTTAAAAGCAGCTGAAGCTCACAAGAAGCTGGGTGATGCTGCAGAACTATGACCCTAAACACAGAAGTAAATCTTTTACAAGATGCCTCCAGTGACACAAAATCAGCCCAGTCTGAGCCCAGACATCAGTCTAATAGAGATGCTGTGGAATGATCACACCAGACCTCTTCAGAATATCTCTAAACTGAGCCAGTTCTGTAAGAATAGTCCGAATTCCTCCTGAATGTTGTGCAGGTCTAATCCACAGTCACAGGAAGTGCTTGATTGAGGTTATTGCTGCCCCAAAAAAAAGGTTAAAGCAAATATTTAAACATTGTTTCACTTCCTTTCCACAATCACTTTCCAGGAAACTGCAAACTTTTTTACGTATATTTTGTCTTGCCTGTATAAGTAATTATATACTGTTACTTTCAGCTAATAACAATAGCCAACATACAGCCGATTCCACCTTTCACCATCAACTCTATTTCACTGTTAGCATGAAGACACATTTAGTCATGTGCATTAAGCATGGTGACACGTTTACATTGCTAACTGTGTTTCCCTGTTAGCATAGTGCAATATTAGCATGGTAACTGCATGTTGTTCACTGTTAGCAACACTGACACCCAGCAGGGTGCTTAATGATGCTTTTTCTGCGTTTTCAGTGTTACTGTATAAATCCCGAACGCCGTCCGTGCAGACATGAGTAACCGTTCGATCGCGTGGTGGCTCAAACAGATCGGCCTGTCACAGTACACACAGACCCTGGAGAGAGAGTATTATGGCCTGGAGGTAGGTGTGGCTCCATACGCATATCTCACAGATAATCTCAAATCCTGCCGTTGTCTCAAATCACACTCTACAGAAAATACACGGTGTCACATGGTTCCGCCTCCTCAGTGATGTGTAAGAGCTGTGGGTTAGTGATGGGAAGTTTCGATCATTTTAGTGACTCGATTCTTTGAATCTTGTTCATCAAAATGACCAAACCTTTTTTCTTTTAGTCATTTAGTTCATTTCGTGCTTTTGATCAGAAATAAAATAAAATGTTACATTTTCAGTGAACAGAACACCAACACGTCTATGTACCCACATTTTGGCCATAGTTCCAGTAATGAAAATATTACAATGTAGCTCAGGACATATTATAATAAACAGAATGACCAGATCACCATCATGTCTTCTGGTCTGAATCATTAGTTTTTTGGTCATGTGACTCTCATAGACGCTATGAAGTGCAATAGATTCAAAAGAATGAATGACTCGGACTAGAAGAGTCATGAGAAGAACCGCTCAATTCTGTTTCCAGTGTACTGCACTGCATCGCGTCTATGGTGGTCACATGACAAAAGAACAAACGATTCGGATTAGAAGACTCAAAAGTAACTATTCTTTTCTGTTTCTGATTTGTGATGCTTTGCACATGCGCACCCAGCAGAAAATGAACGAATCACTCTTTGAGACTATTCGTTCTTCTAATTCACGTTAATGACTCGTTCAAAGGAGCGAATCGTTCATGAACGACCCGTCACAAGTGTGTGTGTCTACACTTCATTTCTCTCAGTGTCATCATCAGTAGTGTGTACTACATCTCACTGAGTGTCCTAGTGCACACTACAGAACACTGAGACGCCTCAGTCTGTCTGTCTGTCTCTTTATCTGGTGATCCTTCCGTCTGTCCTGCTATGTCTGTCTGTCTTCCTGTCTCTTTATCAGGTTGATTGTTTTTTGTCTTCATCTTTATCTGGCTGTCTGTCATTCTGTCATTCAGTCTTTTTATATGTTTGTTTACCTGTCTGCCTGTCTGTCAGTTTACCTGTCTGTCTGCCTCTTCATTTGTTTGATTATTGGTCTATTTGTCTCTGTGTCTGTCTTTCCAACAGTCTCATTACCTGTTTGTTTGTCTTTGTCTAATAATCTAAATGGCTGCCTTTTTATTTGTTTGACAATATGTCTGTCTGTCTGTCTGTCTGTATATGTATTGATTAGATTAGTGCCACTGTACTGTATGTCTACATGTCAGTAAGTCTCTTTATCTGTTTGTTTACCTGTCTGTCTCTCTGTCTGGCTGTCTTTGATTACTGTCCTTATCTTTATCTGTTGCTTTGTCTGTCTGTATGTCTGTCTGCCTCTCTGTTTATTTGTCTGTCTTTCTCTTTATTTGTTTAATTATTTTCTAATTTGTCTGTCTCTTTTTCAGGTAATCAGTCCATCTGTCAGTCAGTCTTTTTATCTGTTGGTTTACCTGTCCGTATGTCTGTTTGTCCATTTATTGTTCTGTTCACTTATTAATAATAATAACTGTGTGTGTGTGTGTGTGTGTGTGTGTGCAGGGTCTTTTGATGGTTACTGATGGTGACCTGATTTCGATGGGTGTTGAAGATGCTGATCACCGAGTGACCATATTAACTAACCTCAAAAAACACCAACAGAGCTTACTGACAGGTACACACACACACACACACACACACACACACACACACACACACACACACACACACACACACACACACCAGTGTAGAGTGTAGAGTTGTATTTTATAATCAAATGATTGGAGTTATGATTAACACAGTAATATTCTGTCCAAATGAAGATCAGACTCATGAACTGGACATTAAAATGCAATTGAGCTTCGAAATTCAATAAGAATTTTATTCAGAAATGTGAGGACCAGATATGACAAACTCTTGATTCTTGGCGGGTAAAAAAACTCTTTGCCTGCCAGTGCATGTACTGTAATAACTCTCTTTCATTGCAGGATTAGAACCCTGAACAGTGACTCAGTGGTAGGTTTCTCGGCCCAGGTTCAATTCCCACCCAATGACCAGAATATTTGTTTGTAAACTAAATAATTGAATAGAATTTGATGAGGCAGAGAGCCACCTGGGACATCTCTTCTGTTTAAAACCTGACATGGATCATTATTTTAAATGTAATTATAACTAAAGAATAATTTGACTTGAGTGTTATAATGGTTCTTCTCGCAAGTTTAAAAGAACTCTCGTCTAAAATAATTTTTAGCTTCTTTTGAAACTGTATTTTGTGCTAATTTTATAGCTTAGATGTTCCATAGCAGTTTACCTTGCCACCCTTGTCTTGACTCCCCAGGCCCACCCGCTGTTCAGTATCTGGCATCGCCACTGACGCACACAGAGCGCTTTCAGGCCAAGGAGAAGAAGGTCAGCAGGAAGTTCTCTCTTAGTTCAGCTGACCTGTTTCGCCAGAGCATTGTTCCACGCTTGAGTCGCCGTGACAGCCACACCCTCTCCCGCTCCTGCTCCACTCTCCACCCATCCGATGATCAGCATCGCAGCCTTACCCTCAAACCCAAACACAGGTACTGTAGAGGCTCCACGCCTTCTACACTGCTTAACGCATTCCAGATGTGTCCTACAGTATAGAGAGACGCTGACCAATCAGAAGTCACGACATGTAATAAATTAACATAAATTAATTTATCTTATTTCAAACAAAGTATGTAACCATTCTAAATTATATATATATATATTAAAATGCTAATAAATTACTATGTGAATTAGAGAATATTATCTATATTATCGGGTGTAATTGCGCCCTCTGGGGGTAGCTGTTTCTTTGTCAGGGAGGAGTTAATCTCTCTCTCTCTCTCTCTCTCTCTCTCTCTCTGGGCCACTGACACACACTTCCTCATATCCGCTTGTGTTGATAAGCAGTGTTACAGTTGTGCAATGAGGGTTGCCATATTTTGCATATTTACACTCAGCAGCAATCTATGTAAATTGATAAATTATTCACATGGCTTAGGATCTTTACCTGTAGTTTGCACATTGGTGTTCTCTGTGTGTGTGTGTGTGTGTGTGTGTGTGTTTGCATGTTTTCCTGTGACACGGTGAAACGTCAGATATATAAAAGTGCTGTTTTTCACAACATAAAAGTTAGTAGCACTATTAGACAATAATAACTCATGTCATGGCTACTGTTTTACAGATGAGTGACTTATGGAATGATGCGATCAGGCTATGATTCAGAAGTCTTTCTTTCATATAAATGAAACTGTGTGCTAATGAGCTTCCTGAGTGTCTAATCTCGCTTACACACTCCCACTAGTAGCCTGAAGAATAAAGACAATGTCTCCGTGGTCTGTGGTCATCGCAGAAGTATGAAAACAGATTCATGTGTAAATCGTTACAGGTATAAGAAGACTATCTACATAATATAAATCACCTACACTGCCTGCATTAATGTGCTTTTAAATGGATATATTGTTGAGTTTAAACTGTTTATGAACTTTAGAGCATTTATCCATAGAAGAGCACGGGAGTCTCAGAAGCACATCGCACTCGTTCGTGTTAATTAAATGATCTAGCTGACATCTATAATAATAATAATAATAATAATAATAGTTTATTTTATATAGCGTTTAAGTGACTCAAGGTCGCTTTACAATAACAAAAATGTTTACACATAGAAAGAGTCTGAAAAACATCAAAACTAAATACAGATAAACATGAAAACAGGTATGTATGTATGTATCTAAACACATATTCAAAGAGTGGGAAAACAGGACGAGAAAAGATATGTTTTGAGGTGGGTTTTGAAATCCTGTAGTGAAGAAAGATGACGGATGTGGTTGGGAATAGAGTTCCAGAGTGTAGGGGCAGAAATACTAAATGCTCGTCCTCCAAATGATGCTAATCTATGGCGAGAAATTAACAGTAGACCATCATCTGCAGATCGGAGTGTGCGAATAGGGGAGTAAGTATGAATAAGATCCGAGATATATGGGGGGGCAAGACCATGGAGTGCTGTGAAGGTGATGAGGAGAATCTTGTATTGAATGCGGGAGCGAACGGGTAGCCAATGAAGTTTGTGTAGGATGGGAGTGATGTGTGAGTGATGTGTGGGGAATAAGTGAGGACTCTAGCAGCAGAGTTCTGAATGTATTGGAGCTTATTTAATGTTGTATTTGGTAGACCATAAAAAAGAGAATTGCAGTAGTCAAGTCGAGAAGTAATGAAAGCGTGGACCAGTGTCTCAGCATCCATGATGTGTAAGAAGGAACGTAGATGAGATATATTGCGGAGGTGATAGACGGTAGATTTAGTAAGTGAAGAAATGTGAGGTAGAGAGGAAAGATGGGAGTCAAAAGTTTAACCCGGTTTTTTAACAGTGGTGGAAGATCTAACCAAGGTCCCGGAAATGTTAACAGTATCAGTACAGAGAGCTGCAACGGCTTTAGGTGAACCAACGAGTAAGTAGTCTGTTTTATCAGTATTGAGCTTGAGAAGGTTACTGGTCATCCAAGCATTTATGTCATCAACACAATCTGAAACAGAGTTAGTGGGAAAGGGATGGTGGTGTCGAAAACTGATATACAGTAGAGTTGAGTGTCGTCTGCATAACAGTGGAAATTGAAACCATGACGGCGGATGATCTACAAACAAAGGCAAGCAATAAACAGAGGACATGCTGGTCTATCTGCACTCAACAGGACGCCTCAACTGATGGAGAATCGAACTAACTAACTTATTATTGGTGACACAGTGGTTAGCAGTGTCGCCTCGCACCTCCAGGGTCCGGGTTCGATTCCTGCCTCATGGTCTGTGTGCATGTTCTCCCAATGCTCTCTACCACTGCCATAAAAATGGGAATTAACTAAATTGTCACCATTGGCCTCCACAGGTGAAGCACTGAGGTTCCTGGATGGATGGCAGTTATTATTTTTAGTATCATACACTAATGAACATTTATTGGTGGAGAAATGAATCAAAATAACTTCCAGTTCTGTTTTTCAGACTTCAACCGGGTTGCTCATTTTGTCCTCGCAGCTCTCTGTGCACATTTTCTTTTATGGAGATTTGTGGGCGTCACTAAATGCAAATGAAATCTGTCAGGAACAAGTTTTACGCATTATGACCGATACACATACTCATGCAAGGACGACTTTAACTTTTTTCTTTGAAAATTTGTCTCATGTAAACTGTAATATAATTATAAAAATAATTATCTTTAATCAATGAATCCTTTCAGTATTAAATCTTCATTAAACCTATACTCACTTTTTAATTACATATTACATGAAGTACACACACTAATATACCCTCCAGCCTCTGTAGTGACCTGTGTCGAGGTGAAGGTTTTTCATTTCTACCTAGTGACCTTTGATCCGTGACTGTACTGGAGCTTGTGTACCCAATCTGGCAACCCTGTGTGAGCAGGGGTAATAAATGTGAGCAGCGTGGGGGAGCGGGGCAGCCTGTAGGCACATAATCAAGCTTCCACAAGTTGTAGGCGTGGACATGCTGGCTCAGGCCGAGGGAGCTCAGAGTCTCCGAGCTCAGACAGGTAGGGGGAAGACAGGAATCTGGGGAATGTGAGACAGACAGCGAGAGAGAGACAGAGACAGAGAGAGAGAGAGAGAGAGAGAGAGAGAGAGAGAGAGAGGACATGGACACTCCTGTGGGTTACTTTCCTATGTCTTTATCACCACTTGTTGCTGTATGGATTAGGTGTGGACTGTAACACAGCTGTGTGTGTGTGTGTGTGTGTGTGAGAGAGAGAGAGAGACAGTGTTCAGGTGAGTTCGGTCTTGTCACTGAGTATTTCTTTACTTTACTGCGAAAGCTGCAGAAACACTGTTAATGATTGTCCTGAAGTAGAGCTGCGACACACTAAACACTGCTGCCTTAACACTCACAGCACTGACTGATGTTCATTATCACAGCTGTAATGGTAGAGGCTTTATAGTTTACTCTAAACATCTGGACTAACAGCTGGAGTGTTATTGTGTTCAATTACACCGTAACATTTATATCAATAGTTACAGTGTGAAAGTAAGTGCAGTGACACCAACACTAACACATACAGTGTTGAATTAAAACATACATCAACATTGTATCTGTAAGTGTGTCTTAATGAAACATTGTATCTGTAAGTGTGTCTTAATGAAACATTGTATCTGTAAGTGTGTCTTAATGAAACATTGTATCTGTAAGTGTGTCTTAATGAAACATTGTATCTGTAAGTGTGTCTTAATGAAACATTGTATCTGTAAGTGTGTCTCATTAAGACACACTTACAGATACAATGTTGAATTTACACCAACGCTAATAGACACACTAACAAATATAGAGTTGAGTTATGAGACACTTAGAGATACAGTGTTTTATTAAGACAACATCTACACTAATGGACATAATGTTGCATTAACACCTACACTTACACATACAGTGTTGCATTAACACCTACACTTACACATAGAGTGTTGCATTAACACCTACACTTACAGACAACAGACGCTACACCTGAGATGTGTGTTGTTCTTGTACAAGTTCGCAAAATAGGAAATGATTTAAGGAGGCATTTGGGATGGACTGTGTGTTTCCTTTACGGATGCTACGAGAGGGAAGGAAGCGTGTGTGTGTGTGTGTGTGTGTGTGTGTGTGTGTGTGTGTGTGCTGCATTCTTTATTAAATGAATTTCCAATGTCCATTGAACTTCCTGTTTGAACAAAAGTAGCCCCGTCAGTAACGTCATGGCGTTTACTTTATTCACTTCTCACGTCTATCCGACAGCTGCATGAGGGTGTAGACCGTTAACAAAAGCTCCTACTGTACTCTCATGTGTTTTACAGCAAGCGGAGGAGCGTTGGAGTCTTCATCGCTCAGGTGAGTCATGTCCTATAACACACTTCACATTCAAACTCTTACAGAAATGTTTCATGTGAAAGAACATCACATTGGTTGCAATTTACTTCCACGTATTATTAACCTTCTGTATTGCAGATGTATTAAGATTTAAAGCAAAGAATATTGAAGGCATGAGAAGGACTAATGTTGTCTCTCTGCATCAGCATTTATGCCGGAATTCGTCACTGATGTACATGACACGACTCTTTGGAATCTGTAGTGTTACACGGCAAAATTCTAATGACTTTCTATAGAAATACAGGAGGAAACAATTCTAGAGAAATATAATTCTGTCCTTCCTGATTCCCCATTTATGCAAGTAGTTGGTACCGATGTTGGTAAACCAAGACTAACGTAGTGAAAAGCATTGAGCTCAGAGCACTAATTACTAGTCCACCTAAATCCATAGTATTCAAAAAGGCTGGAGTGCGTTAGGGAGTACACTATGCTGCCTCCATCAAGTCCACCTTGTTCATTTCGAAACACTCAATCATTGTGAAATTCTTCTAAACCTTTGAAAATTCGCGTCATATTGACAAACAAAATGTAAAAAAACACAGTTTGAAGGATTACGATGGCTGAGAAAGAACTCGCATGAACTATACTGTACTGTATATACTCACTATACTGGATCAATACTGGTGTAGATGATGAGGGAGTGGGTGATACGGTACATCTCAAAGCAGAAGGTACAGAGCATCCTATTGCAGGTATTTGGATACACTCTATAGAACTGAGTAAAAATGTTACAGACCATGAATATTGAAGCAAACATTCCACAGAGGTCTATAGAACAGAGAAATCATTCTGTAGAACATTAGTGAAGGGTATTGAGAACTCTCGGCTGCTAGGCACAGACATGGTGGTTCTCTTTAGGGTTCCCCCACTGCTCTTTTCATTTATCATCGACATCGGAAAATCCATCTAAAATGATATTCCTTGCAGTGCCTTAGTTAAGATTCTAGTTTATAATTCAGTTGAGAAGGAATTAGCATTTCATGCTGTGAAATCACATAAACTTGTTTCCTGAATGATGTTTAGGTCTTCTCAAACCGTAAAGACATGGACATGAAGAAAGAGCTGGAGGAGGAGCTTAAGCTCAGCACAGACGATATCAGGAGTCATGCCTGGTATCACGGGCAGCTACAGAGAGAGGTGTGTGTGGGTGTGGGTGTATTGACATTGTTAGACGACGTGTGTGTGTGATATGGCAAAGCTAGGGCAATATGTGTAAGTGCTATTATGCTCTGGTGTACACTACCGTTCAAAGGTTTTAGGACACTTTCTAACTCCATGATGGTTCCTGATGGTTATTTCTTTCTACATTGTAAAGTTTTGCTGAAGGCGTCCAAAAACTGCATGAATCTCCTTTGAACAGTTGATATTGAGATGTTTCTGCTACTTCTGCTCTGTAAAGACTTCATAACGCCTCTAATCTGAGCTGCTGTTAATTGGTCATTTTTCAGGCTGATAACTCTAAATGAACTTCTCGTCATTGAGCTTCATTGTGTGTGTGTGACTGTGTGTGTGTGTGTAGGGAGCAGAAGAGCTACTGAAAAATGATGGGGATTTCTTGGTGCGAGACTCTAGAACAAGTGGCGGTGACTACGTCCTGAGCTGCATGTGGAAGAAGCAGTGCATGCACTTCAAAATTATCCGCATTGTCCTCCGTCCAAAACAGGTATGTGTACGTACAGACCTCCCAGTTCAACAGGTCCACCTACAGACCTCCCAGTTCAACAGGTCCACCTACAGACCTCCCAGTTCAACAGGTCCACCTACAGACCTCCCAGTTCAACAGGTCCACCTACAGACCTCCCAGTTCAACAGGTCCACCTACAGACATCCTGGTTAACCAGTTACACCTACAGACCTCCTGGTTAACCAGTTACACCTACAGACCTCCTGGTTAACCAGTTACACCTACAGACCTCCTGGTTAACCAGTTACACCTACAGACCTCCTGGTTAACCAGTTACACCTACAGACCTCCTGGTTAACCAGTTACACCTACAGACCTCCTGGTTAAACATAATTCATTGAGCCAAGTAATAACAGTATATACTGTACATATGCTGGTTGACATGGGTACTGTATGTCGACTGTGAATTACATCAGGGGTGTGGAAACAGGTCTAGACATGTACAGTATGTCCATGTAGCTTCATCTGAATGTACAGTGTGTCTGGCCCAAACATGAACACCCACATGTCTATGCTTTAACTTAACCCTTGTGTTTTGACTCATTTGTTAGTCACAGAGAGTGTTTGAGTTTGAGACGAGCTGGTACACTGTGTATCTCATTAGTCAGGCAGGAGTGTGTGTTAAGAAACACTGAGATGAAGAGGAAGTAGAGGAACCAACAGAACAACACAAATACAAGGTGGTGTATCCATGTCAGAAGGGTGTAGATGCTTATCCATCAAAACGGACTGAAGTACTCCAGTAACCCGGTGTTACCCTGGTTGACTTGCTCTTGGTTGAAACATAAAAGCATCTAATGCATCCAGGTATTGAGCAGATGTGGTGGTTATGCATAACATATCAGAATTGCATGTGTGTGTGTGTGTGTGTGTGTGTGTGTCTAGGGTTACTCAAGGGAGCTGTATCAGTTCGAGAACGATCAGTTCGACAACATACCTGCTCTGGTGCGCTTTCACGTAGGTGGCCGTCAACCAATCTCACATGCTACCGGAACGGTCATCACTCACCCGGTCACACGCACACTTCCTCTCCGGGTCATCAATGAGCGCCAGGCTGTGAGGTCATCCAGCACGAGCTCTGAAACAACGCCTCAATGGTCACCAGAGAAGGGGAAGAGGCGGAGTTTGAGCTCCACACATATGGACATGCTCCAGGTGGACAACCGCAACCTTCTCAGGTACGCTTTTAAGATGGTAAGCATCGAGGGATTGGGTGTTGTCATGGAAACCAATAATTTTAACATGGGTTTGTTTGGCTCCAGTCACTCAGCTAGCTCAATTTACATCTTGTTAGGTAATAATGTT
Source organism: Channallabes apus (assembly GCA_030522415.1). Lineage (NCBI taxonomy): Eukaryota > Metazoa > Chordata > Actinopteri > Siluriformes > Clariidae > Channallabes > Channallabes apus. The sequence continues at coordinate 2,453,016 of CM060124.1, forward strand.
AATTATTAATGTTTAACTTGCTTAGTGTGTGTGTGTGTGTGTGTGTGTGTGTATAGGAGTGGCAGTCAACCTGCTAATCTAGAGACAGTAGGGAGACCGTTACTACAGTCAGCACAATCAGATAGCAACCTTCGGCCAGGTATTCACACCTCACAACCATACACACAAATGCAAACTATCACACACACATTCTATTTAACCTGATCTCGTCATGTTTCAGCCGTACCCCAGAGTGCACCAGTACAGGATCCTCTCTCCCCAGTGTACCGCACAGGCAGCGATCCTTTACTCAGCCCTGGCTCCGCTCACTCACACAACCCCGGCCAATTAGCCACAGGAGGCTGCACACTCCGTGGTTCTGATGGACAGCTGCATTCTCGGGCTCCACCCAAACCAATCCGGATTTCTACCCTGTTTCCAGGAGACTCGACAACCATACCACGGATCGAGGTCAACCCTGCCTCCTTCTACGATGTGCTTGTGCCTCAGGTGTGTGTGTGTGTGTGTGTGTGAGAGAGATTTTTAATTCTTTTAATACTTTTAATTCTGCACCAAAACATTTGAGAGCTTCTGCATGACCTTTGATTTGTGTACCCAGATCCCTCAGGCGATGATGCCCAAAGGTCCGGCAGCTCGTCTTCGTGCTCAGGAGAAATGGAACAGTCGGGCGCGTATCACCGAGACCAGCTTTGCTTTTCTTGAGGCAGAGAAAGACGAGGAAGAGCAAGTGGCAGAAACGGAGAAGGAGAAGATTGACCGAGTCACAGAGGTAGTGAGCAACGGAGATGACTGGCGGTTCCTCCGTCCTGAGGCAGAGACAAGCTCATCTTTTCGTCTAGACGCATTTCGGTCACTGCTGCTCCCAGACAACAACCGGCCGTTGGAACAGAGCGTACTCCGCTTGATTAAAGACCTGTTTGCGCGCACCGACGCTAATACCACGGCTCTACACATGCTCAGCGTGGACTGCCAGGTGCCACCACACACACACACACGCATGCACACACACTTACAACCAACCCACCTACCCCTACGTTGGACACATCTCAACTTTTAAGGTTGTGGCAATATGACTGTTTCACAATCTGCCAAGAAAATGAAAAACAAGTCCCTACATCAAAGGCAACAAGGCAAAGCACAGCTGATATGTTTAACGTGGTTAGCTTTGATATTCTCTTGCACTACTAAGCACTTTCTTCAAACATACTGTATGACAACAATTATTACGAAATAATTCTTACAAGAAAGCACATGTCAAAAGTTCATTCAAGTTCAGGCAGTTAAACTTGTGAGAACGTAGTTGCTAGGCAACTGCATGCCAGGCTAATAACCAAAGACCAGTGCGTACTTGATGCGGAGACGTCTGAGAGGGTTGCACAAACCGAAACCCACATTTGCAAAGCGTCAAGCTTGTGTACTTGCTGTGGTTTTGTACTGGATGTTGCACATACATGCCACATTATCAGGTTTTCTTGCCTAAGTGTGTTTTCCCATGAAGTTACTGTAACCCAACATGGCGTGTGCAGGGAATCATGTGGAGCAATGCTGAAGGACTTGTGAGAGCCGGCTACACTTTGTCTCCGGAGGAATTTGAGACGTACTTAATCATGAGTCATGAGTGCCAAGATAGTAGGCAGTTTATCCGGTATCTTCTCATAAAGACTCTACATTTACACTACGGAGCTCGGGTGGCCCTGTTGTTTAACCATCCTTACATCCTTACATTAAATCTAAATCCAGATCCTTACTCCTCAGGTAGCACGTGTGACCGGTGTGACGGAGGAGCAGAAGAGGATGATGGGAGTACACTCGGGACTGGAGCTCATCACACTTCCGCATGGGAGCCAGCTCAGACAGGATCTACTGGAGAGACATCACTTGTTATCCCTGGGCGTGGCCTTGGATATACTGGGCTGTACAGGCACGGTCAATCAGAGAGCGCTGGTGCTCCATAAGGTCATCCAGCTGGCTCAGGCGCTGCGCTTTACAGCCCATGACCTCTACGCTTTCAGTGCCGTCATGAAGGCCCTCGAGCTTCCGCAGGTCAGTGTGCAGAGGTGGTATATGGTGCACCTTGAAGATTTATAGGGAAATAATAAAAATAGATGAAATATTGTCTATTTAAAAACAGCTACTAAGATGAAACGATTCCAAAAGAGCTTGGGAAATCTTTAATGCGCAACTCGTGTACTAAAATTGCCAATTGGGATTATAATCTGGTCCCTGAGTCTTGGGTCATGAACACTGTGGTTTTTTTTACATACATGAAAGTTAATACATAAAAACGTGGTGAGAATCGGACGTCATGGATTTGGAGGGAAGCATTCAAAGTCTCTATTTTAGTTTTTTTTTTTAAATAGATGTTTTGTTGTATATTTTCAGTTTGTGTGTGTGTGTGTGTGTGTGTGTGTGTGTGTGTGTGTGTGTGCAAAATGTTAGTGTTTGATATGAGACTATGAGAAACTGTGATTAACGTGTTTAATATTTAACATTAAGTCAGGGACAGATGTAAAGACCAACACTTCTAACGTTGTAGTTTTACGCTCCTGGTTCATCTTATCAACTGGTATTTAGATCATATTTACGTGTTCATGCCGTGTGTTTTTCCCAACATCATAAACTAACACTCAAAATACTAAATGTTCAGACAGCATTATTGAATACAATAATCATCATAACTCTTCTAACACTGATTATTATATATCATAGATATTGTGTATATTATATAATTGTACTGTATAACATATATATATATAATGTGTGTGTGTGTGTGTGTGTGTGTGTGTGTGTGTGTGTGTAGATAGTCCGGTTGGAGATGACATGGCGAGTGTTGAGGAGGAACCACACAGAGAGTGCTGTGATGTTTGAGAAAGCCCTGAAGCCCTTCATGAAGGCACTCAATGAGGGTGATGGTGTGTGTACTGTATGTGTGTACTGTGTGTGTGTGTACTGTGTGTGTGTACTGTATGTGTGTACTGTGTGTGTGTACTGTGTGTGTGTACTGTGTGTGTGTACTGTATGTGTGTACTGTGTGTGTGTACTATATGTGTGTACTGTGTGTGTGTACTGTATGTGTGTACTGTATGTGTGTACTGTGTGTGTGTACTATATGTGTGTACTGTGTTTGTGTACTGTGTGTCTGTACTATATGTGTGTACTGTATGTGTGTACTGTATGTGTGTGTACTGTGTGTGTGTACTGTATGTGTGTACTGTGTGTGTGTACTGTGTGTGTGTAGTGTATGTGTGTACTGTATGTGTGTACTGTGTGTGTGTACTATATGTGTGTACTGTGTTTGTGTACTGTGTGTCTGTACTATATGTGTGTACTGTATGTGTGTACTGTATGTGTGTACTATATGTGTGTACTGTGTGTGTACTGTATGTGTGTAGTGTATGTGTGTAGTGTGTAGCGCAGCCACACAAAAGGGACACCTTCTACAACAGGGAAATGGTTGTGGAGCTAATGCTGCTCACCTGTGGCCGAAGGTGTGCCCTAGCGGTTTATATTTCCCCTTGGACAATGTTTTGGTCACCGGGCAAGTTCCCGCGCATGCGCGATCGCGGCGCAAGGGAACCCGGAAGTGACGTAGGTCACGTGAGCCGGCATAAAGCCGGAACCGGCGTAGAAGCCGGCACGGAGAGATGAGGACAGCGCGCTGTGAGTTCATTGAGGCTGAGAGACTGCTTGTGGATTATTGTTCAATAATTTCATCCAGTACCCAGCTCCTTCCGTTTCTCGATCTCCCAGACTTTCCATCTTCTACTGGTGAGATCGAACCATCTCTCCAACTCACCATCTTCATACCTTTTGCCGTTTTTCAGACACTGGACTATCATACACACACACACACCCGCATACATCGCACACACACTGTTTCTATTTGTATTATATTTGTATATATTGGTTTGTGGTGCACCTTGTTTGTTTATTTATTTATTTATCTTGTATAATACACTTGGTTTAAATTATTACAGTTGTTTTGTGTCGCGTCATATTTTGTCCTGCCGCGATTACGCAATACCGGAAGTGTGGTTTTCAAGCCCCTATTCAGATTCCCGAATCCGTTCTTTTGTAACCAAGTGGTTAATTAAATCCAAGCGTTACATAGTGGTGGCCCGTATGTACGGGGAATCTGTATTTTGGGGTATTTTCTGGTTTTGTGTGGCGTGGCTGAACAGAATGGACGCTAACATCGCTAATGCTAAAGCTAATGCTAATGCTAGTAGTGCTGCTAAGGCCGACTCTGTAGTGGCTAATAACAGGCTGGTTGATGTAGAGGATGCATTTAATATACGCCGTAACCCTACAACTGAATTAACTTCATTGATTAGTTCTTTATATATATCAGATAGCCATGATAATGACAATAATGATGATGATGATGATGATGATGATATTGTTCATGGGACTGATATTGGGGTAGTGCACACACTACGTACTGAACTGTATCAATGCAAGATGAATGTGGGGGCGCTTACTGATAAAGTGAGCTCCATGGAGCAGGATTATAGACAATCCCTAGACAGCAGTCTCAACCGAGAAATCAGTCTTCGTGACGCAGTGGACACGAGCCTGGAAGGGCTGCAGCGCTACTGCCAGGAGGCTCTCGAAAAGATGGAGAGAGCCATCGTTGACTGTTTTCTGCAATGGGACGTCATCTGGGAGAACCGGATGAAGAGACTGCGTCGCACTAGTACGCCCACCTCCCACACATTACAGGCCTGCACCCCTACATCCCCTCCATCTCATGCAAAACATCTGCCCAGCACTCCAACCACTACAGCCACGGCCAAGGTAAAGCCACCAAGCACTACTAACAGCTACGACATTCCTACTGGTGTTCCCGCTCACTCCTCGGCTCTGCTCTCCTCCCCACTCCCTTCTTCTTCTTCGCTTCACGTTCGACCATCCAGCTGCGTGGAGTTTCCAGCCTTCTGCGACGCGTCAGAGACAACTGAGGTGTGGAACTTCATCAAGCAAGCGGAGAAGTACTTAGCAATCAGACCCCTGACCCGACCAGAGCTGCTGGGAACCCTCGGCTCGGTTCTACGAGGGCCTGCGCTGAGTTGGTGGAAGGCGGAGAAGGGCAAGGTGAAGGAATGGCAGTCATTTAAACAGGCTTTCCTGGCGGCTTTTATACTGGGTGACGACCTCGACGAAGAGAAAGACAACCCGAGGTCTCCGGTACAGCTGCAGGGGCAACGCATGGGAGACTTCGCCAATGATCACCCCGCCCTCTGTCTCATGGGGAACCCTGATATCTCCAAGGAAGAACTAGCGGGGCGAACCCGGGAGAACATCAACACGAGAGTGGCGTTAAGAGTAGCGGCGAGCACCGTGGAAAAGTAGGTGGAGAGAGGCGCTAGGGGAGAGAAAAATGGCGTGGACCGCTTTATTCCGGGTCCAGATGCCATACCCCGAGCACCCCCGCCGCTGAAAGGAGCTGACACCCCACGTCTACCCACCACGTCCACTAAAGAGGCCTCCAACTTTCCGAGCAACCTGAGCGAGATCATCAAAGCCCAACAGAACGACCCAACTATCACGAAGCTGCTCTCTAAAGATCACCCAAGAGGCACACAAGATCAGAGGGTCACCTTCGAATGCCATCACGGCGTGCTGTATCGCCGGGTACCAGTAAGGCACGGGGAGAAAATCCAGCTCATTGTCCCCCAGTCCCTAATAAAACTTTTTCTTCATTACTACCATGACAATCCACTGGGAGGACACTGGGGACAACTGAAAACCCTGCTGAGGCTATTAGATGTGGCGTGGTGGCCAACGGTGCGGAAAGACGTCTGGCATTACACTAGAGCTTGCAGCATGTGCCACCGACACAAGGCAGGACATCCATCGCCACCCCGACAAAGACTTATCATGGAGGAGGGCAAACAAAGAGCAGAACACCAGAGATCCAGACAAGCCAGATGTCACAATACCCGGGGGGAAGCAGCGCACTTCCAACCGGGAGAACTGGTTTGGATCCAAACTCGACCTCTCTCCTCCACAGCCAAGAGAGATTCTGCAAGGCGAGTGCCCCAGTGGGGGGGTCCAGCAGAGGTAAAACCCAGAAGAGAACCAATTAAATACACAAGGTCTTGGGGCTACCCACAAAAAGCCGATTTGTACAGTGTGGCGAAGTTAAAGCGCTGGTACGGACGTTCTCCTCAGACGCCGGAAGCTTGGGGGGGGGGGTCTATGTAGCGCAGCCACACAAAAGGGACACCTTCAACAACAGGGAAATGGTTGTGGAGCTAATGCTGCTCACCTGTGGCCGAAGGTGTGCCCTAGCGGTTTATATTTCCCCTTGGACAATGTTTTGGTCACCGGGCAAGTTCCCGCGCATGCGCGATCGCGGCGCAAGGGAACCCGGAAGTGACGTGGGTCACGTGAGCCGGCATAAAGCCGGAACTGGCGTAGAAGCCGGCACGGAGAGATGAGGACAGCGCGCTGTGAGTTCATTGAGGCTGAGAGACTGCTTGTGGATTATTGTTCAATAATTTCATCCAGTACGCAGCTCCTTCCGTTTCTCGATCTCCCAGACTTTCCATCTTCTACTGGTGAGATCGAACCATCTCTCCAACTCACCATCTTCATACCTTTTGCCGTTTTTCAGACACTGGACTATCATATACACACACACACCCGCATACATCGCACACACACTGTTTCTATTTGTATTATATTTGTATATATTGGTTTGTGGTGCACCTTGTTTGCTTATTTATTTATTTATCTTGTATAATACACTTGGTTTAAATTATTACAGTTGTTTTGTGTCGCGTCGTATTTTGTCCTGCCGCGATTACGCAATACCGGAAGTGTGGTTTTCAAGCCCCTATTTAGATTCCCGAATCCGTTCTTTTGTAACCAAGCGGTTAATTAAATCCAAGCGCTACAAGTGTATGTGTGTACTGTATGTGAGTACTGTGTGTGTGTACTATATGTGTGTAGTGTATGTGTGTACTGTATGTGTGTAATGTATGTGTGTAGTGTATGTGTGTACTATATGTGTGTAGTGTATGTGTGTACTATGTGTGTACTGTGTGTGTGTACTATATGTGTGTACTGTATGTGTGTACTATATGTGTGTAGTGTATGTGTGTACTGTATGTGTGTAATGTATGTGTGTACTATATGTGTGTACTGTATGTGTGTAATGTATGTGTGTACTATATGTGTGTACTGTATGTGTGTAGTGTATGTGTGTGCTATGTGTGTACTGTGTGTGTGTACTATATGTGTGTACTGTATGTGTGTACTATATGTGTGTAGTGTATGTGTGTACTGTATGTGTGTAATGTATGTGTGTACTATATGTGTGTACTGTATGTGTGTACTATATGTGTGTAGTGTATGTGTGTAGTGTATGTGTGTAATGTATGTGTGTACTATATGTGTGTACTATATGTGTGTGCTGTATCTGTGTACTGTATCTGTGTACTGTATCTGTGTACTATACTGTATGTGTGTTTGTGTTTTTATATTTCACAGTAATACGCTCATCAAGTAAAAAACATACTATAAATTTGCAGTTTATTGATCACTTTCTGATCAGTCATCTAGACCAGCATTTCATTTCCAGCATTGAATGAGTAAAAGGTTGTTAGTTTTATAATTAGGTTTACAATTTACATAAATATTCCATGATAATCTATCAACATTTAAAAAGAAACCAGAATTGTGAATAAATATACTGGGTATAAAGGTGTACTGTCCTGGTCTAGACGTATCCTGCTGTTACACTCTTTCTATTTTAATGTTTATCTTAACATATTTCTATCATGTTTATTAATACCGATCCTGATCCTAAATTAGCACTACTGACTTTACTTAATGCAAGTGTGTGTGTGTGTGTGTGTGTGTGTGTGTGTATGTGTATGTGTGTATATGTGTGTGTGTGTGTGTGTGTGTGTGTGTGTGTGTGTATGTGTATGTGTATGTGTGTGTGTGTGTGTGTGTGTGTGTGTGTAGACTCGGTGGTGTCGGGTCCCCTGTCTCTGCCCCACATGGTGCCGCTGCTGAAGCTGATGGAGGGGGAGGATGGAGTGGAGAACAGTGAGCGAGGCTGCCAGCTTCTCTACAACATCCTACAGTCCTCACGCAACACAGCTAATCATGCTAACGACTTCCAACAACACGCACACACTCTGTTATCAGGTATACACACACACACACACACACACACACACACACACACACGCATACACACCACTCGCACACAACGATGCTGATGCTGCCGATCATCGCGCACTACAGTCTCACTTGTTAACATCAGACGGATATGATTGGCTGCCTGACCTGTCCGTCTCTCTCTCTCTGTCTCTCTGTCTCTCTGTCTCTCTCTCTGTCTCTCTGTCTCTCTCTGTCTCTCTCTGTCTCTGCAGCTGGCTGGGAGCCAATCCCGGAGCTGCTGGAGACCTTCAGCACCGAGTTCGCCCTGCGTCTGTTCTGGGGTCACACCGGAGCCACGGCGAGCAGAAAGGAGCGCTATGAAAAATTCGACAAGATCCTCTCCGTCCTCTCTAACAAACTGGAGCCTGCTCAGACTTCCGAACTCTGACCTTTGAACTTCAGCCAAGGTGAAAGGAAGCAGGAAGTCAATCCCAAATCACTTCTCTCCGAACAAATAACAGTCACAGAAAGATTTTTTTTAATGGCTGGACAAAGCGAGGGAATTTTTTCTGGAAATAAACTCAGGAAAGCATATGTGTCTGATTCTGGAAATTCCACTTGAAGCTCTTTTCTGATTGGACGAGAGCAGATGAAAGTTTATTTCTGAATGGATTATAGAAAAGAAGTCAAATAAAGCTTTTTCCTGATTGGACAATAGAATGTAAAGATTTTCCTCTGATTAAATTATAGAAAGGAAAGCTTTTCTCTGATTGGATGACAGAAAGGAAACGCTTGATCTGATTGGACGAAAGCAGATGAGATGTTTTCTCAGATTGTTTTTTCTGATTGGGTCATAGAATTGATGGAACTAGCTTCTCTCCGATTGGATGGATCGAGTTTGATGTTGTGGAACAGGTGAACGTTTGTGTTTGTATTGTTTATTAGATCAAATCTCTTAATGGCTGGAGTTTGGGAGAAGCTTTTCCCTGATGGGACGGGATTCAGAGATGACCTGTGATGATAATCTCACAATGAAAAACAGAAGAACTGACCAAAGAAGAATGTCTGCATTCGCATGTAGACACGTTTACACATTCTGTTGTGCATGTGCTTGTGTGTGTGTGTGTGTGTGTGTGTGTGTGTGTGTGTGTGTGTGTGTGTGTGTGTGTGTTAATGTGTGTGTCCTGAACAATGTCCACTCTTGTGCATCCCTGTCTGTGTGAATATTTTCTGACTATAACAAACACTGGAAATTACACATTTCTTTTCATAAATAAATAAATGAATAAAAAAAATAAATGATTAATTAATTTAGCACATAATAAACTGATTAATCAAAATACATGAATACACACACTGACCTTCACAGACATGAAGCAGGATGAGCAAAAGGAGAGAAAAGATCACAGCTCGGTGTTTCTATAGCGCCACTTGCAGTTTACGCATGAACTCTTACTTCCTACATTGCTTTCAGACGGTGAGCAGACATGAATCCCAAAAACCCAGCCTGGGACCCGAGTCCAGGAACAGTGAGCTTAAAGCCCAATCAATTCCATAACTATGAGAAATCTGGGGAAAGAAAAGTGTCCAGATACTGAGACATTGTGAAGATAGACAGATGAACTCTGGTAATTGGCGTAAAAAAAAAATCTTCTTTGTCTTTCGGCTGTTCCCTTTCAGGGGTCGCCACAGCGAATCATCTGCCTCCATCTAACCCTATCCTCTGCATCCTCTTCTCTCACACCAACTAACTTCATGTCCTCTCTCACTGCATCCATAAATCTCCTCTTTGGTCTCCCTCTAGACCTCCTGCCTGGCAGTTCCAACCTCAGCATCCTTCTACTGATATATTCACCATCTCTCCTCTGAACATGTCCAAACCACCTCAATCTGGCCTCTCTGACTTTATCTCCAAAACATCTTACATGGGTTGTCCCTCTGATGAACTCATTCTTTATCCTATCCATCCAAAAAAAAATAAAAAATCAACACTCTAAATAATTAACTAACTAAAATTTGCTGTTATTTTCGTATTTAATTTTAAATATAGGCTAATTCTGACATTCAAGAAAGCTTCAAGATGTTTTTGGTGTCTGAAACCATCTTCTTTATGGTGATAAAATGTTCATGGTATCTGCTATTTTAGAAAACTGTTAAATCTTAAATCATAAATTCAGTCAGTAGCAGATCTGTAGATAGTCCATAGTAGAAGTTCTTAAGTTGGTGAGGAGAGATTCCATGGATCAGACTTCATCAGATTGAGATCTGAAGTAGAGACCTGCACTCCCGCGGGAGTACCGCGGGACCCAGCGCACGGGGTGCAGCGCGGGACAAAATTTGATGGGTGAATGCGGGTGCGGGCGGGAAGGTCCTCATGTATGTGCGGGAAGCGGGAGAATAACATTAATCGCGGGACTCCCGCAAAATGGAATTATCTTAAAATTTATTTATTTTTAAACAAATACTGTATTATTTATCTACTCAGTAGTGGTTCTATACTCAATTGCTCCCCGCCCCCCCATCCCCCCTGCTCAGCGCCACGCTACCCCAGCCAACCCCCCCCCCCCGCCCCCCGCCCTGGTCACCGCCACTTCCCTAAAAAATAAAAATAAAAATAAAACTACTTAAATGTTTACCTGCGGGATTTTTGCGGGCGGGAGCGGGACAAAACTTGAATACTGCAGGTGGGAGCGGGAGAAAATAATATATATTTTTGCTGGAGCGGGCGGGAGCGGGACAGAATGTTGCGGGAGCGGGATGGAAAAATCTGTCCCGCGCAGGTCTCTAATCTGAAGAATCTGGAGGCAGAGTCAGCACCTCTTAAACAGTTTATGCAGTGTGTCAGGGTGTATTACGCTGCTACTGTCATCATAGGACACTGTCTCCATTGAGGGGTATACAGTGGTGTGAAAAACTATTTGCCCCCCTCCTGATTTCTTATTCTTTTGCATGTTTGTCACACAAAATGTTTCTGATCATCAAACACATTTAACTATTAGTCAAAGATAACACAAGTAAACACAAAATGCAGTTTTTAAATGAGGGGTTTTATTATTTAGGGAGAAAAAAAAATCCAAACCTACATGGCCCTGTGTGAAAAAGTAATTGCCCCCTGAACCTAATAACTGGTTGGGCCACCCTTAGCAGCAATAACTGCAATCAAGCGTTTGCGATAACTTGCAACGAGTCTTTTACAGCGCTCTGGAGGAATTTTGGCCCACTCATCTTTGCAGAATTGTTGTAATTCAGCTTTATTTGAGGGTTTTCTGGCATGAACCACCTTTTTAAGGTCATGCCACAACATCTCAATAGGATTCAGGTCAGGACTTTGACTAGGCCACTCCAAAGTCTTCATTTTATTTTTCTTCAGCCATTCAGAGGTGGATTTGCTGGTGTGTTTTGGGTCATTGTCCTGCTGCAGCACCCAAGATCGCTTCAGCTTGAGTTGGCGAACAGATGGCCGGACATTCTCCTTCAGGATTTTTTGGTAGACAGTAGAATTCATGGTTCCATCTATCACAGCAAACCTTAATTGAGGCAAGTGAGGCCTGCAGTTCTTTAGATGTTGTCCTGGGGTCTTTTGTGGCCTCTCGGATGAGTTGTCTCTGCGCTCTTGGGGTAATTTTGGTCGGCCGGCCACTCCTGGGAAGGTTCACCACTGTTCCATGTTTTTGCCATTTGTGGATAATGGCTCTCACTGTGGTTCGCTGGAGTCCCAAAGCTTTAGAAATGGCTTTATAACCTTTACCAGACTGATAGATCTCAATTACTTTTGTTCTCATTTGTTCCTGAATTTCTTTGGATCTTGGCATGATGTCTAGCTTTTGAGGTGCTTTTGGTCTACTTCTCTGTGTCAGGTAGCTCCTATTTAAGTGATTTCTTGATTGAAACAGGTGTGGCAGTAATCAGGCCTGGGGGTGACTACAGAAATTGAACTCAGGTGTGATAAACCACAGTTACGTTATTTTTTAACAAGGGGGGCAATCACTTTTTCACACAGGGCCATGTAGATTTGGAGTTTTTTTTCTCCCTTAATAACGTAAACCTTCATTTATAAACTGCATTTTGTGTTCAATTATGTTATCTTTGACTAATAGTTAACGGTTTTTGATGAGCAGAAACATTTAAGTGTGACAAACATGCAAAAGAACAAGAAATCAGAAAGGGGGCAAATAGTTTTTCACACCACTGTAATTCGGTCTGTAACATCGTTTAGGTAGGTGGAACATATCAGAGAAACATCCATATGAATGGCTGGATCCACAGGTTCCTGGGAGAACATCGCCCGGAGCATCTCACGGCCTCCACTGGCTCGCCTTCTTCACACAGTGCATCCTGGTACCATCTCTTCCCCAGGAATGTGACACACCATCCACCCACATGATGTAAAAGAAAAAACATGATCCATCAGATCTTCTTTGATTGCTCCATGGTTCAGTTCTGATGCTCATGTGCCTATTGTAGGAGCTTTTGCTGTTTTGGAGACACTCTGGCCCAACTGTCTAGACATCACAGTCTGGTCCTTGTCACTCAGCCCCTTTTAATAAGTGAGTGTTGTATGGGGTTTTTGAGGACTTGATCTTCTTTGCTTCTGGAATGCAATGCCTAATTTCACCACCAGGTGGCACCATCATCTGGGTGGCATTTAATCAGACGTGAAGATAAATAAACTTGTAGTGCAAACAAAAATGTGAGTGTGTACACAGTGTTCGGCAAAGGCTTGATCGGTTGCTTTCTCAGTGTAAAGGTTATAGTTTCTAACAGGTTAGATCATCATATGTTCAGTTCTTAGCTCTTCAGTAGGTCTTTTGGTTGCATAAGAATGCACCTCAACCGGTTTGTGCAGAATTGGGAAGTTCACACACTGTTTAGGTGTGAGTGTGTGTGAGTGTGTGTGGGTGTGGGTGTGTGTGTTGGATGTAAGGTGTGGGCTGGAGTGAAGTCAAGAGCATTACAAGCTGAGGTTTCTTTACGACACATGTAGGCGTGAAGTGGGAGTGGTGCCTGCTGAGAGGACACACAGCGTCAGGAAGGTTGACGTGAACATTAGACCTTCTGGCACGATCAGGACGTTTCCGAAAGTCGAGGTTATGGATTGGGGCACAGCACTCTGGGTATGTCTCTCTTATTCCTCACCCATTAATGCCATTGATCTGCTTAAAACACTGATGTGAGTGTGTTATTAGGGATTATGCAGGTGCAAGGGGAGCTGTAGGAAAATGCTGTAGTCATAAAAACAACAAATAAAAGGTATTTACTCAAAGCATTGAGCTGAAATATGAAGAGTGCAGCGGTGAGGACCAGCGTAGTGGAGAAGATCACGTCCTCACTACGCTTCTAGTCATTTAAATGGGAATTTAAATGCCTATATTTTCTCAGGAGCTTTTATGCCGATCTGACTCAGGAAACGTAATTAGAAAGAGAAACGAGACGGTCGTCATTACAAAAACTGTCTATGAAATTTAAAGGAATCGAGAGTTTAGAATAAAACCTAAAGAGGAACACATCTATCTCTGGTCGCTCCTGGATGGTCTACTGTACCTCATCCATGTCCTGGTGTCTCTTCATAAAATATACAGCGACTGTAAAAAGTGTCCAATAAATGTCTGTGTGACGTTTACTCCACTGCTGCTGCATTTGACGTGTTTCTGAGTTTCTCCTCGATGACCTCCGGAGTCCTGAAAACATCAGAAAACCTAAAGTTCCGGCTTTACGTCCTGGTGTTCTACCGCACTGACACTGGAGACTCCTTCCACACTAATGTTACACAAACATGTTTCTATACACACATCATGCAGTAATATAAACCTGCACTACTGACGGAGCGGCTGTTCTAGAGAATTCATCAACACCTCACCAAGTTCTGACCAATCAGGAGACAGAATTCATGAGCAAAAGAGCAATCTGAGGTTATCGCTGCTTTATTCCCAGGAGAAGCAACAGAAACCCCATGAGAACGCTGAGTTTGAATGAAAACATAAGAAAATGTGTGTGTGTGTGTGTGTGTGTGTTTCACTGGCAGTCTGTCAGGAGGAATGAACGTAAACAGCAAACTGGTCAGACAAGATTGTGCATGTTTATGTGTGTGTGTGTGTGTGTGTGTGTGTGTGTGTGTGTGTGTGTGTGTGTGTGTGTGTAAGTGAGACCAAATGTCATGACAAAAGATATGAAACTGTATAGTTTGGATGTAGTGTGAACATCTGTCCTGTGAAGGCAACTGAAAAAAACTTGTACAGTCAAAAAACCCGTTGAGAATGCTGAGTTTGAGTGAAAACGTCAGGAAATGTGTGTGTGTGTGTGTGTGTGTGTGTTTGTGTGTGTTGCAGGACCAGCATGACGCGATCGAGAAACACACACAGTCTGGTCTGGACCTGATCGATCGCTACGTGAAGTTTGTCAAAGAGAGAGTGGAAATCGAGCAGAACTACGCCAAACAGCTGAAGCAAGTCACGTCTTACACACTAAGGGTTTAGAGGTCAAAGAGGGGGCGTGTGCTCTGGGACAGGGTCATATAAGGGTAAAACATGGTATTAAAACAATTTGCGCTATCACACCTGATTTAGACATTTCACTGTTGTTGGATAAGTCAAGAAAAGCTAACTGTGTTGAGAAACGATGACGTTCTTTAGGTAGAATATCAGGAAATCTGGAAATGCACAGCAAAGATGTTAACATTGCTAAAGTTAGGAAAATGTTCGGTTTGTTTTTGCTGTCTCTCGAATCCTACCCATGTTCCTGTATGTGTGAACCTCGAACCTTTAAATCGTCATGAGCACATGAGGTCGAACCAGGGATGGTCGAAACCTATGATTGGGCATCAGGCACCAGCTTGATCTCCTCTAAAGGACGAGATCACCCTCATGATGTACCTAAAAGCTGGAGGATAGAAGACACATGACATTAGTGAGGTTGGAATCCTGGCAAGAAGGTGTTGCATTCCCGGCACTAGAGGGAGTTGCTTGACTCGGCTGAGATGGAGCAGAGCTAGACTCAGGTGATGCCGGAAAATGCTCAGGTGTGGGAGGGCATGTCTAGAGCAGAAACGTGGTCCACAAAGCAGAGCATGGGGCAGAGCATGATCCAGGTACAGCAGGGCATGATCCTGAGTAACCATAGCGTAGTTGTGTATCCTCAGTTCATGATTCAGGCTGACCAGCACAGGGCTCAGGTAAGCAGAGGTAACAGGAAATATTATATCTGGACTAAGAAGAAGAAGAAGAAGAAGGAGGCTTTGTTCCGCACATATGCATTACAGTACAGTCAGATTGTTTCTTCTCAACTACCAGGCCTATGGAGCACACAGGGTTAAGAGACTTGCTCAACGACCCACCATGGGTGCAACTTGTTTGAACTGGGTCTTGAAAGGTTAACGCTAACAGGGCTAACAGGTCTAACATGGCTTACAGAACTAAGCTCTATGCTAACAAGGTTAACAGGACTTGCCTCTAGCATCACATGGCAGGGTTCAGAAAAAAAACCTGACTTAGGTCGGGTCGGAAGCTGCTATCAAAGTTCTTCCTGTGTAAAATCACTCCAGCTGAACGGCAACAATCTCCACCTAGTACCTCTTCGTGTTAACACCATGTGGCATCCATCACTAACCCTGAGAAGTTAATGGCCTGTGGACATTTCGTTACCACTTAAATTAAGATAAGATCAATTTTATCCTTATGGCCAGCTGATTAAAAATGAATGAACCAATTATTTTTTGTTTTGCATGATATTTCTCTGTAGCTCTCATAGCTACTAACTTGTGCACCACAAGATGGCGCACTTGCAGTTCACGCCATGCACCATATTAGACACTGTTGAGATTGTGCTTATTTATTTTTGAGCATTTCTTTCCTTTTCTCTCTCTCTGTGCAGAACTCTTCATAAAAAGTACACCAGGCGTGGCAGCAGAGAAGACCAGGAGACGAAGTGCGTGTGTCTACGATTATTACTTGTACCACTATCAGTTTGTTCTTGTTTATTCGTCTCTGAATCAATCACATGCTGTGTTCCTGGTCATGTGACACCAGGTTCTCCAATCAGCAGGCATTTCAGGCACTGGTGAACAACCTGAACGACTGCGCGACTCAGAGGGAGAGCATGGCCGAGAACATGACGAACATCTGCGTGGACCTCAACAAGTACCTGCACGACCTCAAACTGGAGAGAAAGAATGTGAGGAATATGGAGGGGTGGAGTGATGGAGAGAGAGCGAGAGAGAGAGAGAGAGAGAGAGATGTTTGTGTATCCTGCTGTTGATGTCTGTTGGACAGTAATCTGTTACCATAGAAATGTGGATGATTGACAGATGACTGTCTCCTTTCTCTTTGTGTCAGTATCTGGGTGATGTGAAGAAATACCAGCAGATCCTGGAGGCCAGCTCCAAACAGCTGGAGAACGTAAGTGTGTGTGTGTGTGTGTGTGAGAGAGAGAGAAAGAACGAGTATCTCTGCAAATATACCATACATGCACATTACAATAGCACATATATGTTGTGTGTGTGTGTGTGTGTGTGTGTGCGCAGAGTAAGAAGCGCTTTGAGAAGGAGTGGAAGGAGGCAGAGAAAGCCAATCAGCAAGCAGAGAGGATAGAACAAGACTCCACCTCCACCAAGGCAGATACAGACAAGGTGCACACACACACACACACACACACACACAGACACACACATAAATACAAGAGATACTAACACACTTTAGTTAATATCTTTTGTATTGTGTGTGTGTGTGTGTGTGTGTGATCCAGGCTAAGATCCATGCTCGTCAGCGTCTGGACCAGTCTGATGAATGTAAGAATGAGTACGCTGTTCAACTGCAGAAATACAACAAGGAACAGAACCACTTCTACCACATAGACATCCCCACTGTTCTTAACGTGAGCTCACACACACACACACACAGGCAACTTGGTGGTTGTGGTGTTTGAACCTGGGATGTTTCGAACCGTTGTCCTATGCCTTAACCACTGAGCTACCCCTGACCCGTACCCTACGCCATAATGTATTAACCACGCCCCTTTTATTGGTTTAGGATTACATATTCAAGGGATGATCTGGGATTATTAATTCATTTCTTCTTCTTGGTTACAGTTGCTCACAGTTATTATCCAGTATAAAGGGGAAAAAATGTAACATTTAAAATGATCTGCACATTTATTCAGTGAGAACTGTGCGATGTCCGAACTGACTGCACTGTATTTTATGTTTACCTTTTTAACCATTTTATTTGGGTTATAAATTTTACATTTTAAATGGTTTTAAAAGTTTTATTGCAAACTGATATTTTCATTTTAAAATCAAATTTTAAATCATTCTGTCTGTTTTATTGCTATTATTTTCTATCTAATTCTATGATCAGCTTCTCTTTTATGTCAAGCACTTTGATCTAGCATTGTGTATGAAATGTGCTGGACTAATAAACGTGCCTGGTCTTTTCTGTGTCCCTCAGAAGCTGCAGGTGATGGAGGAGAGGAGGATCAGGAAACTGGCGGAGGGTTACGCCTCGCTGGCCGACACTGAGAGGAGAATTCTGCCCTCCATAGGCCAGAGTCTGGAGAACATCAGCACACAGTGCAGCAGCACACATGAGAAACAGGTACACACACATACACACACACACACACAGATACCAATAGGTGTGTGTATTTTATGCCTGGTTCCCACTTGCTATGGACAGCTACAGTTTCAAAACTTGTGGTTGCCATGGCAGCGACATGCTCTGACATCAAAGCAGAG
The DNA here is from genome assembly GCA_030522415.1 of Channallabes apus. Taxonomy (NCBI): domain Eukaryota; kingdom Metazoa; phylum Chordata; class Actinopteri; order Siluriformes; family Clariidae; genus Channallabes; species Channallabes apus. Next base: position 2,470,858 of record CM060124.1, read on the forward strand.
CTGAGGCAGGACCACAGTGGCGCCACCTAATGGTACGGAAAAGTCAGCGTTTCGGTCACGGATGACACTGGTTACTTGCGAATTGTTCTATGATGCTCTGGAGGTTGCACAGACCCCTACAGAGAGACCTGCGGTGACCGATATCTCATAACGAAATGACAAACCGTAAAACATCTTAGCCCTAAAAACAGATCCTACGGTAAAAAGTGTGAAGACTATTGAGGAGGACTTTAAAGAGTTTCTATAGCAGAGGACAAAATGGCGGAAAGGAAACATTTTCTCCAAACACATTACGTAAAAGTAAACACTGACCTTCTGTCCAGTCTGGTTTTCTTCCTCTTTTACTTCCTTCAGTCTCTCTTCGACTGTCGTCTACATTCCATCCAAAAGTACAACTTAATCAGTCTGTCCTGTAAACTGGCGGAAGCTGAGACATTTTGCTCCCATCAGTCTGAAATGGATCAGAAGTAATAAAATCAGTTTGATAAATAAATGTACGACCTTTAATATAGTAACTACTGTGTGGAAATTGGTTACTTCAAAAGTCGACACATTTTCAACATTTGTCTGTTTTAATTAACTTTGATATTTATCCTATAACAGAAAATTTGCATAAAGTAGCCTGCAATCATGATTATATAATTTCTTTATCTACAAGAAAAAAAATCTATGATTTTACTGTTTATTCTATTATCATATATTCTATTTTCACAAAGAGCATAATTCAACATCTTTACAGAGGTCAGAGGTTATGTTTTATCAACCAATCACAGTCCTTGAATTGCTGCATCATCCCTAGCAACAGGGTCGACCACACCCACTCACTAAGATAAAAGGTTTTGTACTTTCGTTACTCAGAGTAGCTCTGAGAAGATTCCTAAATCACTTTTAGTCTAGGACTCCCAGCTAGGACTTTATAAGCTAAGATAGGAGCTCTGAGAGAATTCTAAGGAATACAGGCCCTGAACTTCAGTGTTAACTTTTATGTTGCTTTCGGCCAAAACATTGTATTGGTGATAAAAAAAAAAAAAGTGTCTCACCTCGTGGGAAAAAGTGAATTTTACAGTTTCATGCCCGTTTTATGTCCGTAGTGTCCGTAAAAATTTTTTTTATTAAAATCTTTCAATGTTCTTAATTGTCATCCAGTTGAAGGCTGATTTAAATTTCACAAGAAAAGACATAAAACTGAAAAAGTGTGTCAATAAAAAATGCTAAATTGTTAAGATATTGCAACATGAATTTCAATTCAATTCAGTTCAATTTTATTTGTATAGCGCTTTTAGCAATTGACATTGCCTCAAAGCATCTTTACACAATCAAAATAATTATTTAAGTTTGTATGGAATGTGAATGTGTATGAATCAGAATGGTCAGATATTCCCTGGTGAGCAAGCCGAGGGCGACAGTGGCAAGGAAAAACTCCCTGAGATGGTAATAGGAAGAAACCTTGAGAGGAACCAGACTCAACAGGGAACCCATCCTCATTTGGGTGAAACAGATAGCAGGAAATGATCTGCATTTATACAGTGTGTGAGGCGGCAGGCAGTTCAGCTATAACAGTTGATGTTAATATGGAGTCCATGTAGTTATTGGAGACTCAGGTAGGCTTGTAGGAAATTCCAGTCCTGAACTATCGGACTGTCAAGTCCTCAGAGAAACAGTTGCCAACACCAGTCGAGGCCAGAACCGTCGTCTAGGTAGAGAGAATCATCCCCAGACACCAGACGCATCCCAATATACACACGGGGCATCCATGTGACGAAATCTCCAAGCAGAAGCGGGGCACCAGGATGGATCAGACAGGTCCAGAGGGGAGAGGGAGTCTGGATCACTGGCAGCTCAGGAACGACATGTGTATAGTAGCTCGACAGAGAGAGAGAAAGGGGGATACAGGGGGAGAGAGGAAAGAGAAAGAGGGGGAGGAAGAGAAGAAGAGGAGAGATGGCGATTAGGTATGGTCACAGTCATACGATGTATAATGTGAATGTATATTTACTGTAGAGTGCAAGCAGGGACTCCGGCAGGACTAACTATGACAGCATAACTAAAAGGGAGAGCCAGAAGGAAACACAAACATGAGGGGGAACTGAGATGTAAAGCAAACAATCACCTCACAGTCAACAAACCTGAGTGATCAAATGAGAGTGAGGAAGACAGCATCTAAACATACCAGTTCACCATAATACTCTACGTCCATGAGTCCCCCAGATCTGCTCCTTTACCTAAGACACATCTATTTATAAAAATGCTTGGCTAAATAAATAGGTTTTAAGCCTAGACTTAAACACTGAAGCTGTGTCTGAGTCCCGAACACTATTTGGAAGACTATTCCATAATTTTGGGGCTTTGTAAGAAAAAGCTCTGCCCCCAGCTGTAGTTTTCATAATACGCAGTACTGACAAGCAGCCTGTATCCTTTGACCGAAGTAGGCATGGCGGATCGTAGGACACTAGCAGTTCGGTCAGATACTGCGGCGCGAGACCATTTAATGCTTTATATGTCAAGAGTAGTATTTTAAAATCAATGCGAAATTTCACAGGGAGTCAATGTAGTGAAGAAAGGATAGGGGTGATGTGCTCATATCTTCTGATTCTAGTGAGGACTCTCGCTGCTGCATTCTGGACTAGCTGAAGCTTGTTTATGCAACTAAACAACCAGACAGTAAGGCATTACAATAGTCCAACCTAGAAGTGATAAAAGCATGTACTAGTTTTTCTGCATCGTTTAGCGACAGTATATTTCTTATCTTGGCAATATTTCTGAGGTGAAAGAATGCTATCCTGGTGATATTATCTACATGAGCTTCAAATGAAAGTCTGGAATCTATAATCACACCGAGGTCTTTTACTGTTGCACTTGATGGAACAGAAAGGCCATCTAAAGTTACAGTGTGATCTAAAATCTTACTTACATTTAGGCATTTGGCAGACGCTCTTATCCAGAGCGACTTACAAAAAGTCCTTTAAAGTTAACATCACTGGATACATACTTACACTGGGTTAATAACTAAGTTCCATTAGTCCAACACAACTGGGAAGAGGGATTTATTTGTTTATTTTTTTTTTTTGGGGGGGGGGGGGTTAGTCCAAGTACTGGAGAAACAGAGGCGTCTTGAGTCATTGTTTAAAGATAGTCAAAGTCTCTGCTGTACGGACTTCTAGAGGAAGTTCGTTCCACCACCTAGGTGCCAGAACAGAAAAGAGCCTGGATGAATGTTGCCCTCGATCCCTGAGAGATGGTGGGATGAGGCGAGCAGTGCTGGAGGATCGGAGGGAACGTGGTGCAGTGCGTGGTGTGATTAGAGCAGAGAGGTAAGTGGGTGCAGGGCCATTTTTAGCTTTGTAGGCAAGCATCAGCGTTTTCGAATTTGATGCGGGCAGCTACAGGAAGCCAGTGCAGGGAGCGGAGGAGTGGGGTGGTGTGGGAGAACATGGGGAGGTTAAAAACGAGACGTGCTGCTGCATTCTGGATCAGTTGCAGAGGACGAATCGTGGACAGAGGCAGACCTGCCAGGAGTGAGTTGCAGTAGTCCAGTCTTGAAATAACAAGGGACTGAACAAGCACCTGAGTAGCCTGTGAAGAAAGAAATGGGCGAATTCTTCTGATATTGTAAAGAAGAAATCTACAAGAGCGAGTAAGGTTAGCGATGTGTGGGGAAAATGACAGATGATTGTCCACGGTTACCCCAAGATTGCGGGAAGTGGCTGCATGAGTGATTTGGTTGCTGTCCAGGGATATCACAAGGTCTTGACCTGGGGATGAGTCACAAGGGATGAACAACAGTTCAGTTTTACTCAGATTGAGCTTTAGCTGATGTACAGCCATCCAGGATGAGATGTCTGCCAGACATGCTGAGACCTGAGTGTCAGAGGGAGGAAAGGAGAGTGTAAGTTGGGTGTCATCTGCATAACAATGGTATGAAAATCCATGCGATGATATGACTTTACCAAGAGACTGGGTATAGAGGGAGAACAGAAGAGGACCAAGTACTGAGCCCTGTGGGACACCAGTAGAGAGTCTACGTGGGGCAGATGTAGATCCCCTCCATGTTACCTCATATGAACTATCTTCTAGGTAAGAAGCAAACCATTGCCATGATGTTCCACAAATTCCAAAGCTTGTAAGAAGAGATAATAGAATCTTGTGGTTCACTGTGTCAAATGCAGCTGACAGGTCCAGGAGGATGAGAACAGATGACAGTTTAGCAGATCTAGCAGCATGGAGCTTCTCAGTGACTGACAGAAGGGCAGTCTCTGTGGAATGTGCCACTTTGAATCCAGATTGGTTGGGATCATTAAGGTTGTTCTGTGAGAGATAAAGAGACATTTGGTTATAAACAGTTCTTTCAAGAATTTTGGAAATAAAAGAGAGAAGTGATACTGTGCGATAGTTGTTAACTTCTGATGGGTCCAGGCAGGGTTTCTTGAGACTGGGAATAACACTTGCCTTCTTAAAAGCAGCAGGAACATGACCAGATGATATGGAATGGTTGATGATGGTTGTGGTGAAGGGAAGGAGGTCTTGTGAGATTGCCTGGAGCATTGTGGAGGGGATTGGGTCTAATGAACAGGTGGTGGGGTTAGATGACCAGATGATCTGCTGAATCTCATCAGATAACAAATTGGAGAATTCTGCTAAAGGAGGGAAGGGAAGGTCCTGAGGTTCTGCTGTAGGAGTTTGGTTGGGAGCGAAGGACTAGCGGATTGCTGCAATTTTCCCATCGTAGAATGTGGCAAAATCGTCAGCAGTCAGAGAGGAAGGGGCAGGAGGAGTTGGTGGGTTGAGTAGTGAGGAGATGTTGTGGAGTTTGCCAGGATCATGTGCAGAGGCTTCCAGCTTTTCTCTGAAGAAGGTAGTTTTGGCAGAAGTCACAGCACATGAGAATTTGGAGAGAAGAGTCTGGTAAGAGATGAGATCTGCATCAAGTTGCGATTTCTTCCATCTTCTCTCTGCAGTTCTTAATTCTCTCCTGTTGTTGCGTAGTACATCTGATAGCCAAGGAGCAGGACAAGATGTTTAGATGACAGCGGGCAAAGGAGATCTATGGATGAGGAGAGAGAGGAGAGGAAAGTTCCGGTTGCAGTCTCTAGTGGTAGAGAGGAGAAGGAGGTTGGGTCTGGGAGGGATGATAGGGTACATGAAGACACAGAGGAGGGGGAGACAGAGTGAAGGTTTCTGCGAGAAAAAGAGAAATTTTGGTCATTAGGTTTACATAGAATAGGAAGGGTTATGGTGAAGGATACCAGGTAATGATCAGATTTATGAAGAGGAATAGTAGTGATATCCGTGATTGGGCAAGGACGGCAGAAAACGAGATCGAGAGAATTCCCTGCCTTGTGTGTGGGAGGGCAGCTGTTTAGAGTTAAAGAGAAGGAGTTAAGTAGAGGGAGAAGGAAAGAGGATTGGAGTTTGTCAGATGGAAGGTTGAAATCTCCTAGAACAGTGAAAGGAGTGTTAACAGAAGGAAAAAGACTAAGAAGAATGTCCATTTCATCTAGAAAGTTTCCTAGAGAGCCAGGAGGACGGTAAATAACTAAGATGTGGAGGTTAATTGGAGAGGTTGCCTTAACTGCATGAAATTCAAATGATGAAAAACTGAGATGAGACAGGGGGATTGGCGAGAAGGACCATCTCTTGGACAACAGGAGACCTGTACCAACACCTCTACCAGTTTTTCGTGGAGTGTGAGAGAATACATAGGCAGAGGATAGGGTAGCCGGTGTAGCAGAGTTCTGAGGAGATATCCAGGTCTCAGTTAGTGCCAGAAAGTCAAGAGAGTAATGGGTAGCTATTGCAGAGATAAAATCTGCTTTCTTTACAGCAGATTGGCAGTTCCAGAGCCCACCTGCCACCAGTGCAGGGCAATGAGACAGTATTGGAGGGTAGATGAGGTTTCTGGAAGATCTGCCTCTGCTGTGTGAATAAAAGCATCTTGGTCTATGAGAACTGACAGAGATAGGTTGAAGACACATGCTAGACTGAAGTAATTGTCTATAAAACTTGGTAAACAAGAGTTTGAGTCAATTCTCTGCACTTGCTATCTAGATTCTTGACTAACTTTGTTGCAGTTTATTACAGACACTTGTGGAGAAACCTTCAATATATGTACAGTAGCTAAGCCCTGCCCACAATTCACACCTTTAGGAAGCCTGAAACTACTGTTGATTAATTACCTGTGAACAAATTGCTTTAGACCTACTTCTATCACACTGCAATCAACACTACCAAACAGCAAAAACTAGGTACAGTATACAGTAAGAACCAATTGTGTTTCAAAAACAGTACAAAAGTTAAAAATCTACCTTACCAGTGGAGAAGCATCCAATATAGAAAACTAATTCTCATCTGATTTTACTTTTAGCTGAATGCGGTCCTATGACTAAAACTTCTGTCTTATCCGGACTAAGCAGAAGGAAGTTAATTAGCATCCAATTTCTTATGTCCTGCACACATTGCTCAACTTTACTGAGCTGGATTTTCTCATATGATTTTGCTGAGACATATAACTGTGTGTCGTCAGCATAACAATGAAAACTAATATCATGCTTATGGATTATGTTGCCCAGAGGAAGCATGTAAAGGGAAAAAATCAGTGGGCCTAAAACTGAACCTTGTGGAACACCAAACTCCACTAGAGAACATGCAGAATAATCACCATTTAAGTCTACATACTGATAACGATCGGTCAAATAGGATCTGAGCCAGGAGAGGGCTGTACCCTTAATTCCTACTACATTTTCTAATCTGCGAAGAAGAATAGCATGATCAAAAGCTGCACGGAGGTCATTTACTACTTTAACAAGTGCTGTTTCTGCGCTGTGATGAGGCCTAAATCCTGACTGATACAGTTCATGTATGCCATTTCTATGTAGATACTGTATGAGCATAGCTGCTCCGCTACTATCTTTTCCAGAATCTTAGAGATAAAGGGGAGGTTTGATATTGGCCTGTAATTGGACAGCTGACAGGGGTCGAGGTCAGGTTTCTTAATTATTGGTTTGATAACTGCTAATTTAAAAGATTTTGGAACATAACCAATGCAGAGTGAGGAATTAATTATTCTATTAATTATTCTCAACAGCATTTTCTGTTTAAGAAAATGTGTCGGTATAGGATCTAATATACAAGTTGATGAATTTGCATAAGAAATGAATGAAATTAGTTCATTCTCTTCAAGGGGAGTAAAGTATTCTAGGTTCCGATCTGACATAGTTAGTTTAACAGCTGCATAAATTGCATTGTCCGGTTTTGAAGCCTCAATTTTATTCCTGATATTTATAATTTTATTATTATAAAAGTTACATTTGAAAATTAAAATTTAAAATAAAAATTTGACATGGTTACGGACATTACAGATTTTTTGCTTTTTATACTTTTGCAAAATAACAGAATTTTTTACATTTAAAAAACAATTTTTACAGGTCATATGCTTCTAGAAGCTTACACCAATTTTAGTATTAATACTTTAAATGATTATTATTAAGTGAGACAGTATAACGATGAAAACTGGCCATGTTTGCGGCTCATATAAAATCATCTCTCCAAAACGATCAAAGTTAGCAACTTGAAATTTTTAAGGAAGCGAGATCGGTCACTTCCATGTTGCATAAACTTCAGAAGCAGCTTCTTTGGCCACACACACTTTCTGTATGATTCATAAACCATAAAAAAAATAGGAACAGTACTGTGTTTTGTCCATTTGCATTTACTTGCTGTTTGCCATATCCTTACAGTAGGGCTCTCCGGGTCTCCATAGACCCTATAACTGATTATAGACGGCCACAGATGCTCTCGGACAGACTTAGAAAAACTTCCCTCGGACCCGTAGCAGTCCTGAGAGACGTAGCTCCACAACAAGTCATTGCTCTGTGTGTGTGTGTTTTTAAGGACTCAATGACCGTCATCGAGATGCATAAATCAGGTCAGACGCCACCTGCTGATGTAGAGTTTGAGGATTACAGTCAAGGAACCAGATCTGCAGTTGTGGAAAACACACACCATGCACCTAAAGTCCGCATCAAACAGCTGTTTAAAAAGAACAAGGTATATACACACACACACACACACACACACACAACACACACAAATATCACATTATACTTTATACCTCCAGGTTTATGTCGAGCATCTGCCCTTGTAATAAAGCTCAGGGTACTTATTGGGTACCAAAGTGACTACCAAAGTACATCAGGTATCTAATATGTTGTCTTTATACAGATCTGAATCTGAATCAGATTTATTGGCTAAATATATTGTCGAGAATACACGATCCACAGGAAGTACACAACATTAAAGAACTACACATGGGGGGGGGGGGGAGGTTTTTATGCTAAAGGGGGAGGTTTAGCATAGACTGTACTGTAGGTCCAGTGCTGCGGTGTAGAACACTGGACTTGTTTACTGGACATTTTGGATTTATAAGCAGGTCTTGAGAGGTGCAGTATTATTATTTTTTAAATTATAATACATTATAATGTGTGTGAAATGCATGTTTTGGAATATTCTCCTTTCTATGTTTTTTACAGCAAGGTGGCGCTGGGGACAAACACACGGTAATAACAACAACAATAATAATAATAATAATGATGATAATAATAGTAATAATAGTAATAATAATGAACAGTGTATGAATAAAAGTTATACTTGCATCGTATCCACCTTCAGTAACCAATATTTCTGTGTGTGTGTGTGTGTGTGTGTGTGTGTAGCCCCCTCCCACAGATGATTTCTCCCACTTGCCCTCAGACCAGAGAAAGAAACGTCTTCAGGAGAAAATCGACGAACTCAATAAGGAATTCCATAAAGAGACAGACCGGAGGTAGCATTACATACACACTCTGCTATTAGCGTCATTGCTGCTGCTGATGCTCCTGCTGCTGCTGCTGCTGCTGATGATGATGATGATGATGATGATAATGTTATGTCCAGTGAAGCTCTGAATAAGATGAAACGGGTGTACGAGCAGAACAATCAGCTGGGAGACCCGACCAGTCTGGAGCCTCAGATTAACCAAACCACACAGAACATCAGCCGACTGAGGGCGGATCTCTCCAGGCACCAGGTATAAACATTTTTGTTAATAACACAAATGCATAAGATTCAGATGATCCGCTTCGAAAAATTCATAGGCATGTTTTCTCAAGGCAGAGACTCTAACAACCAGACTAGTTGATCACTATTACGATATCACATCATCAGTCACTAAAGGGCAGTGGCTCAGGCATCCAAGGCTCTAGGTTGTTGATTTGGGGGTCTGATGATCCACGGTCGAGCCCCGCTGTCAGGAAGTTGCCACACCACATATCAAACCACTGCATGCAGTGCCGGTCCCAAGCACTGGTTAGAGAAAGGGAGGGTTGCCTCAGGAAGGGGATCCAACATAAAACCTGGCTGACTGGCTGGAACAGGGTTATGTGGCCTGTTATGGTCCACTTTGTTAATTATCTGTTTACAGAACCAGGGTGGGCAGGGGTAGCTCGGTGGTTGTGTTGGACTGCAGAGCAGAAGGTCCCTGGCTTGAGCCCTGATGCTAAAACGCTGCCGCTGTTGGACACTTGAGCACTTGACCCTTGACCCCCCAAGTGCTTAGATACCTTTGGGCACCCCAACCCAAGTACCTGCCACAAAAATGACGTGTATATCTCCAGGGTGGGAAGTATCCCTCGGCCGATGTATCGGAATGCATCTGGATGCACCCTATCCCCCTGCCCTATCCCTTACAGGGCTGTGTACAAACACTTGTGTACAAAAATGTTTTCAGCCCACACACAGAGAGCTAGCACACTGTGATGAGAACCTCTCACTACTGCTCTTTTATATAGATGAGGATATCAGAATGTACATGACTCACTGATAACGCACTGTGTTTCTGCAGGCCTGGTTGGCTGAGGCTGGAGGAGGCGGGACGCACAGCGATGGCCAGACCAGGTGTGTGTGTGTGTGTTTATATATTAAGATCCTCAGAAAAGAGAACTGAGTACAAGAGACTGTTCTCTCTATGAAGAAATAAATTCAGGTGTGTAACATTTTTTTTTTCATCTCGCACGTCATAGTCCATATTACCACACGGTGATTCCCACTGAGCTATCAGATGACGAGTTCCCAGGCAGTTTCGATGAAGACTTTGATGAAGAAGTGCCCATCGCCCAGTGCCTTGCTCTCTACAACTTTAATGGTAAAAGGATCAGTCACATGGTCTCTTACAGCATATCTAATACTCCACCTTCCTTTATACTCCAGTCTCCTCTCTACCTTCCTTCATACCTCTGTCATCCTCTACACATCTACCCTTTTGTCTCCACCGTTTCCTTCTTTCTGCTGATCCTATTAGGGGTCGCCAAAGAGGACCGTAGGCCAGTCATGCAATTATGCATAATAGTCAGCAGGTGGCGACATTCCCGCTTCAAATACCACACACACACCACTAGAGTACGAAACTAGTGCCAAATCAATACTTTTAAAATGGTACCGGTGCCGGAACTCATAGGAAAAAAAATGTGCATAGCATTAAAGAAAGAAATATTGAATTAACATTATATTAAAAGTTAAAAATATACATAAATATAAGTAAAGTAAAAAGAAAATAAATGTATATACTATCTAACCTAACCCAATAATGTAACACCAATAACAGTAAAGTCTTATTGTTAGTGCGATTTTTGGTCTGCTACAAACCAGCTTCAAATTTTAGCAATTATCTTGCAGAAACATGACCATATTTGTCTTATCTGGTAACACACGACATTTCGTGAGGACGAGGACACACACACACCGTCAGCTGTTAAACACAGTGTGTCCTCGCATGTTTGACATGTTTTTACACAAAAATGTTGAAAGAAATGTATTGCGTGTCGGGGTGTCGAAATCCTTTGTTGTGAAATACAGCCCCAATTAAGAACGTTTAGCTTTAGGCATTTTAATTTAAGCGTTTAGCTTAGCGAGCTAATGCTACCTGCGGCCGTCAGAGCGAGTGTTCAGTAATCGCTGCGTTCACACGGATGGACTGATTTCACGAGTTGTGCTTTTAAGTCGTAATGTGAAAACACGGACCTCCGCGTTACTACAGAGATTAAGTGGATTTGTATTATTAGAGCTTCCTGACGCAAGAATTTTTCACGTGCGGTGAAAAATAGAGGACAAATATTTCGATTGATCACTCAGGCATCAAAGTGGCACCAAAGTGAAGCACCGAAATCTGGTTTCTGATTCTGATTCAACTGTACTACTCAAATAAACTCAAGATACGTGCATTATCTACTTAAGTGCAGAAAAAGTGCACATACGCCTTTCCCCTCCCACCCCTGCATATGACCCCATGTCTAATACATGTCTCTCTGTCGTTCCGCTAAGGTGTGAAAGAGGGGGAGGTGAGCATGCAGGCCGGTGAGCGTCTCAGCGTGTTGGTGGAGGACATGGGAGACGGATGGGTGCGGGTGAAGAAGACAAATGGGAACATGGGATACGTCCCTGCGTCCTACATCCAGATCAACTGATCCTACGTCATCGACTTCTCTCCAGACTCAAAAAGATTTCTAACTTAGAATATCATGCTTAAGCTATAAGACATAACTAAGTAAAATATTGTAAAAAATAAAAAAATTCAAGAAAAACATTAATTGTAAGTGTAATTCCCTTTATTATTTATTTATTGTTTTATTGTGTTCCATGTATGTGCATTATTGAAGAACATTATTATAAAGCAGGCACTTATAACAACAAGGCACAGGCGGCAGTAATACAGAACATTTATAAAACAAAACTCAAAAATTCAGGATGAAAAAAGAATATTTAAAGTTGCATACACAAGAAAGCATCAGAATTGAATAATAATATAACTTATATAATGACAAGATTATATATAAGAAAAATAAAATAAGGTAATATCGCCTTTAATTCTTTATGACTAAAAAACAAAGCTAGCTCCATAACTGGCTAACTAACTGCACAGAGCAGAGTTACACGCGCATTAAGCCGTTGTAGTGATAAACACAGCTAATGTACTAATGTGAGCAGGAAGATTTGGACAATCACAAAGTTGAAATTCAGCGCCTCTTATAAAGCCGTGTTTCTGTAACTGCGTGTTACGTCAAAACGAATCTCAATCGAATCCATTTTCAAGGTTATACACATTCGCTTAGAGTCGATGCTCGCGCGTGATAACGTTACGATGTTACAATTCTGTCGTCACGACTCGTAGAAACATTTTTAAAGCTTTTCGCAGATATTCACACTCATGGCCCGCCCCTTTCATTCTCACTGTTACAAAATTGTTACATTACAACTTTAAAGACGTAATGATTCCTGAAAGTTTGAAAGCTGTAACATAATGAAATAAATTTTCCGTAGCCGTCTCGTATCGTACGGTCACAAAACGGATTCTATTAACAACTAAATTTGCAGTTAATTAAATCGCAATCTCTTCGACAAATTTACTTGCTCTTTGCACTAAATTACCCCCCCCCCCACAGACACACACTTTTATAGTGGTAAAAGCATATAATTGATGCACGTGAAAAATGCGTATAAATACATACAAACACATTGAACGTGAGCGTTCGTGCAAAACGCTTGTACAGGATGGAGTGTCGTAGTTAAGGCACTTTTTAAAAAAACAAAACACTTTCCAGTTTAGGTCCCTAATTCGTGTTAGTGTGTTAGCGATCAGCGAGGTTTATTGTATTAGCAAATATATCACAATCGATCATGATCACAAACCTTGTTAGATGAAACCTAGCACCTTTTCAGCTTAGAGCTACTTCTAAGCATTATCTGTACAGAATCTGTAAACGAGATGATTTTCCTAAATACGTGTTAATTATGACGATCTGTTGTTCATGAAATGTTTTTTTTTTTTTTAAAGTTTAACATAAATCGCAGATGTGTTTCAATACAGAATTCTCACCCTGCGCTTTGAAATGTTACTGTTTTGAACACTGTAGCTACAACACAATGATTAAAACCTGCTCAGGTCAAATAAATTGTTAGTTAGTGATATCTCTTGCGTTTTCTTAATTTATTTTTACATAAATTAAGTTAGTAGTTGATGATGTCCTTAGAAAATTAGTATAGGTTAGTTAGTGTAGTCGGTTTTGAGTTTATTCCCGAAATACGACTTCTTTTATATAGAGAAGAAAACCAATGCAAGTCACTTAATTTTACGCTAACGCGAGTGTTGTATTTGTATGTAGGTTGGTATTGACGCGTCTAGTCGAGCAGGGACGGCTCAGACGGGCGGATGATGGTCGGCCTATTCGGAGCTGCCGGAGGTCTTCTGCTAGAAAGAAACAGATCTATACGTTACTGAACGCACTCATTACAGGGATTAAAGTGAAAAAAAATCTTCTGACTGAACTTTTTTCAGGCCAAGCCATATTCCTTTAACAAACACTTTATTTAAATAGTCGAGACCAATAGCGTTAGGGGAGATTAAACCGCTTTAATATTGCCAGTTTGCATATTTTAAAAGCTATTTGTAATCTTTGAAAAAAAAATATATACCTTGACAAATAATCAACCATCTACCACATATCTTTTCAGTGCATGTTTTTATTTATCTTATAACACCAAACAATGTTTTGTGAAACTCTTAATAATTAACAGAAAAAAGTAATAGCACCACCATTAAATTCCAAAAAGTGCTTTTTCAGTGCATGTTTTATGTATCTTCGTTTTCAGCTTAGATGACAAATCGGATTTCCAGTAAGCAGCAATGCCATGTGTGCAGGTAGTAGGCATGTGCATAGGCTACGTTTACACTGCAGGTCTCGATGCTTAATTCCGATTTGTTGCCTATATCAGATTTTTTTTGATCGTCTGTTTACACGTTCTTTTAACTATGACTCATATCCGATTCACGTGTTTACACTCTCCATACCATCTGAAACATCGCGCATACTTAAAGGGACGTTCTTGCGGTACATAATAGCCAAGAAAGATGAAGGTGAAATATGCTTAACGCTATCTCTGCTATATATGCTCGCGCACCATGGTTTTAAAACGGAGGAGGAGGAAAAAAACGGCATAATTGCAGCCTGCACATATGCTTTATTCATCAAATACTGATTTAATGTTATTTAGCCCAAATAAGCATTAACACAAGGTGTGTGTGTTGGAGGGGGGGGGGGGGGGCGTTGTTCTTTTCCTCTTCCACGTCACCTGCGATGTTGTAATTCCACACGCGCTTCCACCGGAGAATAACATTACGTCATTAAACCGCGAAGAAGTCGCAGTTTTAATGACGTACAGAACACAATGACTCAGGAAATCCGATCTGTCTGTTTACACGACAATCACATTAGCACATATCTGATTTATTTCCACATATGAAGGAGGCCTGAAACCGATCTCGAAATATCGGAATGCATGCGGTTTTTTCCTGTTTACACGGACACTGTTATGTGTCACATACGAGCAAAAAATCGGAATTGGGTCACATTTACCTGGCAGTGTAAACGTATAGACAATCTTGAAAGTGCAGTCTTGTCTTTGACAACTGATTGCATTAAATTAACTAGTGGTTGTGAGACTGTGAGCGACAGGTCATGCTCCGCTATGAAAGAACATAGGCGCACTTTTACATCGCGCACACGGTCGGCCACAGATGTGTGAATCTCCGTTGTGGTTCTTGTCGCAGCAGACAGGGAGCATGTGTACTGTTAGAGCACGAACCGCAGCATTGTGACGAGCTGCTGACTGATGGCGAACTCGCACTTTGTTTTGCCATTATTGCCATATTGAAGTTTCCTGTGGCATACTGTGCAGAGACACCTACCTGGATGTTTGATTTTTTTTAAGTCCACGAACTAAAAGGCTTGCCATTCTCCCCAATCTCGCTAAGCCAAGCCCATCTCCATTTATTTATTTACACTTTTATCAATCTCCGAAACATCGGAGCCTTCCTGCATTAAGTGTGTCCATGCTATCTTAAATATAGTTATACCTCAGCCCGACATGTAGTTCTTCAAAACTAAACCAAAACCCGGAGTGGATCCATACCGGAGTGATAACAAAACGCTTAGAGTGGAGAGAGGAACGTGCAGTCGCTCCACTCCAGGCTTTGATCACATCCTCCTCAGCAGGCTGAATACACTGTCTTTCCTTAATTTAACACACATGTAAGCCTATATATACACAGCATTAAAATTATGAAAAGTGAATTTTAAACATCAAGGACAGGCGGAACAGTGTGATTGACGGAAATCCGTCGTAACGACGGAGAACTTTAATCCCTGCATTAGCGCTGCACTGAGATGTCTAATATTATCTCGGCAGGTACCGTCTTTAGTGATACTGTGAGAGAAAGAGAGAG
Source organism: Channallabes apus (assembly GCA_030522415.1). NCBI lineage: Eukaryota > Metazoa > Chordata > Actinopteri > Siluriformes > Clariidae > Channallabes > Channallabes apus. Next base: position 2,486,165 of record CM060124.1, read on the forward strand.
AGGTCGTACCTTGGGATTCCAGGTGGTACCGAAGGGGGCACGCGGGCAGGTCGAGAGGGGATCTGTGGTGGAGGGGCGGAGCTTGACTCCAGACCGGGCCGAGATGGAATCGGAGGAGCCAGAGGTGGAGGAGCAGAGCCTGCAGGAGGACCAGCTGCGGGACCCCTTACCGCCGGAGGACGACCGGGAGGAGGGACGGAGCTCGGAGGCTTCATCTGAGCAGGAGGACTGAACGACAGAGAGAGGAGGATTTAAGTATTTAAGTGTGTGTACAGGCAGACAAGTAGACAGACAGATGAATAAACAGTGTATGAACCTGGCCTCTGAATTAATCCAGTTACTGTCCACGGGTGGGGGGAGGGGGGTGGAGATGGTGGTGGTGCTGATGTCACTGATGATGCTGAGAGCCTCCTTAAGGGCGTGGTACATCCTCAAGACCTCCTCTCGGTGCTGAGCCTGATCGGCACACTCCTCCATCAGCACGCTCTGATCCGCACTCGAGTACAGGAACGCCAGCAGCTCCGAGTGGATGAAGTCTTTGGCCTGGGGTGGGGCAGAATTAAATGTTAACATGAAGACGTCCAGGAGGAGGCAGGATTCATTCACTCATTTCTCCTCCCGCACCAATCGGACAATGAGTGTTTCTCGTTGTTTCTGTAGCGGTTGGTTTTTTACGGGGCGGGGTTGCTAGCCCAGCGCCCAACCCTTCTAGGAGGCAGGATTAAGATAACAAATTACATAATTATATAAAATCAAAAATTTACATTCACTATATCTGAAGAACATCACATCCAATCCACATACACTTAGACTTGAGAATTAGAATTGTGTATATCCGATGTTGGGGTGGCAGATGGGGCATGTCTATGTTCATTGTCCTTCTTATCAAGGTTGTGTTTACAGGTTCCTACGTATCTAGTTTGTGTGTTAACAAGGTCCATGATTTTTAGGGTCCTGTGTTTGGTCTGACGTATCTAAGGTCCTATTTTTACAGGGTCCTACGTATCTAAGGTCCTGTGTTTCCAGAGTCTTATGTATCTAAGGTCCTGTGTTTACAGGGTCCTACAGTACATATCTAAGGTCCTGTTTTTGGTCAGACGTACCTAAGGTCCTGTGTTTACAGGGTCCTACGTACCTAATGGCGCTTTTCCACTGCATAGTACGGCACAGCACGGTTCAGTACAGCTTACTTTGGTTCGGCTCGGTTTGCGCTTCCACTGCAGTTTAGTACCGCTTTAGAGTGGGCGGGATTATTGCTGGTCCTTTATACTTCTGTAGTCGCTCTTCAGTTTTTTTAACTTGTCCCTACGCTGTTTGTAAGTCCGATGGTAGCTGTGTGCGGCCAAGTGCTTAGCGACCTCCTGAAAAACTTTTTCATTCCGCGTCGCCCCATCAAGCTCTCTCTGGATCCGCACCTCGGCTACCAACAAGAGGAACGTCTGTACTTCTAATAGACCACGAAAAAGCCATTTTGGTTAATACAAAAAGGTGCGTGCGATCCTTCTCTGGCTGTGCTAAATATAGCGGTTCTGTTGTGTCTCGTGTCGCAAGCTCAATGACGCAGTAATGACGATTTTCTCCGGCCAATCGGTGACCAGCAGAGTTTACACATCACGTTTTGGTAACGGTTCAGTACGCTTGGAACCTCGGCTGAGGTGGTACTAAAAAAAGAACCAGGTACCAGGTATTGTTCCCAGTGGACAACCCCCCAAAATTGAGCTGTACTGAACCGTGCCGTGCCGTACTATGCAGTGGAAAAGCGCCATAAGGTCCTGTGTTTCCAGGGTCCTACGTACCTACGGTCCTGTGTTTCCAGGGTCCTGCGTATCTTAGGTCCTGCGTTTGGTCCGACGTAGCTAAGGTCCTGTGTTTCCAGGGTTCTACATACCTAAAGTCCTATGTTTGGTCCTACGTTCCTACGGTCCTATGTTTCCAGGATACTACGTATCTAAGGTCCTGTGTTTCCAGGGTCCTGCGTATCTTAGGTCCTGCGTTTGGTCCGACGTATCTAAGGTCCTGTGTTTCCAGGGTTCTACATACCTAAAGTCCTGTGTTTGGTCCTACGTTCCTACGGTCCTGTGTTTCCAGGATACTACGTATCTTAAGTCATGTGTTTCCAGGGTCACTTGTTCTGAGTGTCCTGTGTTTCCAGGGTCTTGTATTTCCATGGGGTTGTTTTTCTGAGTGTCTTGAGTTTCCTAGGTCCTGTGTTATCAAAGCCTTATTTTCCTTCTTGTCTTTTATTTTTCAGGCATTTTATCCCCAATACAGTCTTTTCACTGAGCTGTATGTCCTGACAGCCCTATGTTACAAGTTTATGGGTTCATGTGCCCAGGTCATTGGTAAAACAGTGACAATAAGTAACAATTACTGAAGGATATATAGAGTTATACAACCCAAATAATGACACAGAGAAACAGAATGCTGAAAAGTGGAGGTGTTGGAGTGAAACTCACACTGTTGATCATGAGGTGCATGATGGTCTTGGGCATGAGGTCCCTGATGCTTTTGTTGACGATGCCGATGTAGGAGTCGACCAGGTTCCGGATCGTCTCCACCTGCCTCTCCAGCTGAGGGTCCATGGAGATGGTGTCTACTGGAGCTCCTTCACCGTTCTCCACCTGGAAACAGAGACATGATCTCACTTGATTGTAGTGACCATCATCATCATCATCATCAAACACAGGCACACACACCTGGTCTTTCTCGGGATACACTCCTGCACGCAAGAACGAGGCCTTCCAGCTGTCCATGTCCTCCTGAGAGTCGCAGGCCAACTCAACCTGACGCAGGTCTTTATACACATTCCTACACACACACAGATACACATCTTAGCCAAAAAACTACAGTCACTTTCACCTGCAGTAATGGATATGGTGACAAAAGTAGTCACCACACACACACACACCTCTGCTCAGTGTTAAAGATAGCAAAGGTGTGTTTGGTGGACATGAAGCCTTTTTCTACATCTCTGATCTTCAGGTTATCCAAAGGGAGCATATACTTCTTCTCTTTCTCCTGCAACACACACACACATGGTATGTTTAGCCTTTACTAATTATAATGCAGAATTCTCTCTGTCACTCCCTCTCTCACACACACACACACACACACACACACACCTCCTCGTCCTTGTACCAGGAGAGTGACTCGGCGGTCAGGACGAACCAGTAGTCCCTCGAGCCGCCCTTCATGATGCTGATGTTGATCGTAAGCCAACCCTTCCTGATCACCTGCAAAAGGGGTGTGGTTATGGTAATGAGTCCAGAGAGCCACACCCACTAGCAGCGATATGAATATGGTAATTAGACCAGCACCTGGTTTGGAACGGCTCTCTTCTTGGTGATGGTGGAACTCTGCTGTGCGCTGTAGATGACGAGAAACAAAAACAACACCGTCCGATAATCTTTACATTTAATATTTAAACGTCGGTTAATGCTGCTCTAGACATTGCGTCTTCCTTTAGGGTCAAAGGTCAGGGGTTACTCACTTTGCAAATCCAATGAAGTCCTCGTGATTGGTGTTGATGTAGGCAAGCTCGATGTCGATCAAAAGCATTACCTACCACACACACACACACAAAGTGCAAAAAAAATTAAGTACATAAAGTAGCTACGTTTAAATACCACATAAAAGACAACACAAGAAGTGAACATCAAACAAAGTGAAAATATAAGTATAAAATTTGCACACTGAGATATATAAATAAAAAGAGGGCACAGATACAGGACAAATCCAGATGCATTTCTCTAACGAATGAATGCAACGTTTGATTACTCCATAGTGACATAGGGCGCTGTACAGGGGGAGTAACATCACAATAAGCAAACAGGATCTGGACGAACGTACCAGAGCTGGAGCGCTGTCGATATGTCAAAAGCATGGACGGAGCAGAAGCGAGGGAACAAACACAGCAAAGAAGATTTTTTTTTCTTAAAGAGTTTAACTTTTTATTCAATAATTAATTAATTATTAATGTTACACAAAAAAAAAAACAATATGGCTGACAAAGACATTGCCCTCCTCTACCTGTAATCATTCAAACAACAAAAAAAAAGAAAAAAGATGACCTGAAACTCTCCCTCACAAGTGAAGGAGAAACTTAAACAACAGAGAAATATTCTGCAAAACAAACATTATCGCCTATATGATTTTAAATACTTTACATTCTTTTAATGAATTATTGATTACACATTATATCCAGACAGATGTTTGTCATCACCCACCTGGTCTTTAGTCTTGCTGTCCCTCTCTCTGATGTAGGTGGTGACGATCCTCTCGGTCTCCTCTCGCAGGCAGGGATATGAACTCAGCTAATAAAAACACACATCATTGCATCAACCCACGTCCATATGCGCAGATGTAATACCAGAATAAGTATTTCTATTTCTCAGACACACAGCAAGTATCGTCAGTGATTATAACACAGTCACACGTAAGGTTGTTATAAGCAGTATGGACCAGGGCTGCACAGAAGACATGCGATACAAGGCATTACCGTAATCTGATAGTTTGTGGGTTAGATTAAAATAACACAGTGGTTATGGTTGTTAGAGATCAGGATGCCAGTTAGATCTGTGGTGGTTAATATATAAAACATGAGTCAGCAAAAAAAAAGGAAAAAAAAAAAGGAGGAAGTGCTTCATAATGAAATCAACAGAACGACAAAACTGGACAAAAATTTTTATTTATTTTTTTTGACAAAAGTTACTGACAAAAAACTAAAGGGACAATCATTACAAAAAAGCCATGAGTATTGAATTGGATGTGGTTAAAAACAATCATCAGGGGCTGAGTTGACTGATCGGATGCTCCAGTGAGGGGTGGGGGGTCTGGGGGGGAGGGGAGTTGGGGTAGGTGAGATTTGGGGTTCAGGGGGAAAAAGCGGTGGGACCATAAGCGAGGAAACGATAAGCTCTCACACATACACAAGAATTAATATTCATAGACAATATGATTACAATATTTACCTGACTGTATCTAATCTCAAATTTCAATGAAATACCTCTCCACCCATCCAATCCCTACATTTGTCTAATCCACCAATGCAATCCCTACATCTGTCTAATCCACCCATTCAATCCCTACATCTGTCTAATCCACCCATCCAATCCCTACATCTGTCTAATCCACCCATCCAATCCCTACATCTGCCTACTCCACCCATCCAATTCCTACATCTGTCTAATCCACCCATCCAATCCCTACATCTGTCTAATCCACCCATCCAATCCCTACATCTGCCTACTCCACCCATTCAATCCCTACATCTGTCTAATCGACCCATCCAACCCCTACATCTGTATAATCCACCCATCCAATCCCTACATCTGTCTAATCCACCCATCCAATCACTACATCTGCTTACTCCACCCATCCAATCCCTACATCCGTCTACTAGAGCCATCCAATCCCTACATCCGCCTACTCCACCCATCCAATCCCTACATCTGTCTACTCCAGCCATCCAATTCCTACATCTGTCTAATCCACCCGTCAAACCGCTACATCCGTCTACTCCAGCCATCCAATTCCTACATCTGCCTACTCCACCCATCCAATTCCTACATCTGTCTAATCGACCCGTCCAACCCCTACATCTGTCTACTCCACCCATTCAATTCCTACATCTGTATAATCCACCCATCCAATCACTACATCTGCTTACTCCACCCATCCAATCCCTACATCCGTCTACTCCAGCCATCCAATCCCTACATCTGCCTACTCCACCCATCCAATCCCTACATCTGCCTACTCCACCCATCCAATCCCTACATCTGCCTACTCCACCCATCCAATCCCTACATCTGCCTACTCCCCGCATCCAATCCCTACATGTATCTAATCCACCCATCCAATCCCTACATCTGCCTACTCCACCCATCCAATCCCTACATCTGTCTACTCCACCCATCCAATCCCTACATCTGCCCATCCAATCCCTACATCTGTCTACTCCACCCATCCAATCCCTACATCTGCCTACTCCACCCATCCAATTCCTACATCTGTCTAATCCACCCATCCAATCCCTACATCTGCTTACTCCACCCATCCAATCCCTACATCCGTCTACTCCAGCCATCCAATCCCTACATCTGCCTACTCCACCCATCCAATCCCTACATCTGCCTACTCCACCCATCCAATCCCTACATCTGCCTACTCCACCCATCCAATCCCTACATCTGCCTACTCCCCGCATCCAATCCCTACATCTATCTAATCCACCCATCCAATCCCTACATCTGCCTACTCCACCCATCCAATCCCTACATCTGTCTACTCCACCCATCCAATCCCTACATCTGCCCATCCAATCCCTACATCTGTCTACTCCACCCATCCAATCCCTACATCTGCCTACTCCACCCATCCAATTCCTACATCTGTCTAATCCACCCATCCAATCCCTACATCTGTCTAATTCACCCATCCAATCCCTACATCTGCCTCCTCCACCCATCCAATTCCTACATCTGTCTAATCGACCCATCCAACCCCTACATCTGTATAATCCACCCATCCAATCCCTACATCTGTCTAATCCACCCATCCAATCACTACATCTGCTTACTCCAGCCATCCAATCCCTACATCCGCCTACTCCACCCATCCAATCCCTTCATCTGCCTACTCCACCCATCCAATTCTTACATCTGTCTAATCCACCCGTCAAACCGCTACATCCGCCTACTCCACCCATTCAATCCCTACATCTGTCTAACCCACCCTTCCAATCCCTATATCTGCCTACTCCCCCCATCCAATCCCTACATCTATCTAATCCACCCTTCCAATCCCTACATCTGCCTACTCCACCCATCCAATCCCTACATCTGCCTACTCCACCCATCCAATCCCTACATCTGCCTACTCCACCCATCCAATCCCTACATCTGTCTAATCCACCCATCCAATCCCTACATCTGTCTAATCCACCCATCCAATCCCTACATCTGTCTAATCCACCCATCCAATCCCTACATCTGCCTACTCCACCCATCCAATCCCTACATCTGTCTAACTCACCCTTCCAATCCCTATATCTGTCTAATCCACCCATTCAATCCCTACATCTGTCTAACCCACCCTTCCAATCCCTATATCTGCCTACTCCCCCCATCCAATCCCTACATCTATCTAATCCACCCTTCCAATCCCTACATCTGCCTACTCCACCCATCCAATCCCTACATCTGCCTACTCCACCCATCCAATCCCTACATCTGCCTACTCCACCCATCCAATCCCTACATCTGTCTAATCCACCCATCCAATCCCTACATCTGCCTACTCCACCCATCCAATCCCTACATCTGTCTAATCCACCCATCCAATCCCTACATCTGTCTAATCCACCCATCCAATCCCTACATCTGCCTACTCCACCCATCCAATCCCTACATCTGTCTAATCCACCCATCCAATCCCTACATCTGCCTACTCCACCCATCCAATCCCTACATCTGCCTACTCCACCCATCCAATCCCTACATCTGCCTACTCCACCCATCCAATCCCTACATCTGTCTAATCCACCCATCCAATCCCTACATCTGTCTAATCCACCCATCCAATCCCTACATCTGCCTACTCCACCCATTCAATCCCTACATCTGCCTACTCCACCCATCCAATCCCTGCATCTGTCTAATCCACCCTTCCAATCCCTATATCTGTCTATCCTTCCATCCAGCTCCTACATCCATCCACTTATCCAACCCTTACATCTCTCAAACACATCCACCTTTTATATCTGTCTCATCTACTTCATCTGTCTATCACATACTATCATCTGTCTAATCTACTTATCTATCCAACTCTTATATCTGACTAATCTGCCAATATCCAACTACCCACATAATTTGTAATCTGTCTGTAACCCTTCAAGCCATAATCTTTGCTCCTCCCTTTAACCTACCTAGCAATCTGTGTAACCCATCTACTAACCTTCCAAAAGAAATTGCTAATTTATCCACACACTGTCCTAATCATTTCCACCACTTTCTCCACTGTTTCTGCAGATTATCAAAATTTTATTAATCTATCAGTCTATTCATCCAATCACTCTTTACATCTAACTCTATCTTTCGTTCACCTCCCTCCTCCCAGCAGGTTATGCCCATTTACCTTCTCTGTGCACTTGTGGGCGAGAGCAGAAAGCTCGGACACAACCAGGTCCACGCATTTGAGACATGGCTGCTTCAGCTTAACGATCTGCTTTTTCACTATGGCCTCGAACGCCAGGTCAGGGGTGAACAAGCCCGTCCTGAGGGATCATGGGAAATGGGTAGAGCAGGGCGGGGTGGGGTCATTTTTATACCAGGGTAATGTGAGAAAAAGGTGGCCAGGTTCAAGAAAGGAAGATACGAAAACAGGGACGTAGCAAAAAAGAAAAAGGATGTTCAGGTAAAGAAAGAGAAAAGAGGAAAGAAATAAAGGAAAAAGAGCAAAACTTTTTAGTTCAGCTTTTACAGTACACTTCGCCTCAATCAGACAAGCTTCTGGTTTCTACAAATCTCACCTGGTTAGGTAAAGATGTTGCTCGTTTATTTATTCAGTGTACCTCAGCTGCGTTAGAGTAGGTGAAGGTAAGAGTAATGATTACCTGTTCATCCAAATTATCTACTCATCCACTAATCTGACAAATTTATCCATCCACCCACTACATTTATCTAATTCATCCCTCTATTCATTAATCTACCCATCCAATTCTGACATTTGTCCATCCTTATAACCGGTTTCAACATCTGTCTTTTATTGTAACTTGAGCTACCAAATGATGAATCAAACCATCCATCCATCTAACTCTAATCTGATCATCATTTTATATCAGCTATCAAATGTTCATATCGATCCGCTAACCCACATCCTTCTATACAATCTTTCAAATGTCAGTCACCATTCATCCATCTATCCATCCTATCTAATTCACCAATGGCATCTCTTTACTTCATCCATCCATCCATCCATCCATCCATCCACCTATCCATATAGACCATTCTTATATAAAGTTTATTTGATGCCTGTCACCTAAATATTTGATCCATTCATTGAATTAAAATCGGCCTATCAATCTACATCATCCATCAAATGCTTAACACCATCCATCCATCCATCCATCCATCCATCCATCATACCCATTCATCTAATCCACTGACAGTATCTCGCTGCGCTCCTATCTATCTCTTTAATTCATCCATACATCCACCCACCCACAATGTTTATATATGCCCCTTATATCAAGTATATTTGATGCCTGTCAGCTAAATATTCCACAAATCCATTCAACCCACTTCTCCATCTTATTCCATTGTTGCTTCTTTTAAATCTATTTACTCAGCCTGTTTATTCATCTATCTATAAATCCCTTTATATTTTCATTATCCAGTTCTGCATCTATCCATCCATGCCTATTTGTCCACAGTATTTAGAGATGTCCATGGTTTTACTTGAGTTTGCAGTATCATGTGACCGATGATCATGTGATCGATGTCTGGTGTGTAGGTGAAATGGTGGAATCCAGAAGCTCGTCTTTAATCGAGACCAGAGTCAGGATTAAAACCTCCTCTACATGCTCACTCAGAGGATGGGGTAGGACCAGGTGGAGAGACCAGCGCGATCTGCACAGCTCCAGTCTGCTCTTACTAACACCGCCAGGTTCTATCAGTGCTGAATCAAAGCCCCGCCCCCATCCAGAGATAGCTATTGGGATTAAATCCCTTTAGCTGTTACAACTGTGAGGCGTTTCAGTCTAAAGTAAAAAAAATCTTTAATTTAACTCCAAGCGGAGGCTGTGCAGATCGTTCCCCTCCCCTGTTCGCCTCTGCAGCGCCCCCCTCTGGTAGCTGCATGCGCTACCTTGCTAGTGCACTGCCTGACTGTGTTGATGAGCTCCTGGATGACCAGGTCGATGCATTTGAGACACGGCTCCTTCAGCTTAATGATCTGCTTTTTCACTATGGCCTCGAAGGCCAGGTCAGGGGTGAACAAGCCCGTCCTGATACACGCCACACACACACACACACACACACACACACACACACACACACACACACACGTGACTGCTCAGAAATTGCTTTTGTTCTATCTCCATTATTTTTTTATTTTACATTTCTTTCTCTCTCCTTTCTTTCTTTGGTCTTGTTTCTCTTCTTTTCAATAATTTTCTCTTCACTACATTGTTACTCGTTCTTTTATTTTATTCTATTCTTTTTTATCCGGCTGAATAACGTGCCATCTGCTGGATACTTTTGAGAAGGTTATGAGACAAGTCTTTCATTTTGTTTTAGTTCTTTCTGATGATTTTCTTTTCCCTTCATTATTATTTTACTCCATTATTTCTCTACTGTTTCCTATCTACCTCCATACTTTCCTCCTTCTTTTCTGACTTGGTCTCTTCCTTTTCATTCTGTCTCTCTCTCTCCATTCTCAGTATCGTCCCCTCTGCCATTCTTCCTTTCCACCATTTCTGCCTATAGCAATTACTCTAAATAACCAGCAATTATCCTCCTCACGTCTTCTTATTAGAACCCAAGCACTATGACCATCAGCCTGACGTCGACCACTTGTTCTTTTAAGGATTCTTTTTTATTTTTTTTTCACCATACAGGACTTTTTGTGGGTCCTAACATTCTCAAAACACAATACAATTAGCAGACTGCTAGTGGGATGCATAGCATGGGGAACTCAAGATTTTGCTGCATAGCTCATACACACTTGCACATACAGTACACACTGCATGTCATTGACTCTACTCAACAGGACGTCAGTTATTTCGGGTCGTTTGCGTTGATATCCTCCTCCTGGGGAATGTACGCGATCGCCACCAAACCGGGCCGATGTGATCTAATGACATTGAGGATGCAAAACTGCGGAGGGATTTTTGATATTTTTGATATTTCAAACGGGTCAGTCGTGATAGTGTCTTAAACTTACGCTGACAAGTTATTAATGCCTTGCTGACATCATAGTGTGAAGCTCATCTGGGGATTTTTGTTTGATCTTAACATAACATTCCCTCATTTACTAAAATTATGTCATAATGGTATTGGTGCGTCCGGGTGTGGATGGTGTAGGGAGCTTGGGCCCGCTCATCGTAACCATCGCAACTCTATTCTTCTTTGCTTTCTTCTTCTTCTATATTATCTCACAGCCTTCAAATCCAGATCTTTCTTTCCTTCTATACTGATATCTCCTTTTTCCCTTTATTTTTCTCACTCCATTGTTTCGCTGATCTCTCTCTCTCTCAGTTTGTTTTCTCTCCTCGCTTTGCGGGTCTTTGAATTTTGAATAAGAGAAAGTTGGGGGCACATGGTGTTGGAGGGGTCGATGGGGTAACGCACCCTCTGCTGGGACACTTACGACACAGTTAATGCAAAACACTGGCTTAAGACAAAGTTGTAAGAGGAATTTCAGAAACACAATGAATACACACTCCTAATAATCAGTGTGTGTGTGTGTGTGTACACTTGCCTCACACCGTGAATGTTCTTAATGGCGTAGCTGATTTCTCTCCTCAGTTCTTTCTCATCAAACTCCATCTAAAACACAC